>CM066166.1:39382653-39627653 GCA_033629205.1 Lithocarpus polystachyus | reverse complement strand
CACGATTTTAACCTAGTGCACGTCACAAAATAAGAACGAGAAATAATAAACACAAAAGGAACAAGATAGGATGATAACAAGAAACAAAAGATAAAAGGATAGAAAACTAATTTTAGAACTTGAGCTCTGATACCAAATGATGCGAACCTCAATCGACTCGCTTTGAGACCCAACACACAATATTGGAATATTGCCCAAGAAAGCTAAAATTCAGATTTTGATAGAAACCCTGACCCAACGTTTATAAGAGAAACGCGAATCAAAGGTATAAGTAACAGACCTCGACCCAATGATTATAATGGAATCATGAACCGAAGGTATAAGTTTGAACGCCACAAGAAAGAATCCCTGATATGTTCACAGTTCTTGAAGAACCAAAGAGAAGAGTAAAGCCTCACCTTCTTCTGATTTTTATTCAATAATGTTTTCTATTACAATGAGTGCATGCTATTTATAAGATATGACTGAATGTAGAAAATATAAAAAATGTACTAAATAATAAAACCCTAAATAAAAGCTGATTTGGTCTGAAAATAGCAAATCCAATATAGGAAAATAGCTAAAAAAACGTTCTAAATAATAAAAGCCTAAAATTAAGGAAGATCTGGCCTGAAATTAGAAGATCTAGATTAGGAAAAATATCTATTAACTGATATGGAGCTAGAAAGTCAATCAGTCATTAATCCACGCTATAAATAACGCCCAATTAAACCAGATCAGCCCTCAATAGCTTGGATTAAAATTATTATGCTTTTATCTTCCTTTGGGCCCAGTCTGGAATGTCCTGCGTTAGAATCAGCCCAAATCTCTTGAATCAGCCCATTAAGTGCTTCTTTAATCTTCTTGGATCTTGCTCTAGTAATAGGCCCAACTGGAACATGCAATGGATCATTGAATGCTTGTTGATTCTCATCAGATAAGGGGAATAGAATTGAATAAATTCACTTATCCGAGGAGATCTTTTTTTATATAAATCAATAACAATTTAGTATAAGTACTCTTTTGATTGCTACAGTGTTACTTTTCTTTTTTCTTTTTCCCCCTTTACCTTCAGGGGTTTCTTGCATTATATATCTCCCTCTTGGTGATCTTAACCTTCCATTTGTTGATCATCCAAACCACCACTTAAGTGCCTATCCCATTAGACACCCCTTCTGGCTTTCTATGAGTTGTGGTAGCCAAGGCAGCACTGTTCAGGAGTTTTCTCCACATAAATGCGGCTAGAAAAATAGCTGCAGCGCATTAAATGTGGTGGTAACGGTTTTTCCTTAGGTACCTCCTAGCTTCCACCTTTTGGTATGCTCGAGGTGTACGTTCCTGTCACTAGAGCTTGCTAGAAGATCGTTTTGATTAATAGGATCCATATCTGGTCCGTGTTTTAGCTTGTCCGAGGAGGTATTCTTCCTCAGACCACCCTCCCAGCCATATCTTGTTCTTGAAGGTCTAAGCTTAAACCATTAATGACTATTTAATTGTCCTCAGATCACCTATGTTCTCGGCCAAGGCCCAAGGCCCAATATCGGGTTTGGGCCTCTCCCCCATAATAGCCCCTCAAATTTCCAATTTTTCCCCTTTCATCCGAGGAGAAAATTGGGGTTTTGATTTTTAAGAGATAAGACCATTTATTTATTTGGTTTATACATGTGAAATTATCGCTTTGCGCGCCCCATTATTGCTACTGACGCTTAGTAACCCGCGAGTCGTCATTAATTACTCCAGACGGCGTTATGTTCCCCATATCCAATGGTGGGGCATCAATCCAACGGTTGATATTTTTCCTTGGGTTTTGAGCGGGAGAACTCCCATTCAATCTTACCCTTTATATAAAGCATTGAGGGAAATCAGTTTCCCTTTACTTTACGAATTCTTAAGTCCTATAGAGATCTCAAGCACTCCAACTCATCAAGCTCCGTACAGCCCTAAGTTTCCTTAACTCTTTTCCTTAAGGGATTACCAAAAGATTTTTCCAAAGGTTCAAGATTTGACACATTCACTTGTTTTCATAAGTCTCTATTTCTTTAGGCCTTCTTTTTCTCCTCGCCGAGTTCCTTGGCCTTCTTCCTTATTAGAAAACTTTCTCCTTGCCATCCACGTTTGCTTAGATGGGTAGATTTAAGCACTTAGTGAATTCTCCGACCGGTATGGAGGGTTTTAGGGCCAAATACCATATCCCATAGGGAATGGGCTTAAAATATTGTCTCCCAGACCAAATACTTACCAATAGAGAGGTAGGCGAAGTTGTCATTCCAATGATTGCTTTTATAGAAGGAGGAATGACACATCCCATGGGTAGGATAACCAAATATCACTTGCTCAACCACAGGTTATGCCCCTACCAGTGCGCTCCCAACGTGTTTAGAATCTTAGGGAGTGTAAATGCCCTAAACGACTAGATGAATCTTAGGCTTACATACATGGCACGACGTCGCTCACATGTACGAGTGTCATTCTCTCGCTGGGGGATATTACCTTATATCTTGATCCGAGGAGGTGAGATTGATATCCTGCCTTCCCAAGTCTAACAAAGGCTTGAAGGACGATTACCTAATCATCTCCGGGGAGTGACATGACGGTCTTCATTGCCCAGTTAGGGCAGGAACACCAGGTGGGGTGCCCAGGATTAGGTCCCTTGGCAAGGACCTTATTTTTCTAAGTTTTTCTTCTATTCATTCCAAGCCATTCGTCTCCTTGGATTATAGTTATCATTGGTCTGACCACAATTTCCTTTTCGAATGTTTTTGCAGATAAAGATCACGTCTCTCCAAAACTTAGCCTTGTCAACGTTTCGGGGCTCAACTACTTGTTGAGGTTGGAAATATTCGTAAGTAAAGACGGACAGCTACGGGCTGCTCACCTGATCTTAGATTACGAGCTTTTGTTACGCATATTTCAGGACGCAAGCTAAGCAATAAGAGCAGGTAACCCCAAGCTTGCTCGAATAGAAGTCTCTAAGTCTGGGTTTTTGGCTCGGAGAGACCTTCCCCCTGTTGTGCTGCCACCCCAACCTGCTCCTTAACAAGCAACTGCTCTAAGAGAGGAGTTAGCTGATGAAATTGGGCATTTCATCTGCAGTTTTCAGTTTTGATATCAAATTCTGCATATCATATTCATATGGTAATTGTTTGTTCATGAAAAGTCATAAAAAACTGTTTGCAACTATTTTGGAAAAACTGAAAACACTGGTTTTTCGCGAGTAAGCTTTACTCGCGAAACATTCGCGAGATAGTAGCAAAAGTCTCTGTCTGATTTTTGTGTTTTCAATTTTTTCCTTAACTTGTTTTCGCGAGAAGCGCTTAGTCGCGGGATATTATGTATGACATTATGTGTTAAATGATGTATGACTTAATATTATGATTAATAAAGTTGTTTTATTCTTATTTAAAATAATGGTAACATGAATATTCGGACATTATCATATAGTCCATGAGATGCATAGTATGTGATTTATGTGAAAAGTCACAGAAGATATAAATCACAAGTTCTTTGTAAACTCAGAATTATAGTTCGTAGTCGATGATGAAATTGGGCATTTCATCTGTGAAGACTATAATATATTAACTACGATGATTTATCTTGATCATCGAAGTGGTGACTTCTAGTTGATATGTTGATATGTTTTAAGAGTTAAGACATATTGAACTGGACCGCTGTGAGATTTATTATTCTCCTAACGATTGTCAATTGAATAATAAATCTCACGACTTGTATTCACATGAACTCTTAATCCTGAGAGAGTAATGAACATGATCATGAAATGTAGGTTGCTTTGATATATCAGGAGTGAGATCTAAAGTAACGGTCAAAACCTCAGTATGTTGGGCAGCCACATTTAGTGTTGATAAAACATATATTCTCAAGATGGAATTCATAATCTCTTAACGGAGATATAAAATATTCCCTTGAGATAAGTTTAATGGGTTCGGTTATTCAGATAGTTAGGCCTAACTACTTTAGTAAGACTAAAGTATATATTTATGAAATTGGATTTCATAAATATATGATGAATAACTTAAAAGGATTAAACCGGGTACTCAAGGATTAAGATGTAGTAATTTACAAAGTGGCAGTCTATATTTATGACTTTGTATTACTACGAATATTTTATGAAAGGGTTGCATGTATGATAAAGTCTTGGAATATAATTTATTAATAAGGCCTAGAGTGCAATTATATTTATATAGTGGTATTAAATATAATTAATGGTAACTTTGGACTTGTCAAGAGTTGACAGAAAAGCCCAAGGCCCATTGGAGCTAGTGTCTTATTTGTTCCCTTTTAGTCCCACTCCAAGCCACACACTAAAGCACAATTGGAAAGGCCTAAAAGGCTAGCCCAATTAGATAATCAGTTATGTGGAGAGAAACATACAGAATTTTATATTACAATGAAATGGTTTGTATGTTCATGAGATATGATATAAGGAAGAGAGACACTCTTTCATATTCTCTCTAGAAACATAGATTGGTTGAGAGACCACACATCTTGGGCATCAAGTGGAATTGGAGTGAGGATTGAAAGTGTTCTCAAGAACTTCTTCTCTTTGGTTTTGAATTTCACCGCACCAACGTACACTTTCTTGTTCTTATATTCTGAAACTTACATAGTGCATGTTATCTATTGCGAATGAAGTAAATCCGTTTTTTTTCCGCTGCGTTTGTTTTGTATGCGATACAAACATGTAATTTTCCATCATTAGCCTCGTCCCGCCATTCCCTAAACGCCGAGATCGACCAGTTACACTTCGAAGAAGAGTAAGGGGCAACGGAAAAGCCGTAGAGCTCTCGGACTCTGAGACTAAGTCTGAAAGATTTTTTGCCGTCCATCATCCGAGGTTAATAGTTGCTTGGTCGGATAATAGCTCCGAGGAAGAAGAAAGCATGGACATGAAGCAAAGGATCGGCTTGAAGGGCTTGATGGCCAACAAGAATAAAGGGGGGTCAACTTCAAAAGAAGATCCCAAAATCCAAGTTACTCTTAATCTTCCTCCTCCTCCCCTTCAGCTCCCTACTAACCTCGGACCGAAGGCCAATCCGAACCTAAGGAAGAAAAGGCCAGTAGAGGCCCTAGAGGAAGGTGAGGTGGCACCTCACATGGGTGCCAAGCAATAGAAGAAAGCCAAGGACTCCCAGGACAAGAGGGCCTATTCTGCAGAGGGCCAGGAGGAGGCTGAAGTGCGCCGAGGGCAGCGCTCCTAGGCCCCTCGTCTAGAGGTGGAGGGTGCTCCCAATCCTTGGGACGCCACGATCTGGGACTCTCAGAGGTGGCCCGCTGGCATCCTCGTCGAGGCCCTAGAGTAGCCCCTTCTTCTCCCTCGAGACATGGAAGGCCTTAGGCGTACTAGGCAACCTAACCTCTTCATGTCATTGAAGGGGGACCTTGCAATGGTAAATTAATTAGTATCCTTTTTCGTTAAATATTAAGCTGCACATTCATTTATATTTGTGTATATTCTTTACGACCCTTTTGCTACTTTTATGCAGATTACCTAGCAAATTTATGTAGCCGAGGAATGGGTCAGGAATGCCCATGACGAGGTTAGGGCTGAGGCCCATTCCCGGCTAGAGGTTGAGAAGCAGTTGGGGGCTCTAAGGCAGGAGCAGGCTGAGCTTTCTGAGAAGTTAAAAGAAGTGGAAAAAGCTTGTCAGAGTGCCTTGGCGGGTCTAAAGACCGCAGAGAGGCAAGCCAAGGATCAGCGCCAATAACTACATATAACCGAGATAAACCTAGCCACAGAAAAACAAACTATTTTGGATCTTAAGGCCCAGCTACAAAAAGTCAAGGATGCAGCTCGGGTGGCCAGGGAAGCCGCGAAGGTCGTAGTGAAGGCATCCTACGAGCGTGGGTTGCGAGGCACAAAGACTCGGCTGGCAGAGGAGGTGGCCGTGGTGTGCAGGGACTACTGCATTGAGTCTTGGGGAGTAGCAATGGACTGGGCGGGAGTTCCTGAAGACTCCGAGCTGAGGAGGGCCGAGAATATTTTCTTCCCAAAAGATATTCGAGAAATTCCAGATGCAGTCCTTCCTCCCAAGAAACTCACTACCACTCAAGCTCCTCCTTCTGATGCCGAAGTTGTTGAGAGGGCTGGAGTGGATAAAGAGGCTCAGCTACCTCGGCAGGCCAAGCCCTTTGAGGATGCCTTTACAATCAGGGAGGTGGTCTCCCATGCCAAGGATGCGGAGGCTAAGTCTAAAGCTGATGATGTCCCTTCTAAGGCTGCCGATCCCAAGAAAGACCCTCCCCAAGCCAAGGCCTAGATGTAGGACTTTTTTTTTTTTGAATGTATATATACTTTTTGTAAGGGCTATCTGTCATCAAACATAGTGTATTCACATTTCTGTTCAATGAAAATATTTTTTCCTTTTATCCTCTGTATTTTCGCTTAGTATGCTTTAAAGCTTATCACTATTACCAATGGTATTGAACTGCTAACAATCTAAATTACTTGATTAAGTAACAGCAATAAGGAGGTCTAACATACATTTGTACTATGAATTAGATAAACAATAAAAGGCTTTAACTTACTCAGAGTTAGGAATCTGAGAAGCTAGTTATAACCTGGAATCTGTTTAGACACTTGGCGAGAAACAAATGAATATTACAGAATGTTAATTTCCCCAAAGCACCTGGTCCGAGGACTCAGGCATGACTTAGGTTCTGTCTAAGCATTTACAAAGATGTCATAGATTGTTAATTTCCCCAAAGCATCTAGTCCGAGGACTCAGACATGACTAAGGTTCTATTCAATCACTCATAAAGATGTCATAGTATTAATTTTCCCAAAGCATCTGGTCCGAGGACTTAGGCATGACTTAGGTTCTAATTAAGCACTTAGAAAGATGTCATAGAGTGCTAATTTTCTCAAAGCATCTGGTCTGAGGACTTAAGCATGACTAAGGTTCTGTTCAATCACTCATAAAGAGGCCATAGTGTTAATTTCCCCAAAGCATCTGGTCCGAGGACTCAGGAATGATTTATGTTCTGTTTAAGCACCTAGAAAGATGTCATAGAGTGCGAATTTCCCCAAAGCATCTGGTTCGAGGACTCAGGCATGACTTAGGTTTTGTTTAATCACTTAGAAAGATGTCATAGAGTGCTAATTTCCCCAAAGCATCTGGCCCGAGGACTTAGGTATGACTAAGGTTCTGTTTAATCACTTATAAAGATGCTGTAGTGTTAATTTTTCCGAAGCATCTGGTCCGAGGACTCAGGCATGACTTAGGTTCTGTTTAATCACTTATAAAGATGTCGTAGTGTTAGCACGATGTATTTAAATAATAAATAAGCATGTGACAAGGGAAACTTTCATTAATAATAATACCTTTTTAGGTTGTTTACATTCCAAGAGCGTGGTATCGTTTTTTCATCTAAATCTTCCAGATAGTATGCACTTATTCCTGCTATTGAAGTGATGTGATATGGTCCTTTCCAATTTGGTCTCAGCTTTCCCAGTCGGGATTCTTAGCGGTGCACACAACTTTTCTTAATACCAAGTCTCCTGGTGCTAGTGGCCTTATCTTCACATTGGCATCATAGCCTTGCTTGAGCTTGTATTGATAATATGCCAGTTGGATCATTGCATTTTCTCTCCTTTCTTTAATCAAGTCCAAGCTTTTTTCCAGCAATCCGTCGTTACTGCTCGAATCAAAAGAACTTGTCCTCATCGTTGGGAAGCCAAACTCTAGGGGTACAACAGCTTCGGCTCCATAGGTCATTGAGAAAGGGGTTTCCCCTGTTGATCTTCGAGACGTGGTTCGGTACGTCCAGAGGACATGCGACAGCTCTTTCACCCATTTTTCCTTCACATCGTCCAGCCTTTTCTTGAGTCCATTCACTATTATCTTGTTAACAGCCTCAACCTGTCCATTCCTTTGAGAATAGGCTAGGGTGGAGTATCGATTTGCAATTCCAAGTTCGTAGCAGTATCACCTGAAGGCTTTGCTATCGAACTGGAGACCGTTATCCGAGATGAGGGTATGGGGGACCCCAAACTGAGTAACGATGTTCCTTCAAACAAACTTTTTGACATCTACATCCCTGATATTCGCTAACGGCTTGACTTCAACCCACTTAGTGAAGTAGTCTGTGCCGACTAGCAAGTATCTCTTATTTCCTGCCGCTTTGGGGAAAGGACCAACAATGTCCAAGCTCCATTGAGTGAATGGCCAAGGGCTGGTCAGAGGATTAAGGACCCCTCCCGATTGGTGTATGCTTGGTGCGAACCTTTGACACTGGTTGCATTTCCTTACATATTCTTTTGCTTCCTTTTGCATGTTAGGCCATCAATAACCTTGAGTGATGGCTCTGTGTGACAAGGATCTTCCTCCAGTGTGGCTCCCACAAATCCCTTCATGTAACTCCTTTAGGAGTAATTCTGTTGCTTTTGGGTGTATGCAAAGCAGGTATGGCTCAAAAAAGGATCGCTTGTACAATTTTTGGTCCTCGGACAGCCAAAAACGAGGAGCCTTTCTTTGTACCTTTTCAGTCTCTGATTTTTCCTCGGGCAAGATATCATCCTTCAAGAATGATACCATAGAGTCCATCCAGCTAGGCCCCACTCTGACTTGGTGAACCTGGACCACTTCTCTCCTTGCCTCCGTGGGTTTGTACAAGTTCTCTATAAGGATAACACAAGGCAAGCTCTGCGCTGAGGAGGTTGCAAGTGTGGCTAGGGAAGCTTCATGCGTGTTTCCACTTCTGGGGATATGCGATAGGTTAAAAGATTCGAACCTTAATCGCGAATGTCTAACCTAACTCAAGTATCCTTGCATCCGTTCATCTCTTGCTTCAAACTCTCCTTTCACTTGGCCAACGACTAATCTTGAGTTCGAGAACATTTCTACCGCCTTTCTGCCCATTGTTTGAACCATGGCCATCCCCACCAGTAGAGCCTCATACTTAGCTTCGTTATTTATGGCTGAGAAGTTTAGCCTCAATGATTTCTCAATAGTAATCTTTTCAGGGGATATTAGAACCAGCTCCACTCTAGATTCCTTTTGATTTGTTACACCATCAACGTATACTCTCCAGGATGGGGGACTCTGCTGGGAGATCATGCTGACCGATTTTTCGTCTGTGCCGCACCTTTTTGTTTCCACTTCTAATGGAGATTCAGCAAACTCGGCAACAAGATCTGCAAGGATCTAACCCTTAACAGAGGTACGAGGCATGTACTTGATGTCAAAAGCCCTTAGGATAGTGGCCCATTTAGCAATCTTCCCCATGTAATTAGCGCTCCGGAGTAGAGCTTTGATCGAAAGCTGAGTTAGGACAACAACCGTGTATGCTTGGAAGTAATGGGGAAGTTTGTGGGTGGCGTGTACCACCGCCAAAATAGCTTTCTCCAATGATAGATAACGAATCTCGGTCTCGTGTAATGACTTGCTGACATAATAGACTGGCCCTTGTACGCCACTATCGACCCGTATCAGGACCAAGCTGATAGCATGAGGAGCCACAGCAATATAAGCGAATAGGACTTCGTCAACCTTAGGACTGGACATGATATGTGGCCGAGAGAGATAATCCTTAACTTATTGGAAGGCCAGGGCACATTCCTCGGTCCACTCAAATCCCTTCCACATATTCATTAGTAGGATGAAGGGTCTGCATCTATTCACTGATCGAGAGATAAATCGATTCGAGGCAATAGTCATCCCGGTTAGTTTTTGGACGTCCTTGGGATTCCAAGGTGATTGTAAACTGTTGATCACCTTAATTTGATCGGGGTTAACTTCAATCTTGCGGTGTCACCCAAAAATTTGCTTGACCCCACACCAAAAGAGCATTTGGAAGCATTAAAGCGCAACTTGTGCTTCCTCAGAATTTCAAAAATGTTCCTGAGATCTCCCATGTGATCGGGCACCACCTTACTCTTCACCACCATATTGTCTATATAGACTTCGATGCTCCTGCCTAACTGTGGTTCAAACATTCTAGTTATCATCCTTTGATAGGTAGACCCTACATTTTTCAAACCAAAAGGCATCACCTTGTAATGATAGTTCCAATGGGGGTGAGAAAAGCTATCTTTTCCTGATCGTCCAGCACTAGTGGGATCTGGTGGTACCCTTGAAAGGCATCTAAGAAGCTCATCCAAGGATGGCCTACGGTCGCATCTACCAGCTGGTCTATCTTAAGCATAGGGAAAGGATATTTTGGGTAAGCCTTATTTAGATCTGTGAAGTCTACACACACTCACCATTTCCCACTCTTCTTTTTCACCATCACAGTGTTGGCCAACCACTTAGGGTAGAACACCTCTTTAATAACCCCTACCTGCTTAAGTTTCATCACCTCGTCTTTGACAACATCAGAATGATTTTTGGATGAGCACCGAGGTGGTTGCTTTTTGGGGGTGACAGAGGGATTGACATTTAAATGATGACAGATGAAGCTTGGATCCATTCCTGGGGCTTCGTAAGCACTCCACAAGAACACGTCGACATTTTTTCTAAGAAATTCTATCAGCTCTTCCTTCTCTGGAGGAGGTAGCTGAGCCCTAATCTAAAATAACCTCTTCGGATCATCACCAATAACGACCGTTTCCAAATCCTCATATTTCACCTCCTCGACCGGTCTGTTGATAGGTAGGCCCGGAGCTCTTAATTGCTATGAACCTCCTCTAGCAGAGGCCAAGGACTCAGCTTCTAGTTGATGTAAGATGGCAGCCACTAGGCATTGCCTAGCCGTGGATTGACTTCCTAAGATCTCCCTTACTTGGCCCGTCGAAAGATATTTCAACCTCTAGTGTAGGGTAGAAGAAACAACTCCTAAGGCATGAAGCTAAGGTTTGGCCACAATGGCTGTGTAGGGTAAATAAGCGTCCACCACGATGAAATCCACCTCCCCCACCTCTGAACCGGTCTGTACAAGTAATCGGATCTGGCCTCTCAAGATAACAGTTTTCTCGTTGAAACTTACCAAAGGAGAGCCGTAGGCTGTCAAGTTTTTAGGTCTTAACTTCAGTCTTTTGTACAGGTTGGGGTACATAATCTCAGCACTGCTGCCCTGATCTACCAAAACCCTCTTCACATCGTATCCCCTAATCCTAAGTGTGACCATTAAAGCATCATCATGGGCCTGTATGGTTCCAATCTTATCATCGTCCGAGAAGCCCAACACTAGCTGGATACCAACTTTGGCCTTTTTAGGCTCCGCATTAGTATTCTCGATACATAGCCGAGCCACAGACATCACTCTGGAAGGACATGAGCCGGTCCTTCCTAGGGTAGCAAAGATGACATTTATCGTTCCTAAGGGAGGCCTTGAAGAATCATCTCTTCGGGGCTTTGAGTTTGACTGGCCCTCTTGACCACTAGAATGATGCAAAAGCTACTTGAGCTTTCCCTCTCGGACCAGCTGGTCCAAGTGATCCCACAAATTCCTATAGTCTTCCGTAGTGTGTCCTAGGTCCTGGTGGTAATAGCAGTAAAGACTCTAATTGCGCCTCATGGGGTTGCTCGCCATCTTACTTGGCCATTTGAAGAATGACTCGTTCTTGATCTTTTTGAGAACCTGATGCACTGGCTCTCGGAATACAGCATTAACCACCTGAGTACTGGCAGGCCTTGACTGCCCAGCCAATTCCCTCCGAGGTTGATTATTATGTTAATCCGACCTGAAATCCCACCTCTCCTAGGGGATAACCTTTGCCTTTCCTCTGCCCTGCTGCTAATTTTCCTCAACCCATTTGTACTTATCAATCCGGTCCATGAGTTGGCGTACACTGGTAATAGGCTTGCCAGTCAGAGATTTCCTCAAACTGTGCTCGGCTGGAAGGCCGACCTGAAAAGTACTGATGGCCACATCATTGAAGTCTCTGTCTATCTCATTGAACATCTCCTAGTATCTATCCGAGTACGTTTTTAGGGTTTCCCCCTCTCGCATGGATAAAGAAAGTAGCGAATCTAAAGGCCGTGGGACCCTATTACACATGATAAAACGAGAGCCAAATGCTCGGGTGAGCTCCTTGAAGGAATCTATGGAATTATCCCTCAAGCCATCAAATCATCTTATTGCCACGGGTCCAAAGCTGGATGGGAAAACCTTGCACATCAAGGCTTCATCCTTGGAATGGACGGCCATCCTCTGATTGAAGTAGTTCACATGCTCTACAGGGTTCGTTCGACCATTGTAAATGGTGAATGTGGGTTAATGGAATAGCTGAGGAAGTTTTGCCCCTTCAATCTTGTGCGTGAAAGGGGATCTGGAGATCTGATTTGACACCTTGCTCATGGCAGCATTTCCCAGGCCTTTACGAGGTGGGCTTTTACGCTTACGTCTATGATGATACTCCTCATCATGGGCGAAAGGTTTGGTTGGTGGAGTTCTTGACCTTCGCCTGTAATCAACATCTTCTTCGTCCTTAGAGGAACTGTCAGAGCTGGAAGGAGTTCGCTTCCACTGTGCATGGCATAGCTTCTTCTTTAGATTGTCAATCTCCAGCTGCATGGCTTTTTCATTATTTAGCCCTCAAAAGACGTGAGTTCCCACTCGAGAATGGCTTCTGCTTGTATGCGTAGTGTGCACGTTACCTTCACGATCTCTTTCAAGTTCAAGATTAAGAAAATCACCCTGTCGTTGGGAACCTGCAGACTCTGCCTGGTGTGGACCCGATTACACCATTGTTGACTGTTGCACTCACTATGACACAAGCTTCTTCCCACAGACGGCGTAAATTGTAGAGACTTGTTTTGCAGACAAAACCCAAGCTGTATGGGATCTTGGCCCAGTGAACCCAATACAACAAAATTTATAGAGAATGGGTCAAAGAACTAGGCCCTAATGAGCTGGACAACGGCTAGTAGGGATTTTAAGGATGATCGAACAAGGACAGGGAGAATAGAATTGAATAAATTCACTTATCCGAGGAGATTTTTTATATAAATCAATAACAATTTAGTACAAGTACTATTTTGATTGCTACAATGTTACTTTTCTTTTTTCTTTTTCTCCTCTTACCTTCAGGGGTTTCTTGCATTATATATCTCCCTCCTAGTGATCTTAACCTTTCATTTGTTGATCATCCAAGCCACCACTTGAGTGCCCGTCCCATCAGACACCACTTTTGGCTTTCTGTGAGTTGTGATAGCCAAGGCAGCACTGTTCAGGGGTCTTCTCCACATAAATGAGGCCAAAAAAGTAGCTGTAGCACATTAAATGCGGTGGTAATAACTTTTCCTTAGGTACCTCCTAGCTTCCACCTTTTGGTACGCTTCCTGTCACTGGAGCTTCCTAGAAGATCGTTTTGATTAATAGGATCCATATCTGGTCATTGTTTTAGCTTATCCGAGGAGGTATTCTTCCTCAGACCACCCTCTCAACCATATCATGTTCATGAAGGTCTAAGCTTAAACCACTAATAACTATTTAATCGTCCTCGGATCACCTATGTTCTCGGCCAAGGCCCAAGGCCCAATACCGGGTTTGGGCCTCTCCCCCACATTAGTTATTTGCACTCAGTCGAGTTCTTTGCAGGCCATATTTCCTCCTAAAAGAGACCAAAGAACTCGTCTCTTCCAATGGGGGTAAATCTTAAATGACTTATCACAATGTAACCCCACCCTCTAAAAAGGAGAAAAGTTTCATTAGCTTATGAGACTTCATGAAATTATTTATATAAACATGACAGTTGTAGTTTAAAATTTCTATCAATTCTGGGGTATATAGAGATCAAAAGCAGTAGCTTTATACAAATTAGTTGAAATTAGTTGAAAAGCAATTGGATGGCAGAAGCCTAGGAGAAAGTCAAAATTCAAAAGTATTTTTCAATTTATTCTTCCAAAATTGAAGTCAATCTTAATGCTTTCTTCTTCAATTTTGTTCTCTATGAAAGGTGTAAACTATTACCGGCCATTTCCTAATAGCTTGATTTTATTTTTAAAGCTCACATTGGGCCAAAAGATTGCTTTGGGTTTGATTTATTATGGTTTTCAATCTCTAGGCTCCATTCCTTGTAATAATATATTGCCTTTTGATTTCTCTACTTTTCTTCTTTGAAAAATAAAAATTATGGTTTTGGATTTTTTTTTTAAATTTTAAAAATTGTGGTCATAGGATTAATCAATTTAGGCATGAGGGTTTCCACATAAACAAATGTCTTAGGCATGTTAAAATAGTACACCATGCCTCAAAAGTACAAAAACTTAGGACTGTCTATGAGTTAGGTCTGATCGGGTTTGGGCTTAACTTGCATCCGACTGACTTGATCGAGTGGAGTAGCCCTCAATCTCCCGTTGATAGAGAGGATGATTAGATTGGATAGATCAGACCTCTAATGAGTGGCTAGCGGGTCAGCCGAAGTTAGAGATCTAAGAAATGGCAAGAAAACAGTGAGAAAACAACAAAAAATAGTGAGAAAACAGTAGAAATCTCACCGGATTCAATGAGATTTCACCAAATCTGGTCGAAATCTCACCAAATCTAGTTGAAATCTTGCCTGGATATGGAAATTTTCGCCAGAAATTGTGTAGTAAGTTGGTCGGTTCAGTTTTTTGGGTTTTGGTGTAGGAGAATCGAAACTGACTCGCCAGAGTTAGTTTCTAGAGGAAAAGACTCGTCGTTGATCGACTCGATCGGTTTCTTTGGGTGGGTTGGACAACCCTACAAATACTTAGTTAAGATTAGCATTAGCAATGCAGAAAAGACTAGCAAATCATCACAAAAGTACGCCAAAGTTCGACTTTGCAAAGACCAAAATTTGAGCAAAATATCTGTTTTTACAATTTTTATTAGTTTCCTTCATGTTAGAGATATATTAACACAATAGTATAGGGCAAGGTCGCTCTTACTTTGTGTGCAAGCCAAGTTTTCTACTTGTACTACAAGCTTATTAATCATAGTTAGTCTAGAGTTTAACCTATTATAAATACCTTTGTTAAGTTCATTGTAACATGAGATTTGAATTTCACTCATATATCTTTTAAAAGTTTCCTCTATGAATGTAGACTATCAGGCTGTACCACGTAACACTTATGTTTTTGTGTTACTCTATTTTATGCTTTCGTTTCTGTTTTCGCATCTATTTTAGCATAATTAACATGGTATCAGAGTGATAAATTCTAGATCCCTAACAAAATCTCTCTATGTCAAACTTGCTCCTAAATTTGTTATGCTTTTCACATATCTCCAATTGCCTTCACCCAACACAAGGCCTCCCTCATGCCACTTCTCATTATTACCTTGTTGTCAACAACTCCCAGCCATTGCATTGTAGCCTTAAATAACAAAATCCAAGCAAAGTTGTGCCTTCTTCTCAGATTTATGAGGTTTTGGCCTCATTTTGAAGAAACCAACCATGCAGATAAGTTCAATGGCCTCTCACGAGCAAAACGTAAAAATCCAGCCTACATCCACTGTCACACGCATGCAAAACGTAAAATTCATGCTCCTTAACTTGTCGTTAATGTCGTTCATGTGCCAATTTGGTCATTTACATGCAATCGCACCCTGGTCATTCTACGCATGTGCTTCCCATGCACGATTTGTCCCTATTGATATCATCGTGCTGAGTCAGCACATCTAGGCCATGTCAAATTGCTTGTCCAATCAACATGCCATGTCAGCCATAACTGATCTTAAGTGTTGATCGCGTGCCGCCTTGTGGGCACAAAGGGGGAGTAGCCACCTAGTTTTTTGGCAAAGGTCTAGGAACCATATATATAGTATCATCTCGAGGAAGGACCTGTTGATCCTATTACTAGAGATATGAGTTCGGAGTTAAGGTACGGTCTTAGGAAGGTGTTAGGCACCTAAAACCGCGTAACCCTAAGGTTGGCTTCCCATCATTGTGTCTTATGTCTTAACCCTATTAAAGGCATACTTAATATTGTTATCTAACTCACACACACACACACTAGCACACATCTAACAATCAACATGGCATCAATCATCCCTAACCATACATCTATCATGCATGTCAACCAAAGCCTAACATACATCTAATCATGGCATAACATCACATCATAGACCCTAACATACATCTAGCATACATGTCACCTCATCCTAGCATTCATCTAAACATAGCATAGCATATCATCTCAAGCAAAGCAACAACATGTATTATCAAATCAAAGCAAGGATAGAGGCAGCAAGCACATCATTAAAAACATTGCATACACATATTCATCAAAGAAAGGTAAAGCTTATAAACAAACATATGCATGTACATATGAATGCATAACTTATTTTACTTACCTTGCAGCAACTCAGTACCTATAGCATTATGCATGAGCATGTAAATGCATGTTCATGGCATCAAAATAAAACAACATAAGATAAACCCTAATTCTAACATGTAAAAGGCAAACCAACAATTAAACATGTGAAACAGAAGCTTTGAAAGCATAAAAATACAGAAAAAGGCTAAACAGAAGTATACATGTGAAAGCAAAAGCAAAAATAGATAAATAAAAATTAGGGTTTCTGGGAAAGTTCATGCGCACACATGAACAACCTTATGTGCGCATAATCAAGCCTACGTGCCTAGGCAAGATTATGTGTATGCAGGTTCCCACCTAGAAACCCTGGAAACATAGCAAAGACCTAGAGCGCTGAATCTAACATCCTAACATGCTTTCTATACATACAAAAACGTTAACCTAGACTACATAAACATACTATAACAAGTAAATAAAGCAAATAGAAAGATTAAAGAGCAGAAAAGAAAGGAAAAGGAAAAGAAAATTTTGAAACTAATACCTTAAACAAAGCCCTTCAAGCTTGAATTTTGGCTGTTCCCCTAAGTCAAATCTATTCACAATTCAATAAAAGGGTGATTAGTAATCTTAAACTTAAAGATCAAGGCTAGAAAAGGCCCTAATCAAAAGAAATTTGACTTGAGGATGTTTTGTGAAAAACTCCATCTTTGATTCACTATTTCTAGTGAATCTTAATGTTTTCTCGTAGGATTTTTGTGCATTTTGAAAATATACCATGTAAAGCTACTTATAGTGTGAAAATAGGGGTTTGGAACGACCCCAAAACGATGTGGGATTCGTTCCAAACCTCAACATTAATGCAGAAAAATTGCCTTGTTTAGGTTTCTAAAATTCGCTATGCGTGCGTAAGATCATGTCTACGTACGCATGCAGAAAGTTGCGTGCGCAGGCCAATTCTTGTGTGTGCATAGCGAGGGTTTTCTTGGCTTTGTTTTTACGAAAATATATTTATTTGCTCATTAAAAGTTATATTTTTCATTTAACATTTCTCAAGTCAATTTAATCATTTGATTGGTTCCCACCCAAAAACCCTAGGAACATAGCAAAGACCTAGAACGCTAAATCTAACATCCTAACATGCTTTCTATACATACAAAAACGTAAACCTAGACTACATAGGCATATTATAACAAGAAAATAAAGCAAATAGAAAGATTAAAGAGCATAAAAGAAAGGAAAAAGAAGAGAAAAGTTTTAAACTAATATCTCAAGCAAAAGCCCTTCAAGCTTGATTTTTGACTATTCCCCTAAGTCAAATCTATTCACAATTCAATAAAAGAGTGATAGTAATCTTAAACTCAAAGATCAAGGCTAGAAAAAGCCCTAATCAAAAGAAATTTGACTTGAGGATGTTTTGTGAAAAACTCTCTCTTCGATTCACTATTTCGAGTGAATCTTAATGTTTTCATATAGGATTTCTGTGTGTTTTGAAAATATACCATGTAAGGTTACTTATAGTGTGAAAATAAGGGTTTAGAATAATTCTCAAACGATGTTAGGTTTTTGGAATTCACTATTCGTGCGCAAGATCATGTCTGCGTATGCATGCAGAAAGCTGCGTGTGTAGGCCAATTCTTGTGTGTGCATAGTGAGTGTTTTCTTGGCTTTGTTTTTACAAAAATATATTTGTTTGCTCATTAAAAGTTATATTTTTCATTTAATGTTTCTTAAGTCAATTTAATCATTTATTGAGCCCTAAACCAACCTTGAGTTTAGAAATCAGCGTCATTTGGGAACGGGGGCCCGAGTCGTAAGGGGTACAAAATGCAGTGTCTACACGTCTTTCGTTCGTTGACTTTGACTTTCTAATAGTTGACTTTTTTGTTGACTTTGACCAAAAGTCAAATTTTATTTGTCAGGAGTTATGATATAGGGAAAAACTTAAATACAATACTTAAGTGTTGTTTCTTGGGTTCTTATCTTGAAATTCAGCCATGTGGCTGAACTTAACTAAAAACATGCTTTCATCCCATGAGAAAAAAACAACATGACTAAATTTTAAGAAGAAAACCTAAAAAACAGTATTTAAATACTTTACCTAAGTTTTGTCCTCTAATATATATATATATATATATATATGAAATTAATTTCTCACACATCTAATGGTCCAAATGATGTTTCTATTCTTATGTTAAATTGTGTGCCTTTTTACCTTAATTTTAGGTTAAATAATAATTGCAAAATAAGGTATCTACAAACCATGTGGATATAACCCTAATTTTGGGTAACAACGTGTGTGTGTGTGTGTGTGTGTGTGTGTGTGTGTGTGTGTGTGTGTGTGTGTGTGTGTGTGTGTCTGTGTGTGTGTGTGTGTGTGTGAAATTAAGTTCTCACACATCTAATGGTCCAAATAAAGTTTCTACTCTTATGTTAAATTGTGTGCCTTTTTCCCTTGATTTTAGGTTAAATACTAATTGCAAAATAAGGTATCTACAAACCTTGTGGGTATAACCCTAATTTTGGGTAACCATAGATACATTGTAACTTAAACATGAAAACCGGGGGGTGGCAAATCGTGTTTAAGGGTTGGGTTTGTGTTGTATCGAGCCATGAGTATTTGACTATGTGGGTTGACCCGAACCCAACCCGTTTAGTAAACGTGTCAAGAATCCTCAACCCTAATACGACCCGTTTAATTAATAAATCATGTAAAGGTCAATACAAATGACTCGTATAATAACCTGTTTGATTAATAGGTCATACCTGATGTGAATAACCTATTATTAATTCTCATATATCTGAAATTAAAATACAATTACAACTATAAATATAGCAATAAACATATAATTATAACAAAAAATTAAGCAATAATTACTTTTATAAGTTAAACGAGTCAAACAGGTTAGACATCACATATTGAATACGAACACAATCTGTTTATTAAACGGGCCAGCCGTGTTAACTCGAATATGACCTGAACTCATTTAGTCTCAAGTCATGATCTGTTTATAAATTGGTTAGTCATGTTAGATTCATAGGTCGTGTAAGATTTTGCCACCCCTGAAAACTTAAAGTATCATGACCACAACTATTCTACAAATTAATATACGATCAAGTTCTATCTGGCCACAAAAGAGTCAGGTAGTGGAATTTCATAACCACTTCCAACTCATTATGTAAATGGTATTGGAGAAAACAAAGTGAACTACTTACGTAAGCTAGGTGTAATCAAAATTAGTCGAGAATAATAAAGAGGGGTGTCCTTAGTCCTTACCTAATGGAAGAGGTTGGATATCCCTACTTTACCATCTCAAACACTCCCACATCCCGGCTTCCATATGCTACTCCTAGGTACATTTGCAACTCCCAACTGTCGATGCTATTAGATGCTATTACTTTTGCTATTGATGGAGCTTGTAGGAACGCACCAGGAATTACCATCACCTACAAAAAGAGCACAATCTTCCAAGTTTGTTACTTCCTCGCATTGCGAGACACTGAGGTTGAACTTGTACATCTAAAAATATATAGTCTCGTCAGGGGCGGCTCTACATTGATGCCAGGGTGGTTACAGGACTAGGCCTGGAAAAAAAATAATTATTTATAAATTTTAAAAAATTTATGACTTTTTACTTTAAAAAAAAAATTGTGACCACCCTAAACTTTTTTAGGCCTAACATAAATAAACTTTGGACATAATTTGACAACAAATTTGGTTGTAGATTAAGGTTACAATTCCAATTAATATTTTGGATAAATTACAATAAATCCACCTGTGATTTGGCCTGTTTGCACCTTGCCTCCCTATGGTTTAAAATTTAACACTTTGTCTACCTATATTTAACTTTGTTTAGTTTCTGTTATCCACTTCCATTAAAATCAGGGATATATAAAAATGTATTTTCTCTTCCCTTTTATGTCTGTCTCATCCAAAAACAAAAAATAACATAAAATACAAAAGCAAACAAGATCAAAATGGGCTATCTCAAACCCAAGAATATGCATCTCTTAAAACATGGCTCAAATAAAAAAAATTTCAAACCCAGAACACAAGATCTAGATTATTCACTTTCCCATCATCTTCACACTTTAAACTCCAATGGTATTAATCTTTAAACCCAGCAAAACTAGTACACGGCTAAAGATAATGACTTCCACCGACAACAACATACAAAAGAATAGAATCTCTCAAATGAAATGAACCTCGAGGTTCAGTTTCACTGCAGGAAGCAAACTTATTAAGTACCAAAGCTTATAAACAACAGCAACAAAAACAACAACTTTAAGTAATTATTCAATGTGAAGGGAACATAATTGTACTACAATAATCACTTGATACGCATTCAATTTCGAAGCAAGCCAAGATCCCTAATTTCGTATATTGCAAGCAATTGAACATAATACTGTACAAAGAGGACCATTAAATGCAATAAACAAGGAGGAATAAATAATAATGATAATAAAAACAACCTTTGGAGGCTTGAATGGATAATCAGGAGGAAAATGAATAATATCTAGAAATACCCCTCCAGCATAAGGACTATCAGCAGGTCCCATGATGGTGGCTTGCCAATGGAACATGTCCTCAGCCACAGGTCCTACAGTACAGTAACACAAATATACAACACCCTCTTTCAATTTAATAATCATATCAAAAGCTAGAGAGAGAGAGAGAGAGAGAGAGAGAGAGAGAGAGAGAGAGAGAGAGAGAGAGAGAAATGAGTTGGCCTGTCAATTTGATCTTGTTTTGATGAAGTAAATCACATCAAAAGCTTGAGAGAGAGAGAGAGAGAGAGAGAGAGAGAGAGAGAGAGAGAGAGAGAGAGAGAGAGAGAGACGATGAGAGTTTGAGAGAGAGAAATGATGAAATAAATGAGTTGGCCTGTCAATTTGATCTTGTTTTGACACACAACTTGTTTCTCTACAAAATCTCCTCTTTGATCTTGTTTGTTTGTGTTTTTTATGTTATTTTTTGCTTTTGGAGAAGAGAAACATAAAAGGGAAGAGAAAATACGTATTTATCCCCAATTTTAATGGAGGTGGGTAACGGAGACTAAATAGAGTTAAACACAGGTGGACAAAGTGTTAAGTTTTAAACTACAGGTAGGTAAGGTGCAAATGGGCCAAACCGCAGGTGAATTTACTGTAATTTGCATAATATTTTTTTTATTAAATGTGAATTTTCACAAATCCACCATTGGATTATATTTTCTTTTTATATTACCCATGCTTTTAAAATATCAATAAAATCAAATATCAATAACTATGTCATCAATAAAATGTTTAGAATTTGAGTTTTTGTAGTATAAAATCATACATAAAAAATAAGTTTATGGATCGAATAATAAATAATATCCGATTGGCATGAAATTTGACATGTATTTTAAAAACATAAAGAGCATGCAATTTAACTGTTAAATTTTCAAAATATGTAGCCATGTTAATTTGTATAGTGAGAGTTGTAGCGTTAAATTACAAGTTTGTAGTCAAATTTTAGTCCCCTTAACAATATATTAGGTCTTTACAAACATACAGGAAAAGCCTAAGAAAAATTATTGAATTAAAATTTTAAAAGAGATATAGCTCGTAGCATTGATAATGTTTCAAAAAAAGAAACTTCGTAGAAGGAAATTGTAAGATTATATATATTTGTGTTTTTTTTGTCCATATATGAAATTATTTTTTTATTAGATTTTGTATAATTTAATTTTCATAATAACTAAATAACCACTTGAAAAAATGTCTGAAGTTACCAGTGAGTCTCGTGCCTCAACTTTGAAGGAATATAATTTCTATAACGAAAAACCCCATAAAGATTTTCCAATGACTCTACCAAGGACACGTTTTGTGGTTGCATAACATCTTGTGGTTGGGAAGTAATCACTTTTATCTTAGCTGACTCAAATTCGTCACGTTCACAGTGCATAACGCGTGCCGTTGTCGCAAAGTTTGAGTATTTTGCCTCTAAACCATGCAACATCTTTGAATTTCAAATTGGTTGGATTGGTAATAATAACCCACTCACCTTGTCCTCTTCTTTTCAAAGCCCCTCCTTCTCTATTGGAAGTTACTCTAGCAAAATCCAAGCAATTCATGGGGCCAAAAATTGCCATCACCGGGACGATAACTCATGGTCCTTGAAAAGAATGAATTTGTGACCAAGGTGAAACCACTCTTCAAATTTTGTTGAGTGGTGGAAGAGCGATCCTCACTTTTATATTAAGTTGTTCAAGGTGAGTTTCATAATCAGGACCCAAGGCTACAATCCAACCATGTGGAGATCCTAAGGACGGCCCAACATAATTTGAGGCCTAAGGCGAAAAATTCACGTGAGATATTTTATACGTAAATATTAATTAAATAAAATTATTTAATGCTAATCAAATCAAGGTTTATTTGATATATTAAATACATAATTTAATGAATGTGGTTATCAATATCTCAATCCGGATCTTATGATCCTAAGATCTGACATCCTTTAACCATCCTGGATCTCATTAGGATTTCTATTAAGGTTAAATCTAGGCCTGTCCACTGGTCGGTTCAGGTCGGGTTTGTGCCCAACCCAGAACCGACCCAATTAGTTCGGGTTTGTCATTTCTAGACCCACTGCCGACCAGTGAAGGGAGTCGGTTTGGGTGGTCGGAACTCATCGGATTCCGGTCGGTCCTCGGTCAGAGTTGAAACTTTCGAAACTATGCCAGATTTTGTCGAAATCCACTGAATTTGGTTGAGATTGGGCCGAATCTGCCGAGATTTGGCCGGATCTCGAAGAGATCTCGGTGGATCTCGAAGTGATCAAGCCGAATCTCGATGCTCAATGAAATCTCGGTGGATCTCGAAGAAATAAGCCCAGATCTCGACTAATCGGACCAAAACGCTAGTGAAACACACCTATAAGTGGAGAACAACTACTTTTTTGGTGTAATTACGGTCGGATCGGTTGGAGATTGGTTTTTTGTGCTCAAACCCGTCATCCGACCAGCCGGTATCGGGTTTTGGGGACGAAGACCCACCGCTGACTGTCATCGGCGTTGGGTCGGCCAGTTTTTGGGTTGGGTCAGCCGGGTTGGTTGGGTACCGGGTCTAGTTGGACTCCCCTAGTTAAATCCGTGTGGAATCCCAATCCCAATCCGAATCTTAGAATCTTATAGGATCCTAATTCCATAATGATACTAAAGATCCTGTAATACAAAGAAAAATTCAAAAAAAAAAAAATTCATCTTTTTTTAGGCCTCCTAATGGAGTCTAAATGCCCTAACTTGATAATAAAAAAAATGTAATAAACAGATTAGCCCAGTGGTCCTAGCCCAAATTGATAAAACTTTAAATATAAACTTCCATTTTTTTTTTTTTTTTGGCTAGGTGACAATGATAAAGAAGTTCATACTATTAGTGATAAGTATGAGTTTGGTGATGCCAATGAAGATGAAGTGAATGAACCTCCAAATGCAACATTAAGAGATTTTCATGATTATCCAATGGATGATGTGGGCCTTCTGACTTCTAACAATGAAGATAATGTTGTTTACAATGATTAACTGTACTTTGTGGAACCCATCCAAGTTAACCAAAACTTTGATCTTGGTGATTGAGTACATTTATGGAATTGTTTGAAATATTGTTATTTGCTTTGTTTTGTTTATTGAGACATTATGTATGCTTTGAGTTGTTTAACTTAGTACTTGGTATGTGAGTTGTAACTTTTGAATTTTGAACTTTGTTTATGTATTTATAATTTGGTATACTTTACTTTTTATTTGTATTTCACTAAATTGTGTCAAAAACTACTTTTATTTTTTCAATGTTTCTTTAATATATATTATGAATTATAATTATGGGTGTATGGGCAGGTTTTGGATCCTAAGCCCAAAAAATTGGAGGATTAAGGCCCAAAGAGCCCAATGCAATGAATTTGTAGAGAGTGGGCTGAAAAATAGGCTTCACTGACTAAGACAACACTCACGATGGATTAAAGATGATAAGAAAACAGAGACTAGCAAGTTTTATACGAAGAAATTCCCTCTCGGCAAATTTAGAGGTGAGCAGTTCTTGAATATATTTTTCTTAGTCCTGATTACAATTACAATTCTTGATGCTACAATGTTTTTTCTATAAAATCTCTCATGCCCCCTCTGTAATTGGGGTCTTTCTTCTTTATATTACCTTGTTTGCTTCATCTTAACCCTCCACGTATAGATCAAGCTGTTGGCTTTTATCCTTGTTCCATCAACACCTTCCTGAAGTCTTTGAGAATAGCTGTAAGGCTGAATATCACTGTTCAGGTATCACCTTCACATTAATGCGGCCACAGAGTTAGCTGTTGAGCTTTTAATGCGATGGCCGCAAATTTCTCTTAGATATTTCTTAACTTCTCTCTATCCTATTCCCTCCTAATGTTTATCCCCACCTGTACAATTGTCCGGAGCGTAGCTCCTGATGGCAAACCAAACCTCTTGACCTCTACTCTGCTTAGGCGATGAGGCATTTATCCTCGGACAACCTTACCAAGCCTTTACGACTAGAATCCTTCTATAACTCACCGATTGGTACCTTTCCGTTAAAGCCCACCTGTCCTCGGACAAGGCTCACGGCCCAATATATACTCCTAGGCCCTTCATCCCTACAATGGGTATTTTTTCATATTTTTTTTAATTGAAAAGTAGGATCTTATGATCCTCATGCCGATCCTACAATTCGATCCCCAAACCCTCTCACCAATCCCGTGTAAGATTTCAATCCTAATAACCATTAATACCAAATAAACTAATGTTAATTTCATATAAAGAACTGAATATCATAGTTGATCTATGAATTTTAATTAAAATATATTATGATAAAAAAGATACTTTATTTTGGATATATGATGATGCATAATTAAATAAAGTTGTAATCTAATTTTTAATTATATATCTTGTTTTTAAAAGAGAGAGATAGATATTATTTGGTGTGTGGCTTTATAGTATTGCTTTATAAAAATTAAAGTCTCAAACAATTAGGGGAGATTAATCTATAATTGATGATTCAACACATTTGCAACATTTTTTTTTTTGAAACATTTTGGGTTTTAATTGGGTTGGGTTTTAATTGGGTTGGATTTCTATTGGTCTTATATTTTGGAAGTCATGATAAAAATGAAAAGGGAAAATGCACTAAAGGTACTACAAAATGTTCATGATATAATGTGACAATGACTATGATCGATGAACTTCAATCATCTAATTAATGAATGTTTAAATTACTTTTTTATGATTGATAATACGTCAATTTGTAAATCTATAATAAAATTTGTGGCATTTTAGCATAGCTAATAAAAAAAAAGTGCACAACCATTAAAAATATATATAATTTTATAAAATTTTTGGGTGGTTTAGCATGGGAGATGGGGCCTTTTCCCCTTGGGTAATTTTTTTTTTTTTTGGGTGGGGCTTGAGCCGGCCCTTGCGTAGCAACGTTTTCCCTAAACTATTGGTAGTTCTAATTGATGGACAAAATGGGCAAATGCCCTTTTCATGCAAAAAAAGTGGCATTTTGCCCTATTTTCCAAACTAATTAGGGAAATGCCTCTCTTTTGTAACTTGATTTTCTAAAAATCGAGTTTAAAAAAAAAATTTCTAGAGCCCTAAAGTGGTGTTTTGAGGAGTTTATAGTGACGTTTTCAAGACCTATAGTGGCGTTTTGGAACTTGAGCTCCATGAACTCGAGTTATAGGCAAATTTATTTATTTATTTTTTACCTATAACTCGAGTTCATGGAGCTCAAGTTTTAAAACGCCACTATAGGTCCTGAAAATGTCACTACAGGCTCCTTAAAAACACCACTATAGGGCTTAACTCGATTTTAAGAAAATCGAGTTTCAAAAGAAGGGTATTTTCCTAATTAGTTTGAGAAAGGGGGCAAAATGCTGGATTGTTTTTTTAAAAAGGGCATAGGCCAATTTTGTCCTCTAATTGATAGCAATTTCTGTCGTAGAAATTAAAGAAACTTTGAAAGTTAGTGTTTAGTGTCTCGGAAAACGTCAGCCATGGAAACAGATGACTTGTAGAGTCCAAACAAGCATAATGCCATCTCTTGAAATTGCTTTAATATCTTTGAAATTAGGTAATCGCTTTGCAATTTCATGAATGATACGTATTGGGGGAGCTGCTTGGTCATTAGAGTCTAACCTGGCGGCTCTAATTGTAAGTATGTAACTACATATAAATGATGCATTCTGAATTTGGTCTGAATCAGAATTAGTCTGGTATTGGCATATATATGTTAGCTTCCAAATGCTGTGATAAATTGTATGTGAAAGCAACAAACTTAATAGATAGACTTGGAAATGCAATGGGCAACTGAAAAACTAGCATCCTTCCTGATAGTGTAGTTTCAAGCTTTTAGCTATGAGGAAAATGGGGAAATCATAATTTTAGTACCTTTCAGGGTTTCAATTTTCATCCCTATAAATGAAAGTTTATAAGCACAACAAAATCTAACATGTTCACAACAAGCTAGTTTTGAGTTGTTATGAATCCTGGTAAAATCTTATTTTGTTTTATTGTATTTTGACTTTGGGTGGGTTGACATTTTAGCTTACTATGAAAAAGTTGTAAAATTTTGTTGTAAACTTGGAAGAATTCATGCATTTAAGTGCATCAATTTCATTTTTCAATTTTCAAAATTAAAATTCTTTCGTCTTTTAACCGTGTCAATTATATCACTCAACTTTCAAAATTAAACAAATTTTATATGAGGATGAAGTTGACATGATTAATTGAATTAAAATTATCTCCTCTGTCATTGGAGGACCAAAGTAAAGATGTAGTTGTTGAGGAGATAGCAATTTGTAGAGACACCAATTGAAACCTTAATATATATATATATATATATATATATAAATAAAGAGAGAGAGAGAGAGAGAGAGAGAGAGAGAGAGAGAGAGAGAGAGGACACCACTTACTTCAAAATCAAAGTCTACAAGTTTGGGACAATCATATTTATATTAATTCTTCAACTTTTTTTTTTTTTTTTCTCTATGGGAATTACACCCATAAATGTATTCCCAACAATAGTTTGGTCTAAAAACTATAACTCTCAATCACTTTGTTCATGACCTTTTGGTTGAGTATCATCTTGATCATGGTCTTTATTTTTGTGTATGAGGATCATCTCCTCTTAAAATGGATCTATTTTGTGGCTCAAATAGAAAAGTACAAAACAAAAGCTACATTAAGTGTCACATTATTTAAAATTTTAAATAACGTGGCACTTTGTACATTGTTAAACTGAAGAAATAACAATATTATAGACAACAAATTTTACAACTTTTCATAATTTATTGTGATGTTAAACTATATTTAGTGTAGCATCACTTTCACATGAGCAGTAACAAAGCTAAATTTTTTTGCTTGAGGGTAAATGATCAAGATAAACTAAAAGTAGTTATATACACAATTACAACTGCATATAAAAACATGTGTATAAAGTAAAAATATCTTAATTTCTAATATTAAGTCATTACTCGATTATAAATATTATATATTTTATAAACTATTAAAAATAATTTATCATCTTTCTAAACTCCTAGGATGTACAAAAGTTGTTTAGTTTGCTTTGAACACATAATATGGGTCCAAAAAAGAAATGATTATCAATTTTTGATAAATCACAACATAAAATGTATGATTATTGTGCACATAAAGATAAAAACAATATGATAAAAGGAATAATTAATAATAAAAAAATGGAACACTACAAAGAAATTGGGGTTATAGCAGTGTTTTTAAACTGTGGCTACAGCCCCAAAAACTGCTGGTATAAGTCCAAACGGCTATCTTGACAGTTTTTTTCCTGGAGCTTCCTAGTGTTGCCCAACGAGGGTGACAATAGGTCCAGCTAACCTACATTGGTGGTTTTAAAACCTCCGGCATAGGTCCCGGTGGTTTTGAAACCCTATCCCGACGTCTTTTAAGAATTGTCAAAATAACCTATACTGGCAGTTTTGTAACCCTATACCTATGCTTTTTATAAATAAAAAACCACCGTAGTAGGTTAAACATATTCCTGTGATTTTAAACTGCCACTATAGGCATTTATATATGTTTCTAATGTATCCTTTACCGGCGGTTTTTCAACCCTATGCAAGCGTTTTTTTCGAAACTTAAAATCGTTGTAATAGGAGTGGTCTATACCTACGGTTTCAAAACCGCCACTGTAGAAATTTTTTATAACTTTCCAATATAGCATATACTAGCGGTTTCAAAACCGCCACTATAGGTCTTTTTTTTTATTTTTTATTTTAGGGACATAAATTTTCTCTACATTTTGCTTTCATGAACAATTGCTAGCTAAACAAAAATCAATATTAGATGTTGGATTGGATTTAGTTTACGCACGCAATATAGACCCCACAATAATCAAACAATCAAATTAATATAATACAATAACAAAATTTCTAATTATATTAATTGTTATGCCCAATACAAGACATTCCAAATGTCTAGAATGTCATATCAAAATTGCAAACTATTTACTACATATAGTGCAACAAGATAAATTAAATAGACCTCAAGTTGGGAAAAAAAAAATACCACAAGCGGCATATTTTGTCTGGGGGGTTACCCACGTTTTTTTTTTTTTAGAAGGCCACTAATTCAATTGACCATTTTTTTTAAAGGGAGTCATTGGATTGTTTTAGATATTTTAAGGAGGAACGAAGTCAAAAATTTGAGAGACGAAATTGTAAAAACTTTAAAAATATAAATGTTTTTTAAAAATTTTGGGTGGCCCTGAAGCATCAACATCTGTCATTGGAAATGGGATTATTATTGATGTTACTTTTTTTTAATATTGTATTTAATTGAATAATAAAAACTGTAAATGAAATTAGCTTTCTCACATATTACACACTAATCATAACTTGTCAACTTAACAATTTTATTGTGTCTTAAACACATTGAAGAAATTGTTTGGTCTACATGTGTTTTGGTGTTGGCAAACAATATCAAATGTGTCAAATGCATGTCAAATTGTGAGTTGTGTTATAAGTTGTTGTTTCGTATGGTGGTAATTGAAAATTAAGTTAAAGAAACAAAAAAAAAAAAAATGATCAAGAACTATTCAAGAAAGCTGATGTTTCTACATTCTCGATATCAAGCTTGATAGCAGTTGATAATAATCTTGACTCTACCCTCGATACCAGTCAATCGATCAAGCTTAGAACAACAAAGTTTATGTTTCCTCGATAGCAAGCACAAGACCATGTCGATTGATTGAGCTACCTCGATAGCAGCCTTGCCTCTAGGTTAATCAATCGAGATTGTGCAAATGATAAAAAAATAACAATGCAAAAAGCCCAAGAACTTGTCTATTTCAAGTCCAATTTGAGCTTTACTTATTGGGCTATAAAAGAAAAATTTTAAGTCATCCCTAGAGAGATTTTTAAAAGAGAGAAAAATCTTTATTTGTGCTACTAGGGTTGTGTAACCAAGTTTATCTCAAATTCACCATACCGAAGAATTCAAGTAAATCTAAAGGTATGTTGGTAAGAAGCTGAAGCATATAGTGCATACAACAAATTTACTATTATGATGAAAATTTCAAGAAGATCTTAGTTTTTACTTTGAAAACGTTACTTCATTGGATTTTTGTGGATTGCTCTTAATCATCATGATCAGGATCTTGTTCATGCCTAAGCAAAGCTAAGCAAAATTTAACCGTTATTTAATGTAGGGAGGAACTTGCTCCTATTTTTGCTATTATTAAATCAACATGATCTGGATCTAAAACTTACGAAGTTGCTCTCTTTAATAACTACCACAGTTGATCATGTTTTGGTTTTTCTTTTCCTATGAGCTGATCAGCGGGCTGTCTATTACTAATATAAAATTATACTGTATTATTTGCCATCAATCTATCACATACAAAGATACCCCATTGTTCATCCATCTGTCTATAGCTAGATTACTGTCACTGACGCACACTGTAATAAGAGCGAGATGATTTGTTTTATATTTTCAACACGAAGTACGCAGAAAATCTTCAATGGTAGTGTACTTTTCACCTCTGCCTCATCAATTTATCACAATCCCACCAACACCACCATTATATTATAGTATATATTACTCAGTCTCAGTCGTCAGCACTCGGTACAGACTCGAGAAAAAAGGGTATCAATCCTTCTCTATCGGCCCAGCAAAGCTTCTCTTCTCGTTGTTCATGCCAGAAAACCCTCCACTCTCTACGTTTCTCACTCTCCCACCCGCCTTTCATGGGCGACCTAGGTAGAGGGGGTCCCTCTATAACTCTCTCCAATAAGTACACTTCTTATTACATGTAAAGCTGTACTCATCTGTACTTCGATTTATAAATAAAGTAAAAGAAATTGTACTTGTTCAATCTGAAACTGGCAAAATTTAAAAGTCTGCAACTATAGTAAATAAATTAATGCATAGCTAAAAATCCCAAAAGGAAGACCAGGTTGTACCTGTCATTAGTTCTTGCGAAAGATCCAACCGTGCGTCAGATTAATTTGCAGTGCTTATTAAGAAAAAGGTTAACTAAAATTGAATTTCATGAATCCTGTGTTACATGATTTTTAGATACTTGGTACTTCTTTGTATCAAACGGTCCATTTTCATCTTGGGGGATGATCTTCATTGTCTCTGCAACTACATTTTATATAAAAAAAATAATAATAATTTAAAAATTTTTATATTTTGCTGGATGTCTCTGCAGCTACATACACAAGACAACGAAACCACCCACACGTACTCCAACTAGTTTTCACCATGAAAAACTGTAATCTCAGAAACTTTCTGCAGAGAATAATCATATATACTAAAACATTACTCCGTGAAAGTTATTGGAAGACTGTCATGATATCAAAAACCAAAAACCAACTGGAAAAAAAAAAAAAAAAAAAACAACAAACCAAAACACAGATCTAGAGAGATGTAAATATAGTTATAATTATATACTCAAAACTACCCAACACACATCCACAAATGCATTCACAAGCTAAGAAAAAGGGCAAGGCTTAGTAAATTACTAGTTTGAAGTATCTATATATAATATATTCATCTTCATAGCCCTAGCTAGATCTCAAGAGAGTGGGCTTGCAATAAAATCTTCATCCAAGTACTTTCATGCACATGCATTACAGATATACCCAGATTCCAGCTCAGACATGCATGAGCTACAAAGTACTATTACTACTTCGATTACCAAAACACAAAAAGACCTTACTCTTACTAATTAACTATACTAACACAAAGGTAAAACATGCATAACTAATAATTAATTAAGCAACCATAGATGGAGTGCTGGTACTAGTACTGCTTCTATTACCAAAATTCACACCCAGCTTCAACTCAAGCTCCACATTATTCCCATCTCTACCAGCAACAGCACCATTTGAACTGAACAACTGAGCCACAGAGGTCACCACTGAGCACTTCCGTCTATTCTTCCCAGCTGCTTTCTTATTATCAGCCTTCTTTTTTGCTCTCTTATTAGCGTCCGAAGATGAACATGAAGATGTTGAGGTTGATGATGAAGCCACTACTAGTGGCAGTACTGATGGGATTTCAAAGTTGGTCCTTGCTTTCGAACCCCTCAGCCTCCTCGCCGCCGCGTCGTAGGCACGCGCCGCCTCCTCCGCCGTGTCGAAAGTTCCCAGCCAGTGCCTACATCTCCCAATTCTGTCACGTATCTCCGCTGACCATCTCCCCCATGGCCTCTTCCTCACCCCTCTATAGCTCTTCTGAGGTCCCCCCGATAAGTTTTTCTTCTCGGCACCGAAACGCTCCGAAATGGAAACCAAACCCGAGTTTTCGGTCTCGTTATTGTTGTGGTTTTCGCTTTTCTTTGTGTTCTTACCTCCGAAAAGGACGTGTTGGCCTACAACAGCAGCGATTCCATCAAGAACAGGAGGAATTTCCATTTCCGTTTCGGGTTTGGCTTCATGGTTATTAATTTCACAAAGAGAAAGGTCAGCCGAAATGTCGGCCGAAATGGGAAGTGGGTTCAGGAATTTGAGGTGATTTGAGGCCGAAACTGAAGGAATTGAGAATTGGGTATCCCAGAAAGACCCATAAAAGCATGAAGTTTCGGTGAGAAACATGAACGTATCGGGCGAGAAAATCGGTTCGGACTTAAGGAAGAACGGAACGGTTTGGGATTGCAAGGCATGATGGTTGTTGTTGTACATGGTGTCACTGTTTTTCTCCGTTTTGAAGGAAAGAGGAAACAAAGCAGTTTGATGGAGAATGATGAATTTGCATGTAACAGTTTATATAATACAATATAATAAAAATGTTAAAATTTATTAATAATAAAACTATTTTTCTAAAAAGATTTTATTAAAGATATTCCTGTCAATATCGATGAGACCGTAATCCCTTGTTTTTTTACACGTTTGTCTTTCCTTGGCAAGCATACATATACCTTCTTTAATGCCTAAAATGCCCGTATTGGTTTTTGAAATTTACGTTAGTCCTTGTGAAAGAATCAATGGGTTAAGAAAAAAGTGGAGGGCAATCAGGACACAAGATGATTTGATGGGTATTTAGGGCATACAAGATCTCGAGGATTTGATTGGCAAAGAGTAGCCGTTGGATTACGGTGAGGGCGTCACGGTGTCGTCAAGGAAAAGATTGTTTCAGTTTGACTACTTAGCTTATTAGTGATACTGATACTGATACTGATACTGATACTGATACATATATTATAGCTAAGCTAAATGGGCTCTCTATTTAATACTACAATTATTTGGGTTGCTTGCGTTTAGCCAAGAGGAAGGTTTGGGTGTTTAATAGGTACATGGGAGTAACCCTGTGGAATCATGAGAAGGACCCTTTACCTTCAATATTAAGAAGATGCTTTGAATCTGATCATGGTGATGTTAGGAGTGAGTCATTTGGTGACACATGAAAGGTCCTGATCTTGTCAATCACTGAGAGTTTCTTTTTAGTTTTGGGGGGCAAAATCTTTGAGAAATTGTTGATGTAATCTTTTGGGAGATTTAAAGGCCCTTAAGGTGCAGAGGGCAAAATCTTTTTGTAAATGTGCTAGCTTAGGTTTAGCTACTTTAGATATAGCAAATGATGAGTACTCAATTCAATTCCAATGCAAACTAAGAGCATCAGCAGTAGGTCTTCCAAATGCCAAATATAAGATACATTTAGTATTTAGACCCAAAATATGTTAGCAACTGGAAGGCCAAAATTGATAAATGCCAAATTATTTTGGCATAGTGCTATAATACTATCTTACATGTAAAATGGTACTGTATTGCTATGCCAAAACAAAATAGTATATTTTAATCCTTTTATTTTTCTCTCTCCTCTGTGTCAAAATTTCTTTCTCAACATCTCTCAGTATTTCGTCTCCCTCTCTCTCTCTTTGACTTCTCTCGTCTCTCTCTCTTTGTGCTGGTGCTTGAGGTAGAAGACCTTGGAGTCACCGGTGGCGGCAGAGGAGATGAGTCTAGTGTCAAGGAGCTTGAGGATTTCGTCGCAGATGTTGGAGAGCCCTGACTCGATCCAGGTCAAAAAGCGCCGCCGAAGTGGGTTGCAATCTGGGTTGCGTTGCCGAAGTGGAGAGTCTAGTGTCAACAAGTGTCGCCGAAGTGGGTTGCGATCCGGCTCTTCTAGGTTGCAATCTGGGTTCTGGGTGTGTGTGTGTGTGTGCGTTTTTTTTTTTTTTTTTTTCCTGTTGTGACTGATGCCTAAAGGAAGAGGTCTGGGTTGCGATCTGGGTTCTGTGTTTTAGATTTGTTGTAATTTGCTTGTGTTGATTTGGGTGATTTTGGTATGGATTTTTTGTTGTTATTTTGCTGGGGTGGCAAGTGGTGATTTTTTGTTGTGATTTTGGTATGGACTTTTAGATTTGCTGTTATTTTTTGTTGTGATTTTGCTGGGGTGGCAAGTGGATTTCTGGTGCTTGTTTGATTTGGGTGATTTTTTTGTTGTGATTTTGTTGAGTATGGGTTTGCTAGAGGTTGAGGCCGGTGCTAGAGGTTGAGGGAGAAAGAGAGAAAAGGGAAGAGAAAAAGAGAAATAGTAAAAAAAGGATTAAAAAAGAATATTTAAATAAAATGGGAAAAAAAATAGAGTTTTGGGATGTTGGGTATATTGTAAAATGGTCAACCTCAAATTGTTCTAAGATTCACATTTAAAAAAAAAATTGCTCTAAGATTGGTTCAAGTGCTCAACAAAAGACTTCAACCAGGGGTACATGTAATGTGTATGAAATCAATCCGAGAGAAATCATAAAAATTATACTAGCTACTTTTTTTTTTTTTTTTCCTTTTCTCTTGTGCTTAAACTTTTAATTATATATAGTCTATCTAAATATCTTTCTTAGTAACATTTTGTTCAATTAGCACAATAGAAAATCATTACTACCTCCGTTCTACTTTTTTTGTCCTGTTTGAAAAGTCAATTTTTTTAAGGGAACATCATTTATTGTCTTGTCTACCTTTTAAAAATGTATAAGTTTCCAAAACTACCCTTAAAAAAATTTATCAAAAAATTGAATTAGTAAATTAATAGGGTATAATAGGAACATTAGTAAATTAATGACTTTTATTTTTAAAAACAAGATAATATTTTGGGACATCTCAAAATAGAATAGAGGACAAAAAAAAGAGGTACGGAGGGAGTATTTAAGAACAAGTGGAATTTGAGTTTTATATAGATGAGATTAACAGGTTGTATGGTATGGTATTACGTTTCCAATTAAAGGCCTAGAGAGCTTTTTAAGTAGGCTGTACTTTGATAAATTTTAAAGAGTAAAGGATTCAAGTTGTGAGGTTAGATAACATTTTGTTCAATTAGCACAATAGTAAATCATTATTTAAGAACAAGTGGAATTTGAGTTTTATATAGATGAGATTAACGGGTCGTATGGTATGGTATGGTATGGTGTTATGTTTCCAATTAAAGGCCTAGAGAGCTTTTTAAGTAGGTTGCACTCTGCTAAATTTTAGAGAGTAAATGATTCGAGCTGCGAGGTTAACAGTATGTTGTAATTATCTAAAAAATATGCATATATATATATATATATAGAGGTGCTACATCCACAACATTTTTCACAACATTTTCACAACAAATCATAGGTGATTAGTTGTTATTTGTTTAAATTTGAACCTAACACTAAGATTACTTTTTTGCCCCAACAATAACAACCAGTAATAACTTGCCACTTAGGAGTTGTTGTGAAAATGTTATGAAAAATATTGTGGACATATCATTTCTCGTACTCACACACACACATTTATAACCACAATTGCTTCTTAATCAACTTTTAGCATTAGTCCACGGCATTTATTTAGCATTTATAGTGATGATATATTGGAATTAAAAAAAAATTATGGTCCACAATATTTATTATTATTTTTCATTTGTTTATGATAATAATATTGTTTAGTGAGTTCTATGGATCATGTAAACTTAAGAATTTATTTTTGAATATATTGTTATTTGTTATCTTATTTGTATTGAAAGGAAGAGAAATACTATGTGTGTGTGTGTGTGTGTGTATGTGTATATATATATATATATATATATATATATATTTTTTTTTTTCTACATGTGAAAAAATTTTGGGACAACCCATAACCCAATTGACTCAACCCACCTGCAACTTATTTAAGATGACTCATTTTTAACTTGAACTTGATTTGACTTGTAACCCAATTAACCCACCTTCTCAATTCAAACAAACCATAAGACTTTTTTGATGTATTTCTTTCTAGTAGGCTTGGAGTTTATACCCCTGTGCTGTGATGGCCATGGTGCTGTACCTTTATACTTTTATATAAATAAAAGATTCTATCTTTATCTAAAAATAAATAATAATAATAATAATAATAATAATAATAATAATAACATCTTCAGCCACACTATGCGTGCCATTTTTTTTTTTTTTTTTCAAACGTAGATGTAGATTTAACTTTTAAGAAGCTCCTCACATTTATCTTTTGTCTTCTTCTCAAAAAAAAAAAAAAAAAACCTTTTGTCTAAACAGTCTAAAATATTGGTAGTGTTTATTTATTTATTAATTAAGTAGATAATTATAAGTAATTCTTTTAGTGTAAAATGTGTTGAATGTGAGGTTTCTGTTTTTGAGAAAGAGTTTCAATCTATGGCGTCCGCTCTTGATGATAGCTCTTTATCATCAGACTAAGATACTAATCAGTTTTTAGTGTAGGCGGTGATTGAACCCCAGATTTCTTATACAACTATCAGAAACTTTACCAATTGAACTAATTGAAACCCACATGTCGAATGTGAGGTTTCTGAAATTACTCTTACAAATATTTCTTATAGCAATAATTTTTTTTGTATCATGTTTGAAATATAAATGTGACCTAAAAATGTCTTAATATAATTTACATAATTTATATTAAAAAATAATGTCTGTACATAGGTCACACATTGGAGTGTAAAGGTTCATTTACTAGAAATTTATGAGGGGGAAATTCATTAAAAATAAAAGTAGCATCACAAATAAAATTCACAAAATTTAATGTATCTACCATTGGCCATTTGGCTACCACAGATTATAATTTTAACCTTTTAAATGACCCATTTTGTTTTAAAATTGTTAGCGAATTCTGCCATAATCCCAAGTTTTTTTTTTTTTTTTTTTTTTCAATTCATTAACGAAACTATACCCTGTACCGTTGAAATCCTCAATCCGTACTCTTTGATTTTTCAAGTTTACCCTCTCAAAACCCCAAACCACAAGTAACCAAATATTTTCATTAACAAAATCTAGCACCTATAAAATCATTTCATATTTATTATAAAAAAAAAGAAAAGAAAAGAAACCACCACACACTTTTGGTGCGATGGTCACTTTACAAATATAAGTGCTTGTGGGGTGTGGGGGATAAGGGCTGGGGTTCAAGTCTCCAGAAAGGAGTTTCACACACATATACACATAAATTATTCTAGAGGTTTGTGTTGAGGGGCATTTTTTGCAAAGGCTCACATGGAAATCCAACCAATAAAACAGCACAACAAAATAAAGTTAATTTATTCAGGCCCAAAAAATTGCCCAATTGCTCAAGATTGATCGAAACAAACTAGAATGTCATCCGACCAATACCCAACAAAGTGAAGATTTAAATGTCCTTTTCAACTTATCCCAAAAAAAAAAAAAAAAGTCCTTTTCAACCTAGGAATTCCATGTGCCAATGCGAAAAAAACTTATTTTCAATAGAGAAGCTTTCTCTTGTGTTTTCGAGTTCTCATAAACGTTGTGTTATTGTTGGACATACAAGGTTGTCACGAGTGTGAGCGGTTCGGTTGGTGTGGTTTTTTTTTTTTTTCTCCAAATTTGTCACTAAATCGATAGGAATCGGTTTTCTCGTAATCTTCTACCGATGCACACTGCTAAGGGTCAGTTTTTCAAATTATAGCGGTGTGATTTTTTGCAATCAGTTTCATTGGTTTGAACTTTGAAGTATATTAAAAAAAAAAAAATCCTATAACAAAATGACCCCAATTGAGGCAATCTTGAGCTTTACCAAATTACTCACAAGTTGAACTTGATTAAAGTAGACTTAGCTAAATAAAATCAACACTCAATCAAGTTCAGCTCGTCTTCGTAACTGAATAGACACAATTGTTACAAAAATATACACTGAATGTGATATTCTTCTCCACTTAACTATATGATGCACCCAAGTTTATGGTACATACAGTTCTTTATCGTTACCTATTGTGCCTTATTTGAAGAAATTTAAATAGAGAACAAAGGATAATTTATGGATTAGTTTGAGGTATTTCATCCTCCTTAAAAATTAATATTTGGATAATAATTTTTTTTATCTTTTATTTCAATAAACATTGAATTTATACAAGCAGATAGTGTCGACACCTCGCGGATGCTCGACCACCCATCACGGCGACACTCGTGCGTCTCTTTATCTCGGTGTGAGAGTGACGGTATGGAGGTGTGTCGTACCTCAGGTGTGTGACTGGAATCTGAGTTGATTTTAAGGAAATTATCAAGGGTAAGTGAAGTCGCCACCAATCATTGGGTTTTTTTAAGGTGTGATTGGTCACCTGACTCTATTTGATTTTATTACCGATCCTAGATTAAGAAAAAATGGCATTTTTCCTAATCTAATGTGGATGGATAAAAAAAAAAACTTGATTCTTGAGTTTGGAAGTCTGGTTATGTATGGGGAATGTGTTAGGCACTCCACAAGGCTTGTCTGTAGATAGTCCTTTGTTTTGGTAAAATCATAACTTAAGGGCATTGGCATTAGCTTTTGGGGCATTAAACGTATTGAGCTTTGAGGTTTGGTTTCGGAATGGATGTGGTCTCGATCGATGTGTTCCTAGAGCGTTTAGAGTCGATGACAAATTTCCACGATGAAAATCCAGCAGCATTTCGCCGTATTTTGGTGGCAAAAATTCAGCAGCGTTTCTTCTTAGATGTGTCATAGCAGACAAAATGCTATTCTCACCAAGCTTTTGATGTGAGAATATGGCAACAGGGATGCCCCATTTTCACGGCAAAAATCTAGCAGAGTTTTGCGTTTGGTGCACTATAGCGCAACAACAAGGTGTTTGTGTATATGGCGTGTATCGACATGTTTGTACTGTGACGAGTTGAAGCCTTTCATAGCATCAGGCATGTTGATGCGTGTCGCATACACGGAGAAACCAATGTCACTCAGGTGACATGGATCAAGACAATCACACCGCGATGATTGTGCACGCAATATAGCATGAATATGCACCTACAATAGTTGCCTTGAGTGCATACCCACACTACAAGGTCAAGAGCACTCATGATCAGCGAGGGTCACTTGCATAACCACAAGAGTCCATTATACAAAGTGCATAATCACCCACACACATGCAGGCAAATATATATATATATATATGTGTGTGTGTGTGTGTGTGTGTGTACATACATTATGCACAATGTTATCACATAGAGCAGGAAAGTAAAAGAGACATTGCTAACGTTCTAAGGGTATGGCCCAGCAAGGTACAAGAAATGCAAAATAGACATTGTCATACTTAGGGAACACGGCCCAAACAAAGAGCAGAAAAAGTAAAGGGTATAAGGAGAGGGGAAACCCTAATACATGCTTTAGAGAAGAGGCTTGGAGAGAGAGAGAAAGAGAAAACCACTTTGGAGGGGTAGGCCCCCTAATCTACTAAACATTGCCCTTTGTGGGCTTGCATCATCTTGCTTGCATCCTTGCCCTTTTTGCCTATGCTTAGGAGGTCGGACCCTTGCTCCAAACGTTCATGCACCACGCGTGTACATGCAAAGACAAAAGAAACACGGCAGCAGACAGACAAAGAAAGAAACAAAGGAGACAAAGAGAGCATGCAAAGAACATACTAACAAAGAGAGCCAAATGGGGGCAAACAAAGCATACTAAGCATATGAAAGGGCAAACGAGTATGCTATCAAGCAAAAGAGGGTGTTCTAGGATGACAAATGTAGGTTTGGATTGAGTGTCCATAGATCCATTGGATTGGAGTATGGACGACACACAGACTCATGCATGAACATGTAGGCAAGCGTTCAAAGATGCGAAGATTCGAAGAAAGCCAAACGGGTGGCACAAAGCAAGCAAGACAAGCATATCAACATCGCACGGAGCAAAGAAAGGTGTGTGTCAAGCACACCAACACCACAGATGTTTATCTCACGAGTGGTTATACCTTATTAGGCCACAAGGGGGATGGATGTAACCACACAAGAACAAACCAATGGGGGACACAAAGCATAGCAAAGCCTAGATCTAGAGAGGCAAACATTGACAAGAAGCATAGAAGCAAGCAATCATAGACGTATAAGGAAATGATCAAACCCTTTGATATAGGCCTAGGTGTATGGACTGTTGGGAAATATACATGTTTGTATCGCATACAAAACATACGCAGCGGAAAATAAACGGATCTACTTCATTCGCAATTGATAACATGAACTATGTAGGTTTCAGAATATAAGAACAAGAGAGTGTACCTTAATGCGATGAAATTCAAAACCGAATGAAGAAGTACTCGGGACGACTTTCAATCTTCACTCCAATTCCACTTGATGCCCAAGATGTGTGGTCTCTCAATCAGTTCTATGTTTTCTAGAGAGAATATGAAATAGTGTCTCTCTTTCTTATTTCATTGCCTTACACATACAAACCATTTCATTCAATATAAAATTCTGTATGTTTCTCTCCACATAACTGATTATTTAATTGGACTAGCCTTTTGGGCCTTCCCAATTGGGCTTTAGTGTGTGGCTTGGAGTGGGACCAAAAGGGAATAAATAAGACACTAGCTCCAATGGGCCTTGGGCTTTTCTGTCAACTCTTGACAAGTCCAAAGTTACCATTAATTATATTTAATACCACTATATAAATATAATTGCACTCTAGGCCTCATTAATAAATTATATCCCAAGACTTTATTATACATGCAACCCCTTCATAAAATATTCGTAGTAATACAAAGTCATGAATATAGATTGCCACTTTGTAAATTACTACATTTTAATCCTTGAGTACCCGGTTTAATCCTTTTGTATTATTCACCATATATTTATGAAATCTAATTTCATAAATATAAACTTTAGTCTTACTAAAGTGGTTAGGCCTAACTCTCTGAATAACTGTACCCATTAAACTTATCTCAAGGGAATATTTTATATCTCCGTTAAGAGACTATGAATTCCATCTTGAGAATATATGTTCCATCAATACTAAATGTGGCTGCCCAACATACTGAGGTTTTGACCGTTACTTTAGATCTCACTCCTGATATATCAAAGCAACCTACATTTCATGATCAGGTCCATTATTCTCTCAGGATTAAGAGTTCATGTAAATACAAGTCGTGAGATTTATTATTCAATTGACAGTCGTTAGGAGAATAATAAATCTCACAGCGGTCTAGTTCAATATGTCTTAACTCTTAAAACATATCAACATATTAACTAGAAGTCATCACTTCCATGATCAAGACAAATCAACATATCATTCATTGCTTCTTCATAAGTGTAAGGATCAGTTTCGGCCTCCTCTGAGATAGCCTCATAAGTCTCTCCAAGACCAATGAATCTTATAGGTGGCCTAACATTCTTCCCACTACGACGAGGCAACTGTGTACTAGACATCTCATGAGTAGTATCTTGTGGTGTATCCAATACAGCCACATCATCCCTAGTTTCAACCATTGGTTGTTCAATTACAGGTTTATTCATTTCAGCCAAGACAACTCTACTTCTAGGAGTGAAATCATTCATATAGTCATTTTCCAAGAATTTGGCATTTGTACTAACAAACACTTTATTATCATTATGACTATAGAATAAACCTCCAGCAGTTCCTTTTGGATACCCTACAAAGAATACCACTTCTGTTTTAGACTGTAACTTGTCAGACTTTCCTTTTAACACATGTACTGGACAACCCCAAATATGGAGATGTCTCATACTAGGCTTACGCCCATTCCACAACTCTACAGGTGTTTTAGGAACAGACTTCGAAGGTACTAAATTCAGAAGATACATTGTAGTATTTAAGGTATATCCCCAAAAAGAAGTTGGTAGAGTCGAATAACTCATCATGGACCTAACCATATCTAAAAGAGTCCTATTTCTTCTTTCCGCTACACCATTTTGTTGTGGAGTTCCAAGTGCAGTCAATTGAGATAAAATTCCATTTTCAGTTAAGTAATTCTTAAAATCCCCAAGAAGGTATTCGCTGCCACGATCAGATCGAATGGCCTTTATGCGTTTACCCAATTGATTCTCAACTTCAGCCCTAAACTCTTTGAACCTTTCAAAGGCTTCGGACTTCCGTTTCATTAGGTACACATAACCAAATCTAGAGTAATCATCAGTGAATGTAATGAAATACTCATAGCTACCTCTTGCTTGGATTGACATAGGACCACAAATATCCGTATGAACTAATTTTGCATTAAAAGGTCGTTTAGTCATTTTACTTTCCAAACAAGATTCACAAACTGGAAATTCATCAAAGTCCAATGGCTTTAAGAGACCATCTTTGATCAGTTTTTGAATTCTGTTTGGATTAATATGACCCAAACGCAAGTGCCAAAGATATGCATCATTAATAGAAGGAAACTTTCTCTTTAATGATTTTACATGAGAGTTATTATCTAATTCAGAATTATATAATTCATGCTTATCAGGAGTTAAAATATAAAGACCATCCACAATATTGCCAGAACAGATAAATGTTTTACCCTTCTTTATTACAACATTGTCTTTAAGGATAACACAATATCCACTTTTACCTAAATAAGTTGTAGAAATTAAATTCCTACGAACATTAGGTACATACAGACAGTCTTGCAATATTAAAACTCTAGTTTCAAAGCATAAATTAAACATTCCAATAGCTACAACTGGAATCCTACTCCCATCAGCCAAGGTCAGAAACAACTCTCCTTCTTTAAGTCTTTTGGTCTCCTGGAACCCCTGCAAAGAATTGCAGATATGATTAGTACAACCTGAATCCACGCACCAGGAATCCGTGGGATTTTGTACCAAACATATTTTAAGAATGAATGAAATTTTCATACCCTTATTAACGGCAGCCTTGAACTTTGGACAATTTCTCTTCCAATGTCCTTTCTCACCACAATAGAAACATTTTCCTTTCAGCTTCTTTCCTTTATCGGAAACCCCTAAGACAATTTGTTTACCCTCCTGCTTAGTGAAGTCCTTCTTCTTCTTCTTCTTACCCTTGCCTTTCGACTTAAGTTGAGAAGTAGAAGCTTCACCCACATAGGCTTGAACATTAGAAGTACCAAGGATGCCTTCCGCCGCTACCAACTCATTCATCAATTCAGACAAAGAATAAACCTTTTTGTTCATGTTATAATTAAGTCTGAATTCCTTGAATGATTCCGGTAGTGACTGGAGTATCATATCCACTTGGGATTCTCCATCAATGTCGGCACCCAAAACTTCTAAAGTATTCAGATTAGAGATCATTGTAAGACAATGTTCTCTCACTGAACTACCTTCAGCCATTTTGGTATTATAAATTTGCCTCATAGTTTCTTGCCTTACAGAACGGCCTTACTCACCAAACATCTCCTTCAGACTTAGCATAATGTCCGAAGCAAGTTCTACATCCTGCATTTGATGCTGTAGAACATTTGAGATGGACGCTAGGATGTAGCACTTGGCCATTTCATTAGATTTCTGCCAACGATCATATCGTTGTTTTTCCTCAGGAGGAGCATCTAATGAAGGAAAGCTAGGACATGGTTGAGTAAGCACATATTTGTGCTCTTCAGCTGTAAGAACTATGTCCAAGTTTCTTTTCCAGTCAACATAATTGGTTCTAGTCAGTTTGTTTTGATTAAGAATGCTAACAAGTGGGCTAAATGATGCCATGTTCAAATCTGAAAATAATAAACATGAATATAATAAGTAAACTGGACATTATCAATTTAGCATATAAACATATAGTATGGAACCTTAATAAAACCATAATATAATATATGCAATGACAACCCAATCCCATACTCAATATCCCTCAGCATAGAGGGAACATTAAATACTATGATTGATTGAGAACTATTCTCATTATTAGTGCTATCATGATAACTCTTATCAAATACTTAATAATATGCCGTTATACATTTGGCCTCTAAATGATTATAGCAAGAACTCAGCATAGAGGATACTATAATATTTAGTCTAATGTATACCATTGTCTAGAATCATGTGTAGCCACATTTCATCCCCTTAACAGGCTTATCATGTAGTACCATGATACAAAACACCCTCCGCATGGAATGCAAAGCTCGAAGCTAAGACAAGGTGTTTGATCAAACCACTATAAACCAAGAAATTCAATCTTGTAGGACCATGAAATACATATTCTCCGCATGGAATGCAAAACTCGAAGCTAAGACAAAATATATATTTCATACTACTATGAACCAACAATGACGGCCGTGAGATCCAACCCTTGTATCTCTCTCCCACTAGATATTTTAAATTAAAGGTTTTTATCTTATAAACATGCATAAACTAATTATACATAAACTAAGGTTTTCTTTCTTTCGATCGATCGAATGTGCCCCTCGATCGATCGAAAAAATTAAACAATTCGAACTAAACCTTCAGTCTGATTCGATTGATACTCGATCGCCTCTCGATCGATCGAAAATAAAATTCGATCGATCGACTAGCAATCGAAAATTAATCGATTCAAAAGGATTAGTCTCTGTTTTACTCGATCGATCGAAACTCGTGAAACTCAAATTTCCAGAATTTCTCTAAGACAGTTTTCAACGGTTTTACATGAATTAACAACAATCATACGAACATGATAGACAGAGATTGATATCAAAACTGAAACCTATTGATGCTATAGCCTTAAAGATCAATTTAACATTCTTAAATTCATATTTAAACAACATCATAACATCAATATCAGTTTGTATCAAATCATAGTTTCAACAACCATGCAGAAAATTAAATGTATAATCCTCTATCAACTTGAAACTATTATCTCTAATTCTAAAACGCACAAAACATGTTATACAGATTCGAAATGAAGACCGCTCTGATACCAATGTTGGGAAATATACATGTTTGTATCGCATACAAAACATACGCAGCGGAAAATAAACGGATCTACTTTATTCGCAATTGATAACATAAACTATGTAGGTTTCAGAATATAAGAACAAGAGAGTGTACCTTGATGCGATGAAATTCAAAACCGAATGAAGAAGTACTCGGGACGACTTTCAATCTTCACTCCAATTCCACTTGATGCCCAAGATGTGTGGTCTCTCAATCAGTTCTATGTTTTCTAGAGAGAATATGAAATAGTGTCTCTCTTTCTTATTTCATTGCCTTACACATACAAACCATTTCATTTAATATAAAATTCTGTATGTTTCTCTCCACATAACTGATTATCTAATTGGGCTAGCCTTTTGGGCCTTCCCAATTGGGCTTTAGTGTGGCTTGGAGTGGGACCAAAAGGGAACAAATAAAACACTAGCTCCAATGGGCCTTGGGCTTTTCTGTCAACTCTTGACAAGTCCAAAGTTACCATTAATTATATTTAATACCACTATATAAATATAATTGCACTCTAGGCCTCATTAATAAATTATATCCCAAGACTTTATTATACATGCAACCCCTTCATAAAATATTCGTAGTAATACAAAGTCATGAATATAGACTGCCACTTTGTAATTTTCTACATCTTAATCCTTGAGTACCCGGTTTAATCCTTTTGTGTTATTCACCATATATTTATGAAATCCAATTTCATAAATATATACTTTAGTTTTACTAAAGTGGTTAGGCCTAACTCTCTGAATAACTGTACCCATTAAACTTATCTCAAGGGAATATTTTATATCTCCGTTAAGAGACTATGAATTCCATCTTGAGAATATATGTTCCATCAACACTAAATGTGGCTGCCCAACATACTGAGGTTTTGACCGTTACTTTAGATCTCACTCCTGATATATCAAAGCAACCTACATTTCATGATCAGGTCCATTATTCTCTCAAAATTAAGAGTTCATGTGAATACGAGTCGTGAGATTTATTATTCAATTGACAGTCGTTAGGAGAATAATAAATCTCACAGCGGTCCAGTTCAATATGTCTTAAATCTTAAAACATATCAACATATTAACTAGAAGTCACCACTTCCATGATCAAGACAAATCATCGTAGTTAATATGTTATAGTCTTCGCAGATGAAATGCCCAATTTCATCACCGACTACGAACCAAAATTCTGAGTTTACAAAAAACTTGTGATTTATATCTTCTGTGACTTTTCACATAAATCACATACTATGCATCTCATGGACTATTTGATAATGTCCGAATATTCATATTACCATTACTTTAGATAAGAATAAAACAACTTTATTAAACACAATATTAAGTCATACATCATTTCTCACATAATGTCATACATAATATCATACATAGCATCATACAATAGGATTTAAGGGCACATATCCTAACATGGACGTAGGCATAGACCATAGGATCTAGATCTAAATCCTACCAAAGGGGTCACAATACAAGAAAGAGAGATATCTAGGGAGAGAAAGGCTTTAAAAGCACATGGCATAGCAACCAACATATAGATCTAAGCACACAAGCATGGCACGGAGCACATAAGCACATAGATTTAGGAATAGGCACGTAGATCTAAACATAAACATGTAGATCTAAGCATAAACATTGCAAAGAACACATAGGCATGTAGATCTAAGCATAAACATTAAATTTAGACATATCCTAGCCCAAAAAGGCTAGGACAACAACATCAAAGCGATAAATCATGGCAAAAGCAAGAAAACATGATAGAGAAAACATAAAACATGCTAGGAAGCAAGAACATGCTAGGAAAAGCAATAAAGAATATTATTGAACAAGAAAAAGCAAGGAAAAGCTAAGAGAAGGAAAGGGTGTGGATTGTAGCTAAAAAGCTATATCCACACCCCTAAACCTTAAATCCAAAACATGGAACTAAGGAGAGGAAAATTGGGTGCAAGAATACTACCTTGTGATTGTGGAGAAAAGAGAAGAATCAAAGGTGTTTGGGAGAGAAATTAGAGAGAGGAGAGAGAGGATCTACCTTGGAAATGGCCCAAAATCTTTTTTTTTTTTTTTTGGTGGCAAAATGAGGGGTTTGGAAGCTTTTATGGTGGAAAATTGACCCTTTGGCTTCTGGCACATCTTGTATGGCCACTAGCCACCCCTGCTGACATTAGCAGTCCTGGCTTTTTCTGGTCCCGCTTCGAACGCATATTTGAAGGTCTTTCCAGAATCGGATTGAACTGATTTTGGTGTCCCTAGAAAGCTCTGGATGTATAGTTTCTAGAACGCTAAAGAAATTGAAAATTGACAGTTAGATCAAAATTATGGCATCGGGAAGCGTGCTAACGTGCTTCGTACGAGTTTTTGGATATCTCAATCATTTTAACTCCGATTTCAACCCATGAATAGTTTTTGGAAAGGGAATTTGATAATTTTCACAATGGCACTAGTCCTAACCTATTTTGAAGGGTTGGATCAAAATTAGGATTTTTGGTGCCCCTAGGAGTCAACTTCGGGTTAAATTTGGTCAAACTCGGTCAAAGTTGACAAAAATTACCGAGTAGCTCGGGTTTGACATAGAAACATGAAAAATGTTATTTTGGGATGATTTTGACCAACTTTGACTTTTGGTGGGTTGATTAGGGGCATTTTGGTCAATTTGACCTGAAATGACACTTTGAGTACTCCGGTGCACGAGCAGGTTGCACCACAATAATCTAGATGTTTCTGTGGTCCCATGGAGAAAATATAATATTTTTGAAATTTTTGGGGTCTGGCATGCAAATTGAGGACGGACAAAATATAGTGACTACAGATAGTAATGTTCCAAAACATAAAATCCAAACCACTAAACACAACGTGATCCTCTAGGACTCTAACTCCGAAAAATTAGAACCAAATAATTATGGTTTTAAAAACCAATACGGTGAAAGAACCGGAAAAAGAGCTAATTACTGGTTTTATGGTCAGACCAAGGTTCGATCGATGGTCGAAATGGTGACGTCATAAATAATTTAATTATTATTTATTTAAATTATATAAATAATTAATAATTTTTTAATATACTAAAACTAACAAACCAATAGTAATAAATATGTTTCTTCTAAAAGAAATACAAGTATATAAGTATATAACATCTTTTTAAAAAATTTAACATAATAACATTACAAAACAATCATCCTTAACATAATAAACTTTCAACAGAACCAAATAAATAAGTTCATTAGTCATTACATTTACAAATAATAATGCTCTGTAAATACTCTGTAAACTATATTTCACAAACAATAATGCTCTGTAAATCAAATCCACAACATACACAAAATCCACAACATACTTTGTAAACTAATAATTGAAAGGAGAATTAACATAGAAGTTATCACTTACCAGTGAAGTCACAGAACGGAGAACCTGAGATGAAGCCGAGAGAAATGAAAAAAAAAAAAAAAAAAAACAGAACCGAGAAAAGAAAATTATCAAAATCAAAAGAAAAGAATATTATTACCTAATGAAGCTTGAGCAAAGAGAAGAGCTCCGAGGAAGAGGGCAGGATCGAAATTTCAGACACCGAGAGGATGATGAGGAAAAAAGAAAAAAGAAAAAAGAAAAAACCAGAACACCACAGTTCAGACGCCAAGAGGATGATGAGGAAAAAAAAATTTCAGAGGCGTGCAGATCGTGAGAGTGTGGCGGAGAGAGTGAGGGATATTTTCGGAGAGAGTGAGCAGAGAGGCAGAAAGCTTGCTCTAAGGTTGAGGCGCCCCATGAGATGAGAGTGTGAGAGTGAGAGTCTTTAGTTTAGGGTTATTTTTTAGGAGTTAGCCCAAAATGACATAGTTTTAGGCTAGGAAAGGACAAAAAATCCCAATTGGTTAGTAACCAGTTCTACCATGCTAGTTCTTGGTTCTCCGGTTGAACTGGCTGGTTTTCAAATTTTCTCGATTTTTAAGCTATTTTCGGTTTTTTCCTATAACCGGACCGGATTGAAGGCCGGTTCCTAGTTGAACCGGTCGAACCGACCAGTCCAGTTTAGTTTTTAAAACCATGCAAATAACAACAAGACTCCAACTCCTAAAAACTAGAGCAAAATAACAACTCCTCAACCTTTAAGATATATACCACTATTGACATAACATTCAAATTAATATAAAATTAAAAACTAACTTGGCACAAATTAAGGAAAATACCATTCTACAGCTAGCAATCATTTGAGATCCCATCTGTCATGAAACAGACCCATGCACCTAATAGTTTATCAAACTGAGTGGACTTTAAGAGAGAGAGAGAGAGAGAGGGAGAGAGAGAGACTCTTAAGAACTTAAGGGCGAAGGTGAGAGAGAGATTTTACTAGTGGTTTGTCACAAATTGGGCTAAGTGGCCGGCGCTAGGCAACAGCTTTGGTGGAGAGAGAGAGAGAGAGAGAGAGAGAGAGAGAGAGTGTGTGTGTGTGTGTGTGTGTGTGTGTGTGTGTGTGTGTGAGTTAAGGCTGAGAGGTGAGAGAATAATGAATTTATACTTGGGGTTAAAATCAGTAAACCTAGCACAAAACGACTACATTTTGATGCTTTTTTTTAATAACTAAGTAAAAACTTTGACGTTTTCATGCTTCTGTTATTTATTTATTTAAATAAAACCTAGTAAAATGATGTTACTGATTCAGTATTAACTTTCGGTTTTAGACATCATCTCCGGTGGTTGCACTACATCGACATCGGAACTAGCTTTGCCATCCACTTACTGGCCTTGGCTCAATCCATCGGCCCCAACGATAGTATGGTTATGTCAGCGCTGGTTGATGGGTAAGGTTCTGCTCACCCTTAGTCATGAATGGGTAAAGTTACTGCTAAACATCCAAGACAATTGCTATTGGGAGACTTTTGTTGTTCCTAAATAGGTCACTTCACCGCTAAAATAAGCTTTCTCTAAATTACTAAAGACCATAGCTAAATGACCTACCATGAGTCGTTAGATATCACCCAAGAAAGAGACCCAAGCCCTGGTAAGGGCTAAAATAATTTTTTTTTTTGGCTTTTTGATTCCATTCAATATTTCTTGGCCCACACCACTTGGGCACTAGGCCCGATGTTGTGAAACATAATTAACTTGAATTCGGGATAGTTATTAGAAATCTTTGTGAAAGATTAACCAATAGGGGCAGTACATGAATATTCACCTGTTATCCATAGACTACACCTTTCAGCTTGATCTTAGGCCCTAACTCGCCCTCCGTGTATGAAACTTGCAGAGGAACACTTAAGTTTTTGGGGCATGTACACCAAACCTTGAAGTCACCCAGGTAATACTTTATTACTTCTCTTATACTACTCTTTTTGTATATTATTATTTTTCTTATACTATTTCAACCACTTCAATCTTCTGACTTTATTATTGTCCCGACATCTTTCCATAGGTGCTTTATACAACTTTTCGTACGTTACTTAGAGCATTAGCATCCATTATCTTCAAACTATTCTATTTTACCATCTTAAAAGTTAGGGTTGTATATGGTGCGATGCGGCCGGTTATGGGGGGATTTTTTCGCACCATACCTATAGGGTGTGGTTTCCCTTATGCTTGACCGCACGTCACATGTGAAGGGGTAGGAATTGGTCTTCATCAGGTTTGGTTCACCCAAGTAGTGCGATGCTGTTAGTTCGGTGCAAAAATTAAAAAAAACATAAAAACTAAACAAAAAAAACATTCATAAAAAAAAAAACTAAATGACAACCCACATAGAATTATGAAACAACACAAATATTCAAAAAAAAAAAAAAACATAAAACATGTTCTGAATATTTCTCTAATACCTACACACTTTTCAAACAAACACTCCATATTTCTAGAAAGCATAGTAAAGAAGCATAGTAGCCTATGTATTAAGCATTATACAAATTCACATACCTACAATTGAGTATCAAAACATACTCTAAAAATTTCTAGATAATAGATATGACAGAGGAGAGAAGAGAGGGTAAAACTTGCAAAATGGTGACATCAGCCGCAGAAGACGCTGGTGGTGAGTGGTGTTGAGTGGTGGAGATAGAGAGAGAGAGAGAGAGAGAGAGAGAGAGAGAGAGAGAGAGAGAGACAAATCGTTGATGTAAAAGAATTTTCAGATTTAACCTAGGCTCCAACTAAATGACGTCGTTCCACTCTCTCTCTCTCTCTCTCTCTTTTAATTCTAATCTTAAAACGACGCTGTTTTGCACCTTATGTCAAAATTTATAATGGGTCCAAAACGACGTCGTTTTGTATCAGATTTAATAAATAAATAAACTTAAATGAAACGACTTAGTTTTTATTCCCTAACTTAAACCCTATTTTTTTTCTTCTTCCTCCCCTCTCCCACTTTCACACACGCCTCTTCCTTTCATGCTACACTGGTGTTCTCTCTCTCTCTCTCTCTCTCTCTCTCTCTCTCTCTCTCTCGTATTTTATAACTGAAGTATGATTGTATACTATATATGTATATGTTAATTATATAAATATATATTTATGGAGTTCGGTTCGGTTTCTCTTCAGTTTGCATATCTTGCCGCCGATCACCGTACCATCCAACTTCGGTAACGAAAAAAGCTTGCCTACCATTGCGCTGGGAACCTTTGGTGGGGTTTTTAGCAGTTAGATTGGCGTGGCTCTGGGCGGTTTTGTAGGTGCCGGTAAATACTTGAACATGCTTATCAAAAGTTACTTTATATATTATATCATACCATTTTATAACACGCCTAACATCCCAAATTTTATTTTTCTATTCAATACATTAAAATAATATATTTACACAATAAAATATATTTCTGTCTCTCTCTAATTTCTGTCTCTCTTCCTCTTCCTCTTCCTCTCTCTCTCTCAACCACTCATCACCTCTATCACCACCGTGAAGACCCAAAACCCCCAACACAAAAACTCATCCCAAATCCCAAACAAACCCAGAACATAAACTCAACCCAACCATCAACAATACAACCACCCAGCTATCCACCCAAAAATTTCCAATCACCACCCACTAATCCACCATTGACAACACAACCACCACCTACCATCAACAACCACCTACCATTAACAACACAACCAACAACCATCACATCATAGTGCCACCACCAGAAGCACCAAGCAAACCCACCAAACACTAAAGCCACCACTGAAACTCAGCCCCATACCCACCATGACACCACGACCTATGGCCCACCACATCGATCCACCATGATCCTTAGCCTTAGACCCACCACGACGCACCAAAGCCACCATCAAAACTCAACTCCAGACCCACAGCCAAAGTCGATTAGCTAACCCATCACCACCTATGACCAAATCCAATTTGCAAACCCATAACCATGCTGATCTTGCCGTCGCAACAACCACCAGATCCTTGACCACTCCAATCTTGCCTAGAAAATCCGATTTGCAAACCCACAACCACGCTATGAGAGAAAGTGATGAGAAAATGGGTAGAGGGACAATGGATAGAGTGCTGGGTTGAATGGCATGGGGAGAGAAAGGGTCATCAGCAGAGGCATGGGAGAGAAAGAGAGAGGAGATTAGAGACAGAAGAGAAAGAAAACAATTGCACTACAGTACCATCATACATTTAGGATGGTATTGTAGCACAATTGCAATTTTTTTTAGAATAGCAAGACCGGGTAATTGGCCTTTTTAGTGCTTTGATACTAAAATATACTAACATATACCATTTGAGAGACTGGGTACTGGTGCTCTTAGCCACAATTATTGTTTACATTATTGTATTTTCATTGGGGAACTAAACAATAGCCTTCTTGGATAACCCGATGAACAAATTCCAGACTTGACTCACTTTCACAAACCTGAGTCCAAGAATTCACCAATTAAAGTGCGACGTGAAGCAAGACAACAAAAACAAATACTATAGTTTGTATGGTAGAGCTTTATTTGGGTAGGCTTGTTTGAGTATGCGAACAAGATTTCTCATATCATGATAATTAATTTTTGTAGACAAATGTTAGGGATTACAAATTTTTTGGGTCCAGTTAATGGATGTCCTTAGGACATTCGTTAATGAATAATTTTAAAATTTTTTTTTTGCAATTACTCCTATGGGAAATATAAAAAAATGTATAAAAAAAATCAATTACTTTTTTTTCTTTTCCTATAAAAAGTTTTTTAAAATATTTTTTAAATCAATGCCCTTAAGACACTCGTTAACCTTTCCTTTTTATTTATTTTTAATTCATTGAAATTATAAGTTGTAATTGAAATGCCACTTTTACATAGACTTCACTAATTTTACTTTTATTTATTAACCAGTCAAAAAAATAACATATCAATACTTGTTAAAAAAAAAATTTCTGAAAATTTATGTGATAATAAATTTAAATTTATTAATTACAACTTATTCCAATATTTGTGCATAAGAGACACATGAAACGGAAAATTCTTAGGTATTTTTGGAGCATGGAAAAATGGTGTTCTATTTTCTTACATTTATAGTAGACTTTACTATGAATTTAATGAGTGGATCCCACCATAAATATAAGAGGAAGAAGTACCATTTTTGTGTTTTGAAAGTACCTAAGAATTACTCCGAGTAAAATTCCATTTAAAGGCCTAGAAAAACCGAGCTTTGGAATTGTTATCAAAACTATGTAATTTACTTTGTTAATGCAAACGCAACTAAAAAAAAAAATCACCCTAATCGGTGGTCCATATCCTTGACCATTATTTAGAACTTTTTATTTTTTATTTATTTGCTTTATAGAAAATTTTAACTTATGTGTCTGCTTCTGATGATAGCTCTTTTATTATCAAATTAAGACACCAATCGATTTTTAATATAAGCAAAAATTGAACCACAAATTTTTTATTCAAAATTTTACTAATTGAGCTAACAGAACTATCATTCAAAACTTGGAAGTCAATCTTCACAATAGTCCGTGCACAAGCCTCAAAAATCTTTCTCAAACATGCACACACACACACCCACGAGGGGAAACCGTGGTGTTGGCTTGTTTTGATCATACTTCAAGGTCGTGGTGTAAGTGGCCAACTCTTATTTTGATATTTGAAGAAACATTCGGTAGGATCAGAAAAGAATGTCGGTCTAGTAGACCCTAAACACATTCAAAGAGAGAGAGAGAGAGAGAGAGAGAGAGAGAGAGAGAGGAGTTGGGAAAGAGAGAGAGAGAAAGATGGTGTTCCCAAGAGAGATCTGAGAGGAGTAAGCACGCGAAGTTTTTAGTGTTCTACACATTCTTCGGACCGAGAGACTTTCTCTTGCTAAGAGAGAAAAGCACCAAAATTTCATTTGGGGTTTTGAGAAAGACAGAGAGAGAAAATTGGTGGGAAAATCCCAAGAAGAAAGAAGAGAAAAGAAAGTATGTTATCATGATAGCTTTATGATTCTTGTACTTTGGTGTTGTGTGCATTTGTGCAAGTTTCCATCCCCTCGTTGCAAGTTTCATGGCTCGTGGGAAATGTGAAATTGTCCAAATACTGCAGCAACCTTTTTGTGTGTTCTCTTTTTTGGGTCAATTTGTTGTGCCACTTTTAATTAATTTTCTTTCATACCTTTTCTTACTTTACACGAGAATGGTAATGAGAAGGCAGAGGTGAATAATAGACTAGTAGTAGTGTTCATCAAAAAAAAAAAAAAAAAAAAAAATATATATATATATATATATATATATATATATATATATAGACTAGAAGTAGAAAGGGTGGAAGTAGTTCAGTTAAGTACTTAGTAGTCTATCCTTTCTTTACTGGTTACTTGAACTGGTACTTCCAATCCAATAAAAAAAAAAAAAAAAAAGGCAAAAATACAAAACTAACCCTCTAACTTTCACATTTTTTTCATTTCAGTATTCTAACTTGCAGTTTTGTCAATTTAGTCCTCTAACTTTCAATTTTTGTCAATGTAGGATTCCGTTAGAACTCAGTTAAGGGTTGCCGTTAATTGAGCCAAAATGACGTGGCTGCCGTTAATTGAGCCAAAACGACGTCGTTTTGGTTTTATTTTTTTTTTAATAAATTTCAGAATTAAAAAAAGAGAGAAAAATCTGAGGAAAAAAAAAAAAAAAACTTCCCCTGAAATCAAAACAGATCAGAGAAAAATACAGCACAAAACCCAGAAAGAAATCAAAACCAAAATGCAAAAAACATTAAAATCAAGAAACTTAGGCAAACCCATATGAATTTGTGGTGGGAGGAGAAGGAACTCCATCAAATGTTGGCAAACCCAGATGAACGATATCAAGCAACGGTGGCCATATCCACCGATCTTTGCAAGACAGAGAGAGCAACGTCAAAAACCCAAACCATCGCCCACCATTGTCCTCCATGCAAGAGAGGGGGGTTGATCTGTTCAAGAGAGAAGGGCTTACAGTGCAAGAGAGCTTTGGAGCAAGATTCAAATGAATATTACACTTCGTACATTCATTTCTTTGTGATTGTAGATTCTTAAAAATAACATTTGTTTTTGTAAATTATCATTCTCTTTCAGTCTTCTATTGAATATTGTTTTTGGTTTTCTACATCTTCTTTTAGATGGGTTACTGTTTGAGTATTTCAGGATTTATATTGTGGGTTGGAAAATTAAAAACGTTTAAGGCTTTCTTCTGGTATAAGTGTTTTTGTTCAAAAGAAATCTTGATCTGTCTTTTTTTTTTTTTTTTAATTTCCTTTTTCCTAATATTATGCCCTGTCACTGGAGTTCGGTGATGGAGTTCTAATGGAGTTCTGAATCGGTTTCTTCTTTTCTTTTCTTTTTTCTTTTTTTTTTTTTACAAATTTTTCTTTTTTTCTTTAAATTTTGAAATTTATTGAAAAAAAAAAAACCAAAATGACGTCGTTTTGGCTCAATTAACGGCAGTCTTTAACTGAGTTCTAACGGAGCCTTGCATTAATAAAAATTGAAAGTTAGAGGACTGAATTGACAAAACTGAAAGTTAGAATACTGAAATAAAAAAAACATGAAAGTTAGAGGGTCAGTTTTACATTTTTGCCCAAAAAAAACAACAAATACTTCGTACTTTCCTACTGTATTATAAATAGGGAGCGGAGAGCATTGGGCTGGCCAGATTGGAGCTGGTGTGGCCCATATTTATAAAGCTCAACATCTGTATTTTTGGGCCTGAAGTTGAGCTGGGTAGGCGCTAGAATTACAGTCTTTTTTTTCTTTTCTTTTTTACTTGAAAAATTACAACCCGCCATTACTTATGAAAAGGCAATTTTGACCCCAAAACAATTATGGGGCGGATTATTTCATTAATGTCCAATTATGCTAATTATATGATTAAGTTTTAGCAATTAGTGGTCAGCAAATCGTAAAGCAATACGACAATTAAAATAATAGATGCACAATATGGTGGTGAAATGAAAAAATCAATTCAAACTGTTTTCAAAAGAAAAACCATTATGAGGTTAGCCTAACTCAACAAAGCAATCCACTATATCTAGAGAAATTTTGAAATCTAGTATACAAACTTTATACCTAAACTCTGCCGGTAGATGAACTTACAATAGAGACCCTCTATAGCTCTAAAACTTTAGAAATTTTCGATATATTGAAAGCTCGAATATGTGTGAAAACACAAGAGCTGTTTAGACCCTCAAATTAAAACTTTTAGCTCGGTTGATTTTACTCTAACTTAAAACTAAGTGCAGAATAAAGTAAATGCGAGCAAACAAATAATAAAACTACTCTAAGCCATATTTATTAAATCACAGCAGTAAAATGAAAGCTAAAAGAGTAGGGAAGAAAGATGCAAACACAAGATAATACCGTGATGTGTTATCAAAGAGGAAACCGAAGAACTCAGCGAAAAACCTTATTGCCGCTCTCCAAGCAGTAAATCAATCTACTAGAGAATAAGTTGGAGTACACGAATAACAAAAGACCCTCCAAGCCTAGTCTACCCCATGTACTCGAGCCCTCCAAGCTCCTGCTACCAACTGACTTAACGAAACCTTGTCTTCTCTAGCTCTTTAGATCACACAATTTAGCCTGATTGCATACACCAAATAAATGACTTCTTCCAATACTTCCTAGCAGCACCGAAACCTCACTTTACACTCAATATGGGTGTGATAAGTGTTTGGGCTATCAACCTCTCAAGGATTTGGATATGGAGAGGTAAGAGTTGAGAAAAACCTCAATGAATTGTGTAAAGGATTGTGGATATGACAATCTCTAACTCTCAAAGGTTGTGGCTAGGGTTTTCTTTCTAAAAAGCACCCCTTTCAATATGTGGGTAATGAGAGTATATATAATATGTGTAAGACATGGTGTATCAGATATGACAAAATAGCAAAACAGAATGTTTTGCGGGTATCTCGCGGAAAGGCTTTACCCGTGAAATACTCGCGAAAATTAGCTGTCACCATCTGGCATAACTCTTCACATTCCAGTCATATGCTCAGCACATAGCTTTACTTCGCGGGAAGTCTTCTCGTGAGCTATTCGCGAAAACTCCTTTGATCTTCAATTTGTCTTGAGTTTTCACACTCTCTCACACACACAACCCATACAAGGAAATTCCACATAAAATATAGGGTACATAAGATTGAATATAATTACAATCAAATTTGACATGAAATTAAAGCCAATACAAAATAGTTGTAAATCACAACTTTACAATCTCCCCCTTTGACTATACCGTGACAAAACCTCTAAAACAGACTTTAGACTTAAACTTGAGTTTAGAAACAATGGTAAAACTCACTCACACCTAATTTAGAAGCTATGAAGCAATTGCATATATATACCTATATCCTGAAACACTGGCACATAGACAAAACTTTCATTGAGTTTATGACAAGTTGAATACAAGGTACGTATAAGCAAGTAAAAAGCAATCAAGGTAATGAATAATATATAAACAATTACGCATATCTTGATCAAACAAGAATAGTCATTAAAGAATGACTACAATGTACATTTAGCTAGTAAATGATCACTCGGACACGCAGTGCGATTAAGAGCAACGCAAAAATCAATTGCATGTCCAACACACAACCAATGCGAAATACAAGAAGTATTTGCATCAAGGATACAAGATCCAACAAAGGCATAAATGTGTAGTACTAAAGATAATGCAACATAATCTAAAAGTACTTTAAAAAAATGCTACAAAGCAAGGATACATAAACAAAGTACTGAATATAAACTGAGAATTTTAAATCACAGTACTTAGAAGCTTTACAAGAAAGCAATGTAAATAACTAAGAGTTATAAAAACTATAAAGGTAAAAGAAAGTAGACTACTAAAAACAAAGTAAACTACTAAACTACCAAAATAAACCAATATATCTATGATTTGCTATGCTATGCTCCCCCTCAAAACTTTCTCCCCCATTTTGACCGGAATGGCCAAAGAGGCTAGAATTGTTCAGATTCTGAATTGGATCCTTCTTGATGCTACCGTTGCTCTATCATCAAGTCTTCAATTTGAGACAACAACGCAATAATCTGGCCTTAGACATATGTAAACTGATCCGTGGTGTGCTACACATGGGATTCCAGCATGCAATAAATCTGCTCCACCCTTGCAATGAGACGATCAAGATGATCGGGTCCCCGTGCTTGTGTTTGGGAAGATGGTTGTGCAGAGCCCTCTAAGGCTGATGTGAACCTATCAATCTCTTCCTCTGTGTCCCCACCTTCTTCTTCAATATTGTCCCTTGGGATTTGAGAAATGCCAGTTTTTGATCTGGTGATGTGGGCTTTGCTTCGGGTCACCATATGAGCACTAATGGGATAGTCCATTTGCACGATGGTAAGACCACTTGGAATCTTCAACCTTGTCTTTGCTATGAGAGCCATAATGAGACTTGGGAATGGCAATATTGTCCTTGATTTCCACTTGGTGATGCTTTTGGTCAGGAGGTAGTGTATATGACTGCATATGTCGATCTCCTTATGTGTGAAGAGATCATACAGGAAAATAGTTCTTGGTCCTGACAATGTTGTCAAGTTTGTCACCCAGTAGAGGTTGTGGATCATTACACAAGCCAATGTTCTCATCGCCGCGTCGAAGGGAATGGTGTTCATTGACTTCTTTTTGAGAGAGCCATCGCGGAGCTCCACCATTGGCTCAAGAGAGTCCAATCTATCATCATATTGTATGAAGATTTGTTGAGATGGTGGACGAACTTCTAAGAACTCTTGAATGGAGTCCCTTGTGATAATGAATTCTTTTTGTCGCACCCAACAGTTGATGTGATCTTCTTCCACAATGGTATTAGCGAAGAATTCTCTTATGAGTTCAGCATAGACATTTCCACTTGGATTTAGCAACTTTGTCCAAGTTCTCTCCTTGAACACTTTAGGTATGGTAGTGTTTTCAAGGGTCTCCATTCTTACAACCCTTTCCATTATGATCGTTGCACTTTTGTAGTAGTCGCTGTAGGCCATGTCTGCCTCAATGGTTGGAAAATTCTCTAAGTCCGAGCGTGGACGCTTTGAGGATTTCTTGGATGCAGAGTGCTTAGTAGTAGACATCTGCAAAAATAGACATGAAGCATAAAGGAACAAGTGCAAAAACACAAAACAGGAACACAAACTTGATTAGTACCAAGTTAGTCCATAAAACAAACACAAAGTTCCAAAAGAATATAAAGAGTGTCACAAACTCATGTTATAAATGCTAAACATGTAACAACATATAATTAGCATGAGTGATATGCAAAACATGACAAGTGAACAAGTGTGTGCATCAAGTGTCCATGTGGTGTGCATATGTGATGCATGTGCAAGGCATGACTAACCACATTTGGGTCAAAATATGTAAAACACACATCCAATGATCAAAACATGATAAACATGTATAATCATGGTAATTCCCAAAGTTTGATACTCATTGGAGTCCAAAACAATACTAAAATGCCATTTGGGCATCTTATCAAACATTTGGTATGCACTTATAAAACTAGCATATGAGCAATGCAAAAACATGAGTGAATCTTGCCTAAATATATGTTAAAATGCCACAATTGGCCAACATATACACAAACAAACCAAGTGGGACAAAGCCTAATCAAGAAATTGATTTTTTTTTTTTTCACAAAATTCAAAATTTCCCAACCTTTTTTCAAAAATGAACCCAACTTAAGAAAACCTAGAATCTGAGGCATAATCTAAGTAAATAAAGAGAAAAGATTGTATAAACATTCCTTACAGATGATTTTGAAACGATTGCACTTGAGATTTGGTTGGGTTTTTGAGTGAAAGTAAGTTTTGGGTTATTTGAAGCGAAGTGAGGGAAAACAAATGAGTTTGAAAAAAACTGTCTACATTAGCCATTTAAAAACTGAAAATACGCATTTTTCGCAGGTTAGTTTCTCATGAAGTTACTCGCGAAAAATGCCTCTGAAGCATAAAGCCTTTCGCGGGAAGATTTTACTTGCGAAATCGTCACGAGATAATTGCGAAAGTTTCTATTTGAAATTTGTATTTTCATATTTTGCCTTAGCCCATTTTCGCGGGAAGACTTTAGTCGCGAGCTTTTCGCAAAAATGCCTCTAAAGGAGTTTTTGATGGCAAACATGAAAAATGCAATTTGAACAAAAACTCAAAACACGAAAGCATAAAAACACTTTAAAAAACATATAAAATACTCAAAAATTTATTTGGATTTGATTAACAAGCAATTTAGTATACACATCACATTTGAACACGTAAAATCACACAAATGAAATAAGCATTCATTGAACAAGTCTTGTGCGTTGTGTGTAAGAATCAAATGTAAAATAGCCCTTAGTCTAGAGTGAAGCTTCAATGATCAATTCAATCAAGTCATACATAACTAGTACTAAGTCAAGTGGTCTATCTCAATTATAGAAATGAACATATATGATCTCCCACAAGAAAATAATTAAAAATCTTTGAAGCTTTATTTTTGGCTTCTTTCAACTCATAACTTTTGTTCATTTATGAACAGTACATCTCATTTTGACATCAATGCCTGAAATTTTAATATTTCAATTTTGAGAATAAGCCTTTGGCTTTTTGAGTACTATACAATTCAATACAAGTCGCTTTCCCTTTTTCTTAATCAAATACTAGTATGTGCGACGGTTTTTGCAGCTCATTATCTCTTTTCGAGATTTGACATTTGTTGAGCTATAAGGAAAAAACATAAAAGTATGGGAAGATATATAGGCACAAGTCTATGCATGTATCAAAATTATGAAGCCTATTGACTAATTATTCATGACAATCTTGAAGATTGATTTACGACAATCACACACAGATGTCAATATATTTCCCACAAAGATAGATGTGCATACATAACAAGCTAAGCTTGTAAATGCACTATGCCATTAGTATGAAGGTACTAGGCCAAACTCACATGTGATATACACAACATGAGTAATTAAACTTTTTAGAGATTTTTCAATTTATATGGGTTTTTGAATTTTTCGACACACTAAAAAACAAAACATGTAAAGTAAGATCAACAAAACAAGTACAAAACAAACTTGAAAAGAAACATGCTAAAATGAAAACATAAGCAAACACTCAACCAAAGTCATAACATATAGGAAGAATTGATGCTTGGACATGGTCTAATGCTTATGCATGTGTACCATTCTTCACTCACATGACATGTGCGTTTGTGGTGATATCCCTAGACTAGAGCTGTGATTCTCAAACCTTTGGTTGAAGCTAGCCAAACAAGAAGTGATGGTGTCTATTATTTTCATTACATCACCAAAACTGGAATCAGCTTCTCGTCCTTTTAATTGATTGGCGATCCAATTCCCTTTTCCTTGTCTTTTTAGTTTTTGAGAATCCACTTTCTTCAAAGCGTGAAGTTTATAGCAGTTAGGCCTTGTGTGTCCTTGAACTCCACAATGGTGGCAATAGTGTTGAACTCAAGGAGCTCTCTAAGACTTCGGAAGAGACTTCCCTTTAACAAACTTTGTCTCCTTGGACACATTTGCACTTGAATTACTCTCTGGAATATCCTAAGCTTCTTTTGTCAGAAAAAAGCTTTTGATGAACAAGCACTTCAGCAAGTTTCTTGGAGGCAACTCGCTCCACTTTGGCATGAGCTTGAATCATTTCAAGATCCAGAAACTTGATCTTAGAGTAGGCTTCGGTTAGTTCTCCATTCAGCGCTTCAACTTCACACTTCGTTTCTTTGTATGTCATGAGTATGCTCTTATAGTTTTGCTTAGCTCTCTTCAATTTCTTAATGGCTGCTTTAACCACTCTTACATACTTTCCGGTCTTCTCAAGAAGAGAGTTATAGGATTCTTGCAATCCTTTTGCTTCCTCATCTTCATCATCAAATTCTTCCCCAATTCCTATAGACTCTACTTTGGTGTGCTCACCGAGTTCTTTCACTAGAAGACTCAAATCTTCCAATGAGTCCACAAGTGCAATGACCATAAATGCGGAGTAGTTTCCTTCTCTATCACAGCTTTCTTCCAAATCTGAATTGGAATCATCTGAGTCACTAAGGGTAGTTACAAAAACTTTACCCTTTGCTTTCAAAAATGTGGAGCATTCTTTCCTCACATGCCCATGCCTTTTGCACTCAAAGCACGTGACCATTTGAGACAGTGAGGAATCTCTTGAATCCTTCTTCTTGAAGTCTTTTTTGTCTTTCTTGAAATTTGAGAATTTTCCTTTCTCAAAAGGCTTTCCATCTCTTTTGAACTTTAGGAACTTACAGAAGTTTTTAGCAAGGTACGCCACATCCTTTTCAAACTCATCCTCATTCTCATCCGAGGAGTCTCGAGCTTCCAATCTCTCATTGATTATCTTGAGAGTAAGAGATTTGCTCTTCCTTTGAGATGGTAGAGACAACTCGTAGGTTTGAAGAGAACCGATGAGTTCTTGAATTTTAATCTCATCAAGGTCTTTGCTCTCTTCAATAGCAGTAACCTTTGCACGGAAACTCTCCGGCAATGATCGTAGAATCTTCCTCACAATCTTGGAGTACTCCACCTTTTCTCCCAAGTTGAATTTCCCAATTACCACTTCATTTAGCTTCCCATAAAATGAGTCGAATGACTCGTCTTCACTCATTTTTAGCTCTTCGAAGCGTGTGGTAAGCATTTACAACTCGGTGTCCTTTACTTTTTTGGTGCCTTCATATGTCGTCTCTAAGATTTGTCACGCCTCCTTGGCTATTGTAACATGAGAGATTGATTAGGAGAAACACCACAGAAAATAACATTTAAAGTCTTGCTATTAGCGTTAGTTGCCATAAGTGCTGCCTTATCCCATTTGGATTTTGCGGCCTCCAGCCTAGTCCATCCTATCTCAACAGCATCCCAAACACTATCATCAATAGAATATAAAAATTCCTTTATACGAACTTTTCAAAAAGCATAATTGCTCACATCAAAGTATGGAGGAGCATTGAGAGATTAAGATTGATCCATCTCAAAGAGGGTCTAGGATCACACTTCGGTAATAAAACCACAACAAGTGTACCTACTTTGATACCAATAGAAAACTCGAATATGTGTGAAAACACAAGAGCTGTTTAGACCCCCGAATTAAAACTTACGGCTTAGTTGATTTTACTCTAACTTAAAACTAAGTGTAGAATAGAGTAAATGCGAGCGAACAAATTATTAAACTACTCTAAGCCATATTATCAAATCACAGCAGTAAAATGAAAGCTAAAAGAGTAGGGAAGAAGGATGCAAACACAAGATAACACTGCGATGTATTATTGAAGAGGAAACCAAAGAACTCGGTGAAAAACCTCTTTGCTGCCCTTCAAGCGGTAAATTGATCCACTAGAGAATAAGTTGGAGTACACGAATAACAAAAGACCATCCAAGCCTAGTCTACCCCCATGTATTTGAGCCGTCCAAGCTCCTACTATTAACTAACTTAATGAAGCATTGTCTTCTCTAGCACTTCGGATCATGCAATTTAACCCGATTGCATCTACCAAACAAATGGCTTCTTCCAATACTTCTTAGCAGCACCAAAACCTTACTTTACACTCAAAATAGGTGTGGTAAGTGTTTGGGTTATCAACCTCTCAAGGATTTGGATATGAAGAGGTAGGAGTTGAGAAAAACCACAATGAATTGTGTAGAGGATTGTGGGTATGACAACCTCTAACTCTCAAAGGTTGTGGCTAGGGTTTTCTTTCTGAAAAACACTCTTTTCAATATGTGGATACTGAGGGTATATATAGTATGTGTAGAGACATGGTATATCAGATATGACAAAATAACAATACAGAATGTTTTGCGGGTATCTCGCGGGAAGGATTTACCCATAAAATACTCACGAAAACCAGCTGTTACCATTTGTCATGACTTTTTGCATTCCAGTCATATGCTGAGCACATGGCTTCACTTCACGGGAAGTCTTCTCACAAGCTACCTGCGAAAACTCCTTTGATCTTTAATTTGTCTTGAGTCTTCACTCTCTCACACACACAACCTATACAAGGAATCCTACATAAAATACAAGGTACATAAGATTAAACATAATTATAATCAAATTTGGTATGGAATTAAAACTAATACAAAATAGTTGTAAATCACAACTTTACATATATGAACGTCTTCATAAATGACACATTCTTGTTCAACTAAAACCTTTAAATGACCATAAGAACCTCTTGAAGATTTGCTTTACATACGTGACACATTGAGTTTTGTAATTTCAAGCTTTGATCATTTGTATATGTTTTCAATCTGGACTCACAAGTTGTGGAGAATAATAAGGTTTGATTTTATCTTTATAGGGCTCACAACAATAGCATCTCTAGCCTCTATTGAAACCTTTGAACCAATGCCTTTTATATGTAATATCAAAGGTCAGTAGAAAATCATTTTTTGATCGATTGAGCCGCAATGAAAAGGCTTTCAAACTTTGAGATTTCAATTGAACTAATGGCAGTGTTGAAATCTTCACAAACTATTTTCTCTTGAGCTACTTCTTGCGCAAATGATCTTTAACTAAAAGAATGCTTTTACAATCTCATTTGACAGTTACTCCTAATCCTAGGTGCTACAGATGATGAAAAAGAATTTTTGGAAGCAATGGAAGGTGAACCATCTCCAAGTCCCCTTGCTCTCCTGTCATTTGAATGTAAGAGGATCCACGCCCATGGGAACCAAGGCCATGTTGGAAAAATTGGTTTTGCATCTCATACAAAACTCACAACAGAAACAACACAATAATCTACTTCATTCATGAGAGATAATATATAACCTTGAATTTTAGAACAAATAAGAGAAATCGTACCTTCAAAAACAAAACTTGAGAATACCTTCAATCTTCATCTCAATTCTACATGGTACGTAAGATGAGTGGTCTCTCAATCAGTTCTTACGTACGCTAATTTTCCTTTGGAAAAGTGTATTCCAAAAAAAACTTGTAGAGAAAAACTGTTTTCTCTTCTTTTAATCATACATACGTTTTAACTGTCTTGACAGTTACTTTATTTAATAACTCTTATAAAATAAAAACTAATTATCTAATTGGGTTAGCCTTTCGGGTCAGCCCAATTGGGCTTAAGTGTGTGGCTTACGATGGGACTAAAGGGACTAATAAGGCTCTAGCTCCAATGGGCTTCAGATTATCTATCAACTCTTGACAAGCCCAAAGTTAACATTAATTATATAACAAGTACCACTATGGAAATATAATTGCATTCTTGGCCTTATTAATAAATTATTTCCCATGACTCTAATGAAATATCATTTGACCCTTTTATGAAATATCCATAGTGAACAAAGTTATAATAAACTGTCACTTTGTAAATAACTGTTTTATTCTTTAAGTACCTCGTTTAATCTTTTAGTTATTCATATTTCTGAAATCTAATTTCAATAAATATAAACTTTAGTAACTCTTTACTAAAGTTGCTAGTCTTGAATAACTAGTTCTCATTAAACTTATCTTAAGGAGATATTTTATGTCTCTATAGAAAGAGATTATAGATTCCATTTTGAGAATATGTGTTCCCTCAACACTACGTATAGTTACTGAACATACTAAGGTTTTGAGGTTTTGACTGTTAAAATAGATCTCACTCCTGATATATCAAAGTAACCTACATTTCATGATCGGGTTCACTATCCTTTTAGGATTGAGAATCTATGAAATTAGAAGTCGTGAGATTAATTATTCATGTGACAGTTTTTAATTGAATAATTAATTTCACAGCGGTCCAGTTCAATATGTCTTACATGTTTAAGATATATCAACACATCAACTAGAAGTCGCCACTTCCATGATCAAGACAAACCATCTTAGTTGATGTCCTATAGTCTTCGCAGATGAAATGTCCAATTTCATCACTGACTACGAATTATATTTTGAGTTTATAAGGAACTTGTGATTTATATCTTCTGTAACTAAATCACATAAATCATATATAATGCATTTCAAGGACTTTGATAATGTCCCATTAGTTCATTTAAAAATAGTTTCATATAATTAAACAATTTAATTATTTATAAAATGTTAATAAATTGAATTTTAGGGCACAAACCTTAACAGACCACCGCTACCAAGATTTGTGGTATTTTGGCTACCCTATTAGTAGACGAGAAAGCTAATTTAGCAGCTGATTGATGCTGCTCATGGACAAGAGGGTGCCCATACAATTCATCAATGGAGAGAGGGTCTACTCAGGTGGTGACAGTTTTGACAAAGGGATCATATTTAGTCCATAGGCCAGCAAGAATATATGATATCTCCCTAGTGTCAGAGAGAGGCTATCCAACTGCAACTAGCGCGTCTCCACGACTACGCATTTTGGGAAAGTAAACAGGCATACTTGAGTTACCTTTGTTTGTGGTAGCTAATTGATATTGAATTTGCATACTCGAGCCCAAGATTGGGAGGTGAACATGTGTTCAAGAGCCATCCATAAAGAACGAGAGGTACTGCAGCTGAGAATTTGAGACAAAATTGATGCAAAGATATGCAATAAGTGTATTGAGGATAAGTTATCTTGTTGAGAACAAGTAGCATATGCAGTGTTTGGAATATTGGCAAGTTGATTTGATCATTTGGCTGTATTACGAATAGTGGAGGGAGGAATAGTTTGGTTCCCTTGACATAGCCAAGGAAATTTTGAGCATTGAGATGGGTAACAACTAACAACTTGATATTTTCAAAGGAGATAATTATCCTTGGTGATAACAAAACGAATTGTATAGTTGGGTAATGTTTGCCTGGTAAAAGAAAGAATAGTGACAGTGGAAGAATTAACATTAGTAGATTTGTGGAGGAGCTGGAGGAAGAAGATGAGGTCCATGACGTCAGTCAAGAATTGATTTGGTAATTGGTACCATAAAAGAACGAAATATAAATTGAATAATTTTCTCCACACCTAAAACTTGTGGTTTGCTTTCACTAAATAGACTCAGTGTTATAAATCATGTACAAGATTACAATAGATAAGAGATTTGAATAGAGCAGAATACATTCAAATAACAGTTACAAATGAGATAGGGGAATGCTCAAGTTATTTGATCTAATCTTATCTTTTATTGTGTTTGATTTGGATATCTTGATAGGATCCTCATCGGATAGCTTTGCTTCAATACAACTGTAACAAAATTTAAACCATACTGATAACAACCACAAACACATTATATTATCAATATGAACCCATTACAAATCTCACTTAAACGCATGAAATTAAACTTCTCTAGTCTAAGTTACCCTTGTCAAGTGCCGGCAGACATTTAAACAGAATCTCAGCTGCATGCTCCAATTCCTGCTCTGTAATAATCAATGGTGGCACAAGCCTAAGAACATTTCCTTTCCCTGCAGTTAATATTAAAAGACCAGAATTTCGACAAGCATTGACAAGTGGTGAAGCAGATACATCCAGTTCTACCCCGATGATAAGCCCGATACCTCTTACTTCGCTCACATGAGAGTTCCCTCCTAGCTTTTTAATCAGCAGTTCTTTAAAGTACAGACCTTTCTTTGAGACACTGGCCAAAAAACCAGGTCTTGAGATTTTCTCCAAAACAGCAAGGGCAGCATTACAGACAAGTGGGCCACCAGCAAAAGTGCTTCCATGATCTCCAAAACTTATGGCAGTGGCAACTCTTTCAGTCACTAGCACAGCTCCTATTGGAAGACCTCCAGCAAGAGGCTTGGCAAGTGTCATTATATCTGGGACTACACCATATGCTTCATGTGCCCAAAGATAGCCAGTACGGCCCAAGCCACATTGAACCTACAAAATAAACATTTTTGACAATAAGTTGAATTGTGGAATAGGTGCCTAGACAACAAGAAACCAAAAAAAGAAAAAAAAAATGGAAGGAATAAAATAGTGGTCAGAGCAAGATCTATCAAAGAACTGCATCTCCCTACAATGCATTTTTTTTGTTGGTAAGACATGATGTATAAAATTATAAAATACACTGAAAAAAGAAGGCTAATCGTCCCTACCCCACTCCCAGACTTGCATAAGAATCTGTTTCATCCAATTATTAGGTTTTTAGCCCTATATACAGAGACTTTTAGTTGCCAATGTGCAATTTATTTGTACATTAGCAGAAAGCAACTTCATTGATGATGAGTGATTACCTGAATTTGTCCCAATAACTAAGATAACATTTGTAGACAGTGAAGAACTGTTTACCAAAACAACTCATTCATCCTTTAATTATTTTTATTTTTTTAATTTTTAAATGCGTTCTCTCTTCACATCTACTTTCATGAATATTGTCTCAATTCTCTTTCTACGGGAATGATAGAGAAGCATTAAATCCTACTAGAAAGATGGGAATGATAGAGAAGCATTAATCCTACTAGAAAATTGTTTCCCATCGTCTCTTTGATTTTGGGGGTAGCCTTCCTATTATAGTAGCCAAGATTTAAACAAAGTAATGATATCCAAAGGCACAAGCTATAATCAAGATCAAACTTTGGAAGTGAATTAAAAAATATGGGACCAAGACTTTGACTAAGTTTATAACCAAGATTTGTGCCATCCCTAGGTTCCTATACTCCATGTAAAATAGAAAATGAGATCACCTTAACTAGCATATGAATTTCTCTCTAGCTTTTCTAATGCTTATATGGAAATACTTTATAACAAAAGAACAAATACGTAAAACATATCTATGGGGTCATTGGTTTAAAACTTTAAATAATAAGTCATCATCAAAATTATCCACTATCTGATCAACTCTCACTTTGATATAAAAAATAATCTTAACAATGTAGCCTCATTGCAGCTTTCTTTATCTCTTTTTACACAATTCAGCTTTAATAGAACGGGCAGGAACAAGATTTATGAAGTACTGTTGTGGCAAGTAAGCTTTAAAAAGTTACCAAAATAAAAAGCACTTTTTTTTCTTACAAAGATTTGGCCATTTCTCAAAAAGGAAAAAAAATTTCAATTAAAACAGACTTGCACACTAATGCAAACTTGATAAACCCAGTGTCTTTTAAAGCATGTAAAAATCATTCTCTTATGATTACAAGGACATGGCTCTTTGTATGAGTCTTGTGTGCAAGTGTATGTTTAGGTGTTGGATTCATCAAACCTCCAAATCTTAGGACCAGAGGCCAAAACTGCTTTTATGATAATTCTTTATTCAAGAACCCAGGCTTTAAGCATATATGTACCCCTCAATTATAAACTAGATGTGACAAAGAAACAAATTACTTAAGTAAGAGTTTTAAGGTAATAATATCTTCTCTCCCTCTCAACACCTATGATATGCAGTCCAAAAGTAGGCATGCGAGACATTTTAGAGCATCTTATGGCATAGTAATATCAAAAGTGTTAACATGGATACTTCTCAAATTTCGGAGAAAAAAGAAAAAGAAAAAACAAGTAGATGAAGCAATTCAACAGCACATTTAAAGACGGTTTGAGGAGAGAACCAAACAGAAGTGAACCACTGAAGCTACTATTTACTGTTGAACTAGTCATTTTGGGCTATTTAGGAACCAACATGAAAGGCCTAAATTCTTATCCACTAAAGCAGAACACCCCTGTGCTAGTGCAGGGTTAGTGCAGCACTTACTTTTGTAGACAATCTTAATTGAAGTCCAATGTGTTACCTTTCTCCTTGACTCAAAATGCCATGTAATGACAGCAACTTGTTATATAAATCACGTTTCATGAATTGGAAAAATATATTATGGTTTAAGCTGGTGGTAGTGTGGGTTGGACAGGAGGAGGTATGAGTCCTGGAAGTGCAGTTCCTACGTGCATAATATCATCCTCATAATAAAATCTGGCCTATAGATTTGGACCACATAAACTAGCATCTATAATAGAGTATCTTTCCAAAATGAACAGCTGCTTACCTCATCAAAAACCAGGAGAGAACCAAAATCATCACAAGCTCTACGCAAGGAATATAAAAATTCCTTTGTTGCACTATATATGCCACCTTCACCCTGGATAGGTTCTACAAATACAGCAGCAGTATTTCCACACTGAATCAGTTCCGTTGCAGCTTGTATATTACCATACTCCAAGAATGTGACTCCAGGCATGACGGGCTCAAAGGGTGACCGGTAATGCTCTTTGCTTGTCAAAGCAACGGCCCCCATTGTTCTCCCATGGAAGCTGTTAGTAAAAGAAATGAACTGTGTTGCTAGCTGTTTCTCATCAGGATGTGAAAATCTTTGAAACTTTCTTGCAAATTTGATAGCAGCTTCGTTAGCTTCTGTCCCAGAGTTTGAGAAAAAGACACGATCAGCAAAAGAACAAGCCACAAGGCGTTTTGCAAGCTCCACCTACAGCAACAAGACATTGCTTTATGGTGAGCAAATTTTGTTAAAGTACTTAAGCAGCTAATGCAAATACAATCACAATAGGCCAATTTTTGTGATTGGCAGATGTTCTATTTGCTATGAACAACATTAGGATCTCTTTCTGCACATATTCACGTTTCATTTCCCATTTTTTTAATGATAATTCATTTGGCGTCTTTCTGGCTTCATTGGTCAGTAGGCAAAACTTAAAAACTTCACAATATGATACTGACCTGTTAATAAGTACCACTTGCGATTGAAAAGTGAGACTTTTCACTGGTAATAGTTACAATTTGGCCCAGTTTTTTGGTGTTTGGTGCGATTGAAAATGTTAATTAATCATTAGAAAACATTTCTTGTGGTAAACCAAAAAAATTAATATGACGGAAAACATTGAAGCATTTTCAACTCCTTTAAACAGTAACTACCATCTTCCCCCCCTCCCCCCCACCCCACATATTGCCAACGACTACCAGCTTCCAGTCACTGACTGCCACTTGGCCCATCCTCTGCCTGGCCACCGCCGCCCACCCCATTTCTGATCATTGGCGACCAATTGTCCATCATTGGTCATTGATCACTGTCACCACTTGCTTCCATTGGCCCTCTCTCATTGCCATCACCAGTCATTTGTCACTGTTGCCACCAACACAACCTTCATCCCCCCAACCATCTGTCATCGAAAATTATGGTTGCAACTAAATCCTAAAAAGTTAATTTTCAGCTTGCAGCCAAAAAAATGGAAGACAAATCCCTTTTAAATATTTCTGAAAGGAAAACGTTGTATTTCGAAACAAAGAGAGCCTAATATTTCTATATTTGATAAGTCCTTATCCATGAATAATAAAAGTGTTACTTGAAACTTTTTTTTGGAGAAACTGTGTACATAAATAAACTCTATATAATATAGTTTAGTGTTCATCTGTATATATAATTGGGATAAGGCTTTGATAGTTACTTACTCCATTGAGCTAGAGTTCATTGGCGCATTTTACCTTTTTACCATAATAGTAACTATCTAACCTTTGAAAACTCTTTCACATTATAATAGTTAATTATTTTGAAATTAAAAAAAGTTGTACACCATAAAATTTTAAAAAAATAAAAGCGAAATAGATTAAACACATGAGTGCAGTGGCTAATATCAATTACATATCTTTTTTTTAGTTAATTATTATTATGAATTACATTGTTTGAATAAGTCTATGATAAAATTTTTTTTTTCACAACTTATTAGTTAATGATTTTTTTTTTTTTTTGGGAATAATTAGTAATGAATCTCTTTGTTAACTTATTTTGAAAGCCCACGTAGAGGGAATAAAAACTTATCATATATCTCTTTTTTTGTGAATTTTGAAAATCTAATTATTGAATTTTATGTTTTTTATATTCTAAACATACATATCAAGTTTCATTAAAATCGGATGTTATTTACTATTTGATTAATAAACATATTTCTTATATACAATTTTAGATTATAAAATTTTGAAATTTTAATATATATTTGATAACGTAACAATTAATATTTTTTTTTGAAAGTACGTAACAATTAATCTTAGGTATTCTTTAAATTTTACAAATATGAAAGATATAATAAGAATATATAATCCGCCGGTTAAATTTTCAAAATTTAGGTTTAGTATACAAATATAGGGTTTCTCTTTCTCAATTTGTTCCAGCGACAGAGGCCACAACAAGAAGTTCATGGGCACGACAGTCATTTAACACATGTAGAAAAAGGGGGAAAAAAAAGAAAAAAAAAAGAAAAAAAAAAGAAAAAAAAAAAGAGGTTACCTGAGGGATGGAATAGTAAACATTGCTGACGTGGGTGAGCGTATTAGCCTGCTGTGTAACCGCCCGCAGCCAATCGGGATCACCATGTCCAAGCGCGTTAACGGCAATTCCAGACGACAAGTCCAGGTACTCTCGCCCCTCGGGATCATACAATTTACAACCTGTGCCACTCGAGAGCACCACCGGAGCCCTGGCATACGTCCCCACCATAACCCTCCCTTCCGCCTCCATCACCTCCTTGCTCACTCCTACCTTCAACGAACCCGGCGCGTGCACTCCCACGTTTGTGCACGCTCTCACACGAACGTGTTTACCTGATGGACGGCACAGATTTGTCGCCGGAGTAATCGGATGGTTCAGACAATGGTGGAGAGAATTCATCGTTTTTTTTTTAATATATATTTGTGTGTATTTGTTTTTTTTTTTTTTTTTTTTAATTTATGGTTTGTTTTGTAAGGTCAGGGTTTATATATTTGCGATTTTGTGGTGAAAATGAAATGATATTAATTATAGAGGAATGGAATCGCTTAATTATTTCGCGCTTTTGGCAAAAGAAATACTATACTGCAATAATTTACAAATGGAATGGATTCGATTTGGGTGGGAAGGTGTAACATTTCTGGATTTAAAGGACTTTTTCAGTTTTGAATGTATTCTTCTTTTTTTAGTTGGGTCCGGAAACGTCAACGTCGTCTTCCTCGCCAAAATTGAAAATTAACTTTATTTTCTAAACAATATAATTAGTAGACACTCTTTTCAAATCATAATTTTTACTAGCATCTTGAGTCGATTTAGGACCCATAAATCGAGTTTTTAAGACTCAATTTTCATGGTCTGATGAGTCTGACGTGAAATTCTTTTTCCACGTGGTGAACATTTAGAAATCGAGTCTTAGAGACTCGATTTCTAGAATATTCAAAAAAGAAAAAAAAAATTAAGCATTCCCAAAAATACTCAAAACACCCAGTAGAGACACAAGAAACAAAGAGACAAAAAAAGGTAAAGAAAAATCGATCAAGACCACAGAACAGAAGAGGAAAACAAAGTAGTAGTAGCAAAATCAAAGAGAAGTACGAACTAAACAGAAAAAATGACCAGGAGGAGATCGGAGTGGGTAGTCGTGGGTTGGGTTCAGATCGGAGTGGGTGGGTTTAAAGTTGGCGTGGGTGGCTGTGGGTGGTCATTGGTGCTCGTGGCTAGCCGTGGGTCGGGTTTAGATCGCCTTGGGTCGCTCACTTCGCTCCGTCGCTACAGCGTAGTTTAGATCCCTCCACATGTAGTTCTTGAGGGCCTGAAGAAGCCGAGGCTCAGCCCACTCTCGAGCTTCTCGGCGATGAGATGGGCCCGACGCGAGCCCGAGATGTCACCCCTGGAGGTGCGGAGGTTGGCTATGCTTGTCATGAGCGAGTGGAGAGCAAGACGACGATTCTGTATTGGGGGAAGGAGAAGGACAAGGAACAGGTGGGTTCTAGTGCGGTGGTGAGCAGGAGGAAGAGGATGGAGATGGGATTTTTTTTGTTTGTGGCTTTTGGGTCTCAGTTGGGTTTTTTTTTTTTTTTTTTTTTCGTATCCTTTTTCTGTTTGTTGTTTGTGGCTTCTGGGTTTTTTAAGTCTGTTTGTGGTAGATTAGTGTATATAAATTGAGTCTTATAGACTCGATTTCCAAGTAGACGTCACATGAAAAAAACGCCACATTGGACGAAATCTGACCATGAAAATCGAGTCTTTGAGACTCGTTTTATAGGCCAAAATCGAGTCTTAAATACTCAAGATGTTAGTAAAAAATATAGTTTGAAATTAGTGTCTATTAATTATATTGTTTGAAAAACGTTGTTAATTTCCAATTTTGTTCTCGTTTTCGTACAGTTGGGCTAGACAACTTTCTATTTTTTGAGAAAAAGTTAGGCAAGATAACTCATGAGCTTGAACCTGTACCAAGTTTGACTATAAATTTGTCCGCACAAAAATAAAATGAGTACATATTTTAAAATTTTATTTATAAAATCATATTTTTTAAAATATTTTTAACACGCAAGAAATTTTGTGCGAATTAGATGTTATTTACTATTTGATTAACAAACTTATTTTTCACATATAATTTTATATTATAAAAGTTTGAATTTAAATATTTAATTAATAACATAGCTTTTGATATTTGATATTCTAAAAAATTTTACTAGTGTATAGAAATTAAAAAAAAAAAATGTAATACAATAGTTGATTAGTCAAAATTCACCGTCAATAAAAAAGATATTAACCAAAGTTGTAGCCTTTACCTGTTACCAAACTATATCTAATACTAAAATTTGAAGGATAAAAAAGAAATTTGCTTGAGCTTAATTAATATCTGTGTAGGCTTGGAACAAAAGCTTCTAGTCTGTTGCTTTTGTTCGTTTCTTTATATGCAACTCCTCAATCCTTGATGTTGACAATCTCCAAACTCAAATCATATGGAACAGAAATTAAATGATGCATTAGCTTATTTACCAAACTCAATACACCACTTTAATACAATATCTAAAGTATTAATTTTAGATCATATTCTTGAATTATCATTAGGATTGTCTGTTCATGATTTTGAAAATAACAAATTTTTAAACTGTTTGTAGCATGTTTCAATCGAATTCGATTAGATTGTAAGTATACAACTCATGTTTAAAGTGGCCACTTGGTCCATACATCTGGATGTTTAAAGTATCTTTTAATCATTCAAATGGCTAGCAAGGATTAGAAGATCAATTACCCCCCAAAAAAAAAGATCAATAACATTCCAATTTATTTTCTTATACTTATTTTTTTAAAAATATATATAATAGCCCTGAAGTGAACATTTTCAATTATAAATATTATCAAAAGTAGGTTTCCCAACATAATGAAATATGATATTATAACAAACTCTTTGATTTTGTACATCAAAAGAGAAATTATTGCAATATTTAATACAAAGTTAATCATAGATGAATTTAATGATACAAAAGAACGTCATATGGGGTTTAGAAGTAATTACGATGAACCTTAATTGTAAGTTTGCAACTTAATTAATTCCTTTGGAGTGTAAGAGTTTATGAATAAACTTTCTAACTTTTGTTTAAAAAGAAAAGAAAGAAAAAAAAAAAAAAAAACTAATAGAGGAAGGCAGTCAATAAATATTTACAAAGCCAGTTCTTATGAAGAACATCTAAAATAAAAAAAAACGAGTGAGAACAAGCTCTACCATTTTATCAACAGAACAATCATGCCTAAATTAGTATGTCCCTTGTTTAAGTTAAGAAATAGATGGTTGTCAGCCATCCCATCCCTTTGATTGTTAAAATACAACATAGGCACTAGACAACAAAATCAGAAGAAATTTTGCACTTAGCAAATCAACTTTTGTCTCATCCTTTTAGTTTTAACTTCCTGTTTTGTATCTTCTGAATCTTCCTCCAATTTTCTCCTTAATTTTTTCAGATCTTCTTCACTCACTTTACCATTCAATTTTTGGTTCAATGAATATGCTTCAGCCATCTTCCTTCTGCTTTCTTTGCTTGCAGAATCATGAGGAACCACTGAAACAAAAAAAATGAGAAACAGAAAATAAGCAAGCATATAGTAAATCCACAAAATTAGTGGAGTTAAATGAGAATATAAAATTTAAGTTGCTAATGCATTGCACTTCAACTCTTCTTTATCTTTGACTTAACCTTGATGCAACCAGTACGTGATTTGTAAAAGCAAAAAGTGAACTAATCAGGATTATATAAAAATTATTTTAATAATCATATTTAGAGAAAATTTAAGGCTTCTTTACAAACAAAAAATAAATATCTTTTTTTTGGGGGGGAGGGGGGGGGGGGGGGGGGGTTGTTGGGGAGCTCACTTATTAAAGGATTTTGTATGTATGATTGCTGACCGTTGTCCTTATTGAAGGAAGGTTAAAAATAGAGCTATGAACTACAGTAGTACTGTTAAGTAATTTTATTCCAAAGAAAACTTACCACAACAAGAATGGCAAAACACTCCATATGAGGATGCTTAAAAAAGAACTATGCAAGCTCTCTTATCTCTTAATCGTTCAAAAAAGAAAAAATTATAACTACCATGAAATGCTGATTCATCAATAAGACACTTCCAGGAAATAAGAATCTGATATCAAATAGAATGCTAAATACCACCTCTTCCATGCTGCCACCTGCCATTAGGAAACATCGCCAATTCCTTTCTCTCTAGGATACATGAAAGGAGCAAACAACCTTCCTGACTGAGGGGATCAAAGATAAATATTTCCTGGAAAACCAAGCAGTCCATCCTACCTAACTTTGTCAAGTAACTTGTTTACCAACTCCACACTTGGGGCCATAGCACAATTTCAAGGACCTTTCACATAATATTAGAGAAACAATTGATGATCACTCTTACACTTTGCTACAAAAAAATGTTCTCAAAAGCATGGTTACTCTTGAGTTCTCAGCACCTCCTAAGAACTCACCACTGGCGGCCCACCTAACCACATTAATAACTACTACCACCTAGTCATCTTGGAGAAGCCAATGTCATGTAAAAACCACATCCTGTACAGCAAACAAGAAATCCCCATGCGGGGCAAGTTATCAAACCATTTTAAGTGATACTTGCTACCTTTGTTACTTATGGCCATCTTCTCCAAGACCAACACAATTGAAGAATGTCTACGGCCCAAAGTTTGTTCCCTCACCAGAACAGTAATATTGCCTACAAAACAGACTACTTGTCATAGGAAAACCCATATATGCCTTAAAAAGTTGTATTTCAATCACCATGTCTTCTTAAACCTAGTTGTCCTCCTTTCACAAACTGCAATTCAAGTCACTTAAAACACTTATTAATTTCATCAAAGTAACCCCAAAAAAGGTTTTTCAAAAGCCTCTTAGATTCTTTCCAAACTCTCTTTGGATGCATAAAGATATACTTGCACAAGAGAAACCCTTTAAGTAATTCTCACATGAAAGGCATCTCTGTTAGTTGAACTCTGAACGTAAGAGATTATTTGATCAGAAACAAGGCAATGCTTCCATTTCAGTCAATAGCAAACATGATAACTTAGTTTTCTAAAATCTCTGAGTCTCCACAACAAACCAGAAAGAAACACCGGAGTTGTTTGCTTCCAAACCTCTGTAGTTCCCAATAATTTGCAAGGCACATGAAATAGATATCACTGCATCTTATCCACCAGTACAGATAGTAACTGGTCATATGCCAACAATACGTCCATTAATTTTTGCAGAGTGCACTTGGGATCATGCCTTATTGTTGAGCCCCTAGGAGTTCTCTCATACAAGCAGAAAAGTTTCCTCAAGATAAAGGAAAGTTAAGGATTCACAGTGCAGTTGAGCCATGCGAACTCCTAAATCTAGGAGAATTGAAGCAGGAATTGATCCAGTCAAACAATTTCCAGGGGAATCTATCATCTTCATTATGTTAAACACCCTTTCCAAGCCAACCCAAAGTTCCATAATCTTTATGAATATAAATTTAAATGGCATGCCAAGGACCACCTCCAACTTAAGAAGCAGAAATTATTCTTAGGGGTTGATAGGAAAGTCCAACGACCCAATGAAAAGTGCCCAATCTCTCAAGTCAGATCTGACAAAATATTCAGGAAATTATGCATACCATATGCTAAGAGAAATTCTTAATTGTATCCCCCCAAAGGCTGAAGACCATCAATATAAAAAATCTCAAATTCAAACACATCCTTTGATTAGATCAAGAGAAAAAGGCAGGATTTTACAAACTCATTCAATACATTTTACAGAATTGAAGACCATATGTGACCTATTGTGTGAGCACTAATTGAAAGGCAGTGTGAACAACTAAAACAACCACAGTAACAGAACTGACCTGGCTTTGGATAATCTTTTCCAATTATGCACTTTGCTTTCGTCTGAACACTTAGAGGAGCTGTCCATGGCTCATAAATGTACTCTTTTGGCATATCTGGCCATTGATGTTTGATTGGAAAAGTTAAAGAGAGAATACAACCGGCCAAAAGCAAAGAATGGAAGTGAGAGGAACCTTAACATACCTTTCAGTATGGGCAGAAAATGCTTGATATAGTGACCATTGGGGTCATACTTCTTCCCAAATGAGATCGGGGAGTAGATACGGTTGTACTGGTCAACATTGACGTTATCAACATGTAAAAAAACCTTCAGATCAGGGTCACTCAATTCAATGGCTTATAAATTTGAAAATTCAAAGTACTAAATTCAAGAACTCAGATCTCTCCAAGCAACCTGCTTATGCACACCAGTAATAAAATACAAGCCTGAATCATAAACGAAGATCTAAGAAAGCTAGCTACTAATGAAATACAAGATTAAGTCATAAACTACACTGGCCTTCAAAATGTTCAATGAATGAAATAAACATAAATTTTGAACCATATAATTATACTGCTTATTATAATTCACTTAAAAACATTCACATGAAGCCATGAAAAGATGATCCAATTATCGAAACCAATCATAATGTTTTCTGGCATTGATAGCCTGATAGCCACGTAATAATAGGTCCATTTTGCAGTTGACTTGCACTGCAAACATGTAGCACTCATCTAGTTATAATTATAAAGATTCTATTTATGGATTGAAGCTGAGACGCTAGTCACTTCCAGATAATAGGATACACCAATATGAAAACTTGCAAATGGCAGAAAACATATATGCTTCATACCTGGTAAAAGAATGATGAACACGAAAGCCATAGCCAGTTCCCATTGTTGATTGCCCAATCTGAATCAATTAGAAGCCTTTCAAAAACATCACGTCCTTTTTCCCAATGGACAAACTACCGGCAAAATCAATTAATGTCAGGAAAATTACAAAAAGAAAAAATGCAGGAAAATTAATTTGCTAGGAGTATCAAAGTCATGTTACCAGATCACCACGAGTCAAAAAACATGCAACAGAATGTCGTGCTAGATGATGCATCCAACCCCACTTGTGGAGCTACAATAGCAAATATGTAAGGATTTCAAATGTACTGCCTAAATATGATGATATAAAAATAAAAGAAGGCGCATGGCTCAGTTAGACAGGAATGCAGCATCTAGATTGGTATCAATATTTCCATGCAGAAAGAGATACCACAGACCTAACCTGAATCATGACAGCATCAATCCAAGGGTACCCTGTCCTAGCGTCTCTCCAAGCCACCAGTAATTCATTATTGTCATTCCAAGGTATCTGCACCAATATGTCATCTACATTAATCTTAAAAAATACCTGCACACATGTGTGCATATAAAATTGCATGCAAACTTACAAATAACTTGAGCTAATATTGACTCATGCTACTCATCCAGTATATTAGATCTATGAGCAAGCTTCAAGTTACCACTTCTACTGGCATAATAAGAATTGCCTCCCTAAAACATTTAGTGAAAGTTGACAACATTTATGTAAAAAATTTATAGACTCTTCAAAAAAATTATATCTATATCTATTAAATAAAGGTAATAATACATTTTCTTTTTATTTAGAGAGGTAATGGACTCAGATTCTCTTTGAAGCCAGACTGAAACTGGCTGACTTAGACTTGCAACTTGCTCATAAGCAATGGAAAAATGTAATGCAACAGAAGCTGGATTCAAATCTATAAGAGGAAGTAATTATAATATATGTTAATCCAAACCTGAGTAGAATGGATTTATATACAAGGAAGCCATATTGATGTTATCTCTATATAAGATATGAATTCTTCTCCAATGTTCCCCTAAGTGTATCCAATACTCAGGAAAAAGATTCGGAACTAGAAAATAGCTTATCCAGTAATTCAAGTGTACTCTCAGACATACGCAACAAACACCTCCAATATTGGAAAAAAATTTCATACAATGGCAATGCAATTACAAGAAAAGTCATAACAAGGGTTTATGATTTGATCCTTTCTACAAATATAATGCCTTCTATCTTGAAACATAAATAAGGGAGCATGTATTTACTATGTTACAATTACAAAGTGTTCACCATGGCAGAAAAGTATTTTCTTGTCCTTTTTTTTTTTTTTTTTTTTTTTTGGGGTTGGGGGGGGGGGGGGGGGGGGGATTATTTTCTCACCTTTTCTGTTTGGGTGTCAGGACTGGTTTACTGGATGTAATCTATTGAAGGTAAATGCAACTAAGATATTCTACAAAGGAAATAGAAAGTAGATCAAACTTATCTGAGGCACACTCGTAATGACTGATCATTTGTAGTTACCTGCTTACATATTCTGTTACCCGTCATCCGATCAAAATTGGGAGTGCCAAAAGCTACAGTGTAGAAAAAGTCTCTCCATAACAACTACACAGGACAGCAGTAAATTTCAGTTTTCTGAATATAGACCAGGAATACCAAAAACTATAACTGCTAGAAGTGGGATGACCTGTCCAACAAGAGAAACCGGAGGTGATGTATGTCTTTTAACATTCCTATATACATCTTGAAGACATTGGTAGAAGTACCTGGAAGAGAGACATCCAAACTGCCAAAGAGATAAAAAATGGGTGAGAGCATTAAAAGAAACACAAGTGTAAATGTAATGTTTCTTCAAAATTTTCAAGGTCAGCAAATTAAGTCTAAACAACAACAATAGAAAATGTTAAAAAAAGTAGCTCTTCCCATTCAAAACCCACTTTCAGGTAAGGTGATAGAGTTGTTGTTGCTGGTTTTAAAAAAGAAGACGGGTCACCCTTAGGCTTCTCGAAGGCTGCCACCCACTCCTAACAAAATTGAAAGAAAGAGTGACAAATAGCACCAGGGCATGCTACTTAATAGAAAATGGGGACAATGTTGATTACAATTCAGATCGTATAAGAGGCATTCCACGAAATCAGTTTGCACATTCTTAATAGCAACAAACAATGGATTCAAATAATCCAAATTAAATCAACATAGGGAAGTATAACACTGCCAATTTTATTTTCATTTGGGTAGCCATAAGAATTTAATAACATGAGTTAAACACAATATAGCAGAGCCACACAAATTAAATTCAAGCTTGTTTGTTCATAAACAAACTTCAAGATACATTCAACCAGACAATCTGCCTCATGAAAATCTTTATATCAATTCAAAAAAATTAAATTAGCATCTAAAAATTCAAAAGTGAAAAAAGCCTTGAAGTAGGCGTAAATTCAACTATGGATCTCGCAGCACCTAAATTCATGAAATCATCAAAGTAGAATAACAAGGTAAAATGAGGTAAATGGTTTGGTCAAGTGGACGTGCTTTAGATATATTAGAGTGAAATTTCTTCTATTAATTCTATGAGGAACAAGATCTATTGTATCAGTAAAAAGTTAATCCGATGCCAAAGACTGCATTCCACCACTAGGAGCTTGAAAATTCTTTATATTCAAGGTGATATATTGATAAGTCTAGGAACCTCAGAGAAATAAATTCAATAGTTATGCATACAGATTTTATTTCTGAAACGGACACAACTCAGACAGCAGCAGAGTGACTTGATGCATGTGACCAATGATCTATAGATCAAATCTTGTACAAAAGTAAATAAACAGAACATTAAGCAAGAGGATAAAGGACCACAAGCATTTAAAAGAGATATTAGTTTAAATATTCCTGACAAATAAATATATTCTTAGTAGGAAAGCAGGAATCATTTTCCTTTGTTATTATTAGAGTAACGGTTAAATGATTAAATGTATTCCTAGAAGTTTAAGCATGAAAAAGTGGTAATTTGTCATGATATCAAAGTTCAAACATAGTTTCACTCCACCTTCCATTAAAAAATTTTAAAATCTCACATATTGAGCTTTCACTTATTAAGGGAGAGGCTAGGCCCAAACATTAGGGTAGCTGTTAATAATGCTTAAATAATTAAATTCACTCTATTCTACGTGTTGGGATTCACCTACTAAGGGGGAGTTAGGGTCCACATGTGAGGTGGATGGGTAGAATGATGGTTAAATTATTAAATTCACAATTTCTTAACAGTTTAAACTTTTGAGACAAGTAGTAGTTTATTAATTATGAAGTACAATTACAAAGCTAAATTGACTATGAGCACCTTGTTGTTAATTGATTCTTTCAACCTTTTCAAGGCTTCAGATTCACCACCTCTGAACGGAGAAAACTCGTCCTGCATTGAACTTCTTCTTACAAAGAATTCTAAGAAAAACCACTTTATAAAATTATATTTGTTCCAAACCTGTTCAATGTCTCCATAGCCAAGTTCTTTGATCGTAGGAACTTCTGAAATCTCACAACCTCCAACATCCCCAACAGGAGGAAGTGAAGAAATTGTGACTGAAAGTGGGGATGACGCCCATGAGGGTTGCCCAGCAAGCTTCACAAATGATTGATAGCTCAAAGGTGGCCTTCCCCCATTCTTTTCCAAACATTAGTCATTGAAGGGACCAGCAATTAATACAGAAGGAGAGATTCACTAAAGGAACTAACATAGGCATAAATACTTCAAAGCTCAAATGCAATTGAAAAATGAAAATCCAATGTTTGAACTCACCTTCTGTATAACATCAGCGGGATTGAATAGTGTATGACTCACAGGAGAGTAAACCTCAATTCCAGCAATAGATGCATAGTCCTGTTTATATATATATATAACATCAAAGCAAAAACTCACTGACGATGATCTCTAAAAATTGGAACTTGGTTATCAAAAGATGCATAGTTTAATGTTTCCTGACTTGTAAAAAAAATACCTTAACTTTAATATCTAAAGCTTGATAGTATGGCTCTGTGTCATATTCAAAGCAAAGCTTCTTGACATCCCACTGCAACAACAAGAATTTGGCAAGAAACATAAATAAGGAGAACCAAAGTAATTTTTAGCAGGTCTCAACCAGCTTGCTATAGTTCAAACACTATTTTCGGGGAAAAAAAAAAAAAGTCAGAACCTGACATGTATGAGATATTCCTTTCTTGACCCGCATTAACGAATAACAATTGAGTTTCTTGTGATCCATAAAGTGTGGTTGGAAACATTGTAAATGCCAACACCAAGTTCCGAAGAATTCAATACTCATTGCCATCTATTTTCTTTCTTTCTTTAAATTTTCTTGATAAATTTAGCATTGCCAAAGCTTTGATCAAAGTTAAAGATACAATTTTATTAACTTAAACGAGAAGAAAATTTAGCATTTTAGCTGCACTTGTTTGCAGAATTTATAAATTAATTTATTTTTTAAGGATTATGATGTTTGCGATTAAGATTAATTTTGGTCTAATTGAACATTTTGAGAGAAAAATTTGCAAAATGAAATCTTTTTAATACTAATAATTTAAATTAACACTGTTAGAATAAAAAAAAAATATATATATAGGAAAAATTACACTTTACTCACCTGTAGTTTGCCCAAAAAACACTTTGTCTACTTGTGGTTTAAAAATTGATACTTTACCCACCTGAGATTAGCTCATTTTGTCTTCTGTTACCCACCTCTGTTAAAAACAGGGATAAATTTGTATTTTTGTTACCCTTTTATGTCTCTTTCCTCTCAAAACATAAAAAACTAAAAAATCAAGAGAAAAGAAGATCTAAAAGTTAGGTTTTGTAAAAATTAAAACCTAATTTTCAAGAAGATATACAAATTAGGTTTTAATTTTTGCAAAACCTAATATCAACTTTTAATTTATGCATCTTTATGGTGATGTTTTCCGGTTCCCAAAGTACAAATCCTTATTTGCTGCTGCCCTTGGTTTTGGCAGCCAATTGTTCACTCTGTAAGGATCTTTTTATTTTTATATTTTGTTCATGAAGCTTAGTTTATCACATCACTGTCCTATGCCCTCTTCATTCTTTGTTTGTATTTCCAGCACTGTCTTCATTTTTGTGCTTGCGTTGATTAGTGTATTTTATCCATACAACTGAGGAGCTCTGTTTACTGCACTGGTAGTTATATATGCACTCATGTCTGGGATTGCAGGGTGCACATCATCCTCTTTCTATTGTTAGCTTGAAGGAAAGAACTGGGTTCGTCTAGATGAATTCTTTATGTGAATTTAGCTTAGGCCGTGGTGCTTCTTAGAGTAAGACCTAGTGAACTTAATTGATTTTTTTTTTTTTTTTTTTTTTTCCATTCTTTGGTTTAGGTGAGGATACACATAATTTTAATTTTTAAAGCGTTAAAATAGAAGATCTAAAAGTTGATTCATGAAAAGATGTAAAAGTTAAGTTTTAATTTTTACAAAACCTAGTTTTTAGATCTTCTCTTCCCTTAATTTTTTAGTTTTTATGTTTTGAGAGGAGAGAGACATAAAATGATAATAAAAATACAAATTTACCCCTGTTTTTAACAAAGGTAGGTAACGGAAGATAACTAAAGCTAACCTCAGGTGAGTAAAGTGCTAATTTTTAAACCATAGGTAGGCAAAGTATTTTTCAAGCAAATCACAGGTGGGTAAAGTGTAATTTTTTCATATATATATATATATTTTTTTTTTCTAAACACGACTTCAACTAACTTGATTGAATTTTAAGTGAATTTGAAAGACACGATTTCAACACTAGAATTATATGTAGAAAAAAGGCGAAATTTCCAAATAGTTTTAAAACAGTGCTAATTTAAATAACTATTATTAAATAATAAAATTTTGCCACACACTGACATATTTAAGCAAAATTAATTGCTACAGTTAAGACCGTTATAATGGCCGTTAACCACAAACAAACAAACTAACTTATATATAATATAACTGCCGAGAGAGAGAGAGAGAGAGAGAGTTACCTCCTTGAGGCAACGAAGGAGAACCTGGCTGGGCTCTCCCTTCAACACCAACAACCTGGACCCGAGCTTCCTGAGATTCAAGTCAAGATCCGCAAGGCTCTGGAGCAGGAAACAGATCCGGTTCAGCCCAGCCCGTTTCGACCCGGGAGAGAACGCGTTGGGATCTGGCTCCATGTAATGCGGGTCGATTATGAATACAGGGTACAGGAATTTGGTGGACTGGGCGGCGCGCTCGAGCGCCGGGTTGTCGTGTATCCTCAGGCCCTTCCGGAACCACATCAGAGAACCGGAGCCCGACCCGGATGCCATCGAATTTGGGGTTTGTGTGTTTCGCGCCTTTACTTATTATGTTATAAACGGTGTTTTTTTTTTGGTGTGTGTTTTGGAAATGAACGGGGGGAACTGGGGATTTGGGTTGTTGCGAATGCGGAGAGATGGTAAAGGGTAAAAATGGTTGGAACCTTTTTTTTTTTTTTTTTGTTTTTTTTTGTTTTTAAAATTTTTGAGAATCAAAGATGGTCGAAGTCGGAGCTTGGGAGCGGGAGGGAAGCGGTATATAAGGCGCCACGTAGTTGGTTTACAAGTGCGAGACGTTATATAGGCGCCTTCCTTCAGTACTTCTTGTGGTGAGGTGACTACAAAACGACGCCGTTACTAGAACCACACTAGCTCTAATCATACCATATCACAGTATCATTTTACAAATTAACTAGTCGCTAACTCGTACTATGTACGGGAAAACTACTTAAAGAGATTTTTTTAAAATTAAATTAATATTTTTCAATGAATTTTTTCTCTCAATCTCTCACTTAGTAATAATCTTACACCTTAATGTTTGAATGTTATCAAGTTTATAATTTTCTCCAATATTTTATTTGTCCTTTCACTCTAAGAAGACTATTATTATAATGTTGCATTTTTGGTTTTTATGATTAAAGTTCTAATGTACTAAAAATACAAATTACGTTGATGGCCTAGTATGCCTAAATGGACATGAAAAAAAGAAAAAAAAAAGAAAAAAAAGACCAGTGGAAACTAAACCAAGACATAAACTATGAAGTTGACTTAAACTAATGCATAAGTGAGACATACTGTCAAACACAAGGTGTACATCGTAAGAGTTAATTTCGTATTAGATACGATTTCAGTTTACTCAAGGGAATGATATATATCAAAATTATCGCTACACACACACACACTAAAGTAATTATTTTACAAAATGCTAAAGATACAACAAATTAATAATAAAACATTTTGTGGATTGATGTGACAATAATTATAAATTTATGATTGATAATGGCATTATCATAATAAATAATAAACAAATATAAATTTTTTTTTTATTTTTATAACTGGTGACATTAGTTTCTAGAGGTTAAGTGATGAAATTTGTTATATCTTTAGCATTATTTATATATATTTTTTTACCCTAACTATCCTACTAACATTTTTTTAACCTTTCTTTTATTCTCATCCACTTATTCTCTCAACCTTTTAACGTTTTTTCTTTTTATTTTTTTCCCTTCTTTTAAACTCCTCCACATGCTATCGTCTTCAGTCAACTTTTTTTTTTTTTTTTTTTTAAATCCTCCACGTGTTCCCACTTGGGTTATTCCAGCTTGAAGGGCCATAGTTGTAATAAAAGATGCCAACACCATCAATGCATGTTGATGCATAATTATTGGCCTCTTTGAACTCTCTTTCATGGTTAGTGTTGAGGTTAGAGATTTAGTTATCCAAGGAACTTTTGTTGGAGCTCATTAATTCATGTACAGTTGGATGTATATCTTTTACACTTAAAGCCCTAGCACCTTGAAGAATTTCCCCAATCTCCATATCCCTCAAATCTCTGGGTCTCTATATCAGAATGTCTAAAGTTGTAGGGCCAGTGCAACCAAATTTGAAAAAGAAAAAGAAATAGAGAGAAGTGGTCACAGAGAGAGAAACATATCTAAGGCAGAGAAGAAACGAAGAAATAGAAGATGGAGGAACACATAGTAAACGAAGAAAAAGAAACTAACGGCAGTAGAGAAAACACAGAATAAAAAGAGAAGAGACTGAGATAAAAGAGATAGCCCATACTTCTTCCAATAGATCAGGTTTGAGATAAATAGAAGAGATTGTATTTGCACCCAGGAGAAGTTGGGACAGAAAGTGACAGAGCGGGAGGGCTTCTGGCTATGAACAAAGACAGAGATTTAAGAGTCTAAAGAAGAGAGGAAGAAAAAGTATCAGGAACATCTATTGCTGTTGGCTTGCGGTGGGTCTGATTGGCTTGCGGTGGTCTGATTGAGGAGGAGTTGGTAGAGGAAGGCAGGGAAGAGAAGGCACAGTATCGTGAATGCCTAAATGGTAAAGGCAGGGTCTTCGTGAAAGTGAAAGGTAGAATCGGCTTTTAGAAAAGCTTGATTACCCTCTTTTTTTTTTTTTTTTTTTTTTTGTGCTGACGTGGAAAATTGTGGGAGTTTCAGAGGCTTTGGTTTTATATATATATATATATATATATATATATGGATGAGTAGGTATCACACTATCGAGGGACCTAGAGATAACGCGCACCGGATGCAATTAGGTTGAGATTTAAAGTTGTAAAAATCAACTTTAAATCTCCATCATTGAAATAAAAAAAAATAATAAAAAAAGTAATAATAGTAAAAATATGTTGCGAGAAAGAGAGGGGTTAATTGCACCAAATCTCAATCTGAGAGGTGTTTTCTTTTTGGTTTAGGCTAACCCGAATCCTACTATAAGGTTTGAGCTTCCTCTAAGGCCTAAATGAAATTATGGGTAAACTAGGCTTGGTTCCACCGCGAGAAGTCGATTCGTTCTACGGAATTAACTTGTGCACAAACAACAAATCCAAGCAACTATCAGGACATTAAGCAATAACTCTTAGTAATATGTAAGTTGTTATTTAGCTATAGAAACATTGTGGTTTAGCCAAGCCCAGATCCAATTATGAATCTACTTGGACTTAGACATATTTTGGACACCCCCAAAATGAGAAGAAAGGTCTTGTTTAGGGCCTTTTCCTATTTTCTTTTGGTTGATCGCACCTACTGTTTCTAGGTGACTTGACTTTTTGTGTGCTTGTGTTTATAGAGTGAGGTATGTGTGTGAGTCCCTTTTTCTTATTTTAATTTTAGGAGTTGCCACCAACCATTGGTTTTGTATTAAGTGTGATTGTTCACCTATTTGTCTAATTTTTTTTAAGTTACCTAATTAACTAAAACTAATTTTAAGAGTAGTTAATTAAAGTAAACCAAAAGTCTCAAACCAAAAATTTTGAACTTAGAAGTTCAGTTATATGTGGTGAAGGTGTTATGCACCCCTACATTGCCTATCCAAAGGATAGTACCCCATTTAAATTTAATTCTAACATTATCTTTTTAGTGAAAATATTAGATACTTGACATTTTGTTTTTGACAAAGTTTTGTACATACAATATACATATATACATGTGAGTATTTATTTATTTTTAACGTAATATGTGAATATTTATTTCAAAGACTTATTTATAAACAAAGCATGTGAAATATATATACATAGCATGTTACGAAAGTTTACTACATTGCAAAAAATAATATATATAACATGTGAATATTTATTTATTACATATTTAGCATGTGAATATTTATATACTATGTACTTAGCATGGAGATTTACAATGTGAAAATAAAAAAGAGGGAGTAAGAAAGATAGTACCTTGTTGTCATTCATCATATTTCTTATTTCTCATACAAAAACACAATAGAATAAAACATTAGTGCCAAAGGGGAGGGGAACATGTTAGCCTGATTGGTGCCTATTGGTTCAATGAAATTGAACCATAGGCACAAACCTCTAAAAGATACAATTCTAAGGAAAAGACTCAAAACAACAATGTATGAATGCGTGAAAACTTACCTAAAAGAAAGTGCACAATTTATAAAATTAAGTCTTTTACTAAAAAATGGGCAATTTTTGTTCAGAAAAACAAAGATTGCCCATTTTTTAGTAGAAGACTTAATTTTTTTTAGGGATTTTATAAAAAAAAAAAAAGATTTTTCTTGATAAAAAAAAGTGTGAAGAAAAATGTTGGTTTTAAAGAAAAGGGATTGTAAAAAGCATTTTTTTTATGAGAAAAAGTTTCATTTTTCCAAGAAAATGGATTTCATGGTTCGTTGGGAATTAAGGTTTTTCTTCATTTTAAAAAAAAATAGATTTGAAGTAAGGTTCAAAAATCATTTATTTTGAGAAAAATGGTTTCCATAGTTTTATTGAAAACCATGGATTTTATCTAATTTTAAAGAAAAAGTTTCAACCTAAATTTTTGTAAAAGATGACAAAAAGTATAGGTTTAGAAATCTTCTTGTAAAAACAACATTTTTTGAAAAGATAGAAATTTTGGGAAAATGACTCCCATGAGTTTTTCTTTTAAAGAAAGGCTTTTAGATCCAAAAATCACATAGTTTTTGTTTGGATGACAAAATTTTTAAAAGAGAAAAAAAGTTTGTGTTAAAAACCTTTTTGTGAAAATAACAATTTTGAACAAAAGGAATTTAAGAAAATAATTGATTTAAAGAAAAAGTATCCATGGGTTTCTCTTTTGAAGAAAGGGAATTGGATCCAAAAATCCCATGGTTTTTGTTGAGATGACAAAAGTTTTGTGAAAACAAAGTGTTGTTTAAAACCTTTTTGTGAAAACAACAATTTTGAACCAAAGGAATTTAAGAAAATAATTGACTTAAAGAAAAAGTTTCCATGGATTTTATTTTTAAAGAAAGGGACTTGGATCCAAAAATCTCATGGTTTTTGTTGAGATGACAAAAGTTTTGAGAAAACAAATTGATGTTTAAATACCTTTTTGTGAAAACAAAAATTTTGAACAAAAGGAATTTAAGAAAAGAGTTGATTTAAAGAAAAAGTTTCCATGGGTTTTATTTTTTTTTAAAGAAAGGGGCTTGGAACTAAAACTCCCATGGTTTTTTGTTATTCTTGAAGAAAAAAAGGTGTGATTTTTTTTTATCAAAACCTTTTCTATTCAAAAAGGGTTTTCAAAAAGAAAAAAAGAAAAAAGAAGAAGCTTTTTATGTAGTTAAAATCATTTTTGAAAAGAGGAAAAAGGTTTTTCTTTTTAAAAATTTTATAGGAACTTTCTTTTTGGAAGGCTTATAAGGGTTTTAAACAGAAAACTTTTTGAAATACTTTTTCTTTGGAAAAGGGTAGCCATTGGTGTAAACACCGCATTTTGTACCCCTTACGACTTGGGCTCTCGTTCCCCAATGATGTTGAAATTCTAAAGCCCAAGGTTGGTTTAGGACTTGATCAGATTGAAATTGACTTGAGGAAAGTGTTTTCGGAATAATATAACTCTTTTATGAACTAAATAAGCTATTTTTGAAAAAGAAAGGCCACAGAAACCCTAGGGCATGCCTACGCATACACGTGTATGCGCATGCATGCTCCAGACCTGCGTGCGCATGCTAGGGTTCTAGAAACTATGAAAGAAAAGTTTTTTTGCATTAAAATTTGGTTTTGGAACGAATCCCACATCATCTGGAAGCCGTTCCAAACCCCTATTTTCTGACTATAAAAAGCCATACATGGTACATTTTCAAAGGACACAGAAAATCCTAAGGGGAAATACAACATTCACTAGAAATAGTAAATCAAAGAGGGAGTTTTTCACAAAATATCCTCAAGTCAATATTTTTATGATTGAGGCCTTTTCTAGCCTTGATCTTCTAGTTTCAAGTTTATTAATCGCTTTTTGTTTGATTGTGAATAGATTGACTGAGGGGAATGGTCAAAATCAAACTAATGAGCCTTTATTTTAGAGGTAAAGGTTCTAGCTCTTCTTGCCTCCTTTTCTTTGTTTTAATTCTTGTTTTTATGTTTTTATACGTTTTAATATGCTCTAATATGCTTGCTTAGTTTAGGTTTATCTTGCTTTGTTGTTTTTTGCATGTTAGGTTGTTAGTTTTAAGTTTCTGTCTGTTGTGTTCTTGTTTTCTAGGTTAGGGTTAGGGTGTGTATGTGTACACATGCTTTCTACATGCGCACACATACTCGAAGTATGCGTACGCATACAACTGGGCTGCGCATGCAAGCCCTATGTATGCGCACGCCTACTCATGCCCAGAAACCTTAATCCAAACCTTTTTGCTTTCGTTTCTATATTTTGTTTGTTTTTCATGCCTTTATCTGCCATAGTTTTCTATTTTTATGAGTCTCTGCCTCCATGTTTTGCTGTTGTTTGTTCTTCACATGTTAGATTAGAGTTTCATTTCTATTCTTTATTTGATTTGCCATGAACATTCATATGATATGACCATGCATTGATGTATAGGTGCTGTGGTGTAGTGAGGTGAGTAATGTATTCATATGAACATGCATTTTCTTGGAATATGCTCTTGATGATGAGTGTGAACATGCTTGGTTGAATGATGTGTTCTTGATGTTTAGATGCCTATAACCTGTGTTTGATTGCTGCCATGTCTATGTTTCTGTCTTGGATGTGATATCTGCTTATTCGTTTGTTGCTTTGGGTGTGATAAGATTCATGATAGATGTATATTAGGTTTTGAGATGAAAATGCTATGTTGATTGCTTAGATGTATGCTACTGTGTGTGTGAGTCTAGAATACAAGTTTCGAATATACCTTTAAGGAGATTAAGACGTAAGACACAATGAGTGGAAGCCGACCCACAAGTCGGGTGGGATTGGGTGCCTAACACCTTCCCATCCCCATACCTAAACTCTGGACACGTGCTCTGGTAGTAGATCAGTCATTCCATGAAGGGTGCTATATTTATGGTTCTTATGCCTAATTTAGGTGGTGACTCCATTTTCCCTTCTCCACCCTGGTCCACTTGGCCAAGGCATACTCCCCCTCCTGTTGCGTCTACAATTGGAAACATTAAAAAAAAAAACTTTTGAAAGTACATTTTTTAAAGGTTTTTTTATTTCAAGGCTTTTACTTTATGACAATACTACACATGAGAAAGGATAGAGAAGAATAATGATGCATAAGTAAAAGTGCCAGAAATATAAAGGAATTCAAAGACAAGAAAGTAAAGTGCTTGAAAAGTAAAGGAATTTAAAGGCAAGACATAAAATATAAATAACTTGGAATGTGAAGAAATTTAAAGACAAGACAATAAAATAATGAGCTTGGAATGTAACGGAATTTAAAGACAAGACAATAATGTAAAGTACTTGGAATTTAAAGGAATTTAAAGACAAGACAAAACTGTAAAGTTTATTTGCAAATCATTTTTTAGGAATTTTCTCCTAAATAAGTTCTAATCTTGCCACATCGAGGCATTATGGGTTCTTTACCCTATTGAGAAATGTGAGGTAAGCCATCAACCATTCTCTACGTAACATACCCTTATTGTGCCTAAGAACAAGGTTTAGAGCCCATTTAAGAAAAACCCACCTATGATAAAGCTTTATTTTCCAACTAAGATTGGTCGCGCACATGGCCTACGTCATTGCATACCGTCTAGTTAGGAATGTAAAGATTTATCATAGGTGTTGTGGTTGCTTTCTCAAGTGAGAAAGCAACCAAAAAGAAAAAGGGTAGAAAACATTTTTTAGGTGTAGAGAGAGAGAGAGAGAGAGAGAGAGAGGAGCACAATAATATATAGCACAATCTACACACACACACACACACACACATATATATATTGAAAGTCAAAACTCAGAGAAAATCAAATTAGAATCTAAATTGAATTTCAATTGTAGTCTAATTGTGCGCCATGTGTCCCATTTAATTTTTAATTTTTGTGCCAAGTGAATTATTGAGTGTAAAAATCGAAAAGTCTATATCCAATTAGATTCTAAATTGGATTTTAATTGGAGTCCAATTTTGCGTCACGTGTCTATCTAATTTTTTAATTTTTGTGGCAAGTGAATTATTGGGCGCAAAAATCGAAGAGTCTAAATCTAGTTAAATTCTAAATCACACACACACGCGCGCGTGCGCACACACACATACATACATTCATATATATGTCGATGCCTCGCAGCGGTCAACCACCCATCGCGGTGATGCTCGCGTGCGACCTGAACTTGCAGGCTCGAGAGCTTGGGTGTTGTGAAAGATGAGGGTGAAGGACCTCTAGGGTGTGTAATGGAATCAAGTCAATTTTAATTGAATTACTGAAGGTAAATAAAGTCGCCACCAATCTCATTAGAATGTTTCTTAAATGACAAGTTCCAAACTATTTAGGACTAAGAGTTCTATTTAACTAATATCTTTGATCTCATTAAGTCTTTTAGTTAGAACCATGTATAAACTAATCACACACAGCCTTGCACTTTATACATTTGAAAACACTTAGAAAAGTTTAAAAAATTCCCAGGCTCGATCGATCCTCGATAGCTTCTCGATCGATCGAGAAACAATCTTGCTGTCTTGACACTTGCCCAATAGCTGGTTGATCGATCGAGAATTCTTCTATAAGCTCGATAGATGCTTGACAGCTTCTCGATCGATCGAGCTTCGCGAATTTTGAATTTCAAGAATTTTTCTAAGGCAGTTTTTAACCGTTTTTCAAGAACAAACAACCATCATATGATCATAGTAGACAGAAATTGATATCAAAAATAAATTCCATTGATGCTATAGCCTTAAAGATCAATTTAACATACTTAAATTCAAATTTAAACAACATCATAACATCAATATCAGTTTTTATCAAATCATAATTTCAATGTCAATGCAGAAAAATTAAAGGCTTTATTTTCTAACACCTTGAAACTATTATCTCTAATTCCTAGCATATATACATAGTAATCTTTCTCAAAGTAACATCATGCATATACAATCACATAAAGGATATGATCTAATCCATGTGTAATCAGACAATAACACCAAGAAAAAAGTTTTCTTTGATTCTAAAATTCAATCACATGTTATACAAGCATGATATTGAAGATCGCTCTGATACCATTTGTTGGAAAATTTGGTTTTGCATCTCATACAAAACACACAGTGGAAGCAACAAACACGAGTTTACTTCATTCATCAGAGATAACATGTAACCTTGAATTCTAGAACAAAGAATAGAAAGCGTACCTTGGTGTGGTGAATTTTAAAACAAAATATTAGAAGCACTTGGGAACACTTTTAATCTTCACTCCAATTCCACTTAATGCCCAAGAAGTGTGGTCTCTCAATCAGTTTCTAGGGAGAGAATAAAAGAGTGTCCAACACTCACATACAAACCATTTTATTTCTTGTGTAATCTTAATGAAAAACACTTATGAAAAGACTTATGAAATTTTGTATATTCTCTCCTTATATATAACCAATTATCTAATTGGGCTAGCCTTTTGGGCCATTCCAATTAGGCTCTAGTGTGTGGCTTGGAGTGAGACCAAAAGGGAACAAATAAAACTCTAGCTCCAATGGGCCTTGGACTTTTCTGTCAACTCTTGACAAGTCTAAAGTTACCATTAATTATATTCAATACCACTATATGAATATAATTGCACTCTAGGCCTTATTAATAAATTATATCCCAAGACTTTATTATACATGCAACCCCTTCATTAAAATATTCGTAGTAATACAAAGTCATTAATATAGACTGTCACTTTGAAGATTACTACATCTTAATCCTTGAGTACCCTGTTTAATTCTTTATGTTATTCATAATATATTTATGAAATCCAATTCCATAAATATATACTTTAGTAACTACTTACTAAAGTGGTTAGGCCCAACACTCTGAATAACCAAATCCATTAAACTGATCTCAAGGAAATATTTTATATCTCCGTTAAGAGATTATGAATTCCATCTTGAGAATATATGTTCCATCAACACTAAATGCAGCTGCCCAACATACTGAGGTTTTGATCGTGACTTATAGATCTCACTCCTGATATATCAAAGCAACCTACATCTCATGATCAGGTCCATTATTCTCTCAGGATTTAGAGTTGATGTAAATAGAAGTCGTGAGATTTGTTATTCATTTGACAGTCATTAGGAGAATAATAAATCTCACAGCGGTTCAATTCAATATGTCTTAACTCTTAAAACATATCAACATATCAACTAGAAGTCTCCACTTCTATGATTAAGACAAATCATCTTAGTTGATATATTATAGTCTTCGCAGATGAAATGCCCAATTTTATCACCGACTACGAACTAAAGTTCTGAGTTTACAAAGAACTTGTGATTTATATTTTCTATGACTTTTCACATAAATCACATACGATGCATCTCATGGACTAAGATAATGTCCGATTAGTTCATTTATAAATAGTCTCATATAATTAAATAATTTAATTATTTATGACATGCCAATAAATTGGATTTTAGGGCATAAACCCCAACAATCACCCACTTGCCCTCAAAGACAATTTACCATATATCCGACAATTATCTCCCTTTAGAGTAATTCATAGTCACTCTAAGGAAATGTTTGGAAACAAGTTACAACTAGATTTATTGCATAAATTATCTTTCCTACTACTATTTCTCACGTACTCATATCTTTCTAATGAGATAATACTTATGCTTAATGTGTATCTTCATCGCCTAAGATGAACACATATCTTGAAGTCCAACTTTATGGATCACAATCAAACTACAAGTCAATATTTGTATATCCAATAACAATCAAAACCTCACTTTTGTAGACAAGCATATAATCCCTCATTCTCCTAAGATATTTGAGTATATGCTTTACCCCCACTATATTAAGTGATCTTTGATTCAATTGATATTTGCTTACCATACCCACCGCAAAATAGATATTTAGCCTAGTATATAGCATATCATAAAGACTTCCTATTGATTTGGTATTAGGAACCGTCTTAATATGCTCTTCCTTTTATATGTCTTAGAACCATAGTTCTTTATAAAGGAACTTCAAACCTAAAAGGAAAGAATCCTTTCTTGAAGTATTACATGCTATACTCGGCTAGAATCTAATTTATTTAAGCAGTTTGAGATAGACTCAATATCCTAATATCTGAATTTTAACCAAATTTAAATTCTTAGGATGTGACTAATCTTTCCCAAGTACATTATATCAAACTGGACTAGACAACCAAAACTTCATTGATGACAATAACTCTACATCATTCTAAATGATTAGAATGTCATCAACATACATTAAGAAATTTATTATTCTATATAACTTTACACACATTAGGCCTTTTAATACTTGATCAAAATCAAAAAATTTGATTTCTTGATCAAAAATGATATTTTATGACCTAGATGCTTGCATTAGTCCATAAATGGACTTTAAGCAACTTGCATACTAATCACTACCGCTTCTTTGCTATGTACAAGTTTAGTTACATCATATAGATGTCTTCTTCAAAATTGCTACTAAAAGAAGCTTTATTGATATCCATTGCCATATTTCATCCAAATGAAATATAATGGATAAGAGAATCTATCTTGATATCTATTGTCATGTTTCATCCAAATGAAATATAATAGATAAGAGAATCTAGATAGAGTCAAACTTGACTATTAATGAAAAAATCTTTTCATAGTCGAACCATTTCTTTCTGAATAAATCTTTTCGCCACTAGTCTTGACTTTGAAGGTTTACACCTTCAAATCTATCAATCTCATTTTTCTTGTAGACCTATTTGAGAACAATAGGCTTAATGCCATTAGGCGCTTCTACAAGTTCTAGACTTTAAATAGAATCTAATTCTATTCACATAACCTTGATCCAGTAATCAATATTCATATCATCTATTGTCTTTATGTAGGACCGATGATTAAATTCATATCCTTGTGGAATGACTTTAAAAGTTTATTCCAAACGTATGAATTTATTTGATAATCCTCTCACTACGATATTGTATCAGTATAATAGTTATCTACAGAATAATGTCTTGTAGTGTATTTAATACAACCATCTCATTTTTACATGTATTTTATAGTTGTCTATTAACAAATTTTGACATTCTTCTTCTAGAACAATCTACCTTTAAAAGAGCCCTATTCCTCTTTTATGTATGCACTAACTTTAAAAAGTCATTGGAACTTCATCCTTTACAAAAAGTAGTTCTAGATCATATTATCCTCTAAATAGAATTCATAGACTGGGAATATAATAAAATAATGGTTATAAAAACCCATCTTTCACTAATCTTGAATATCATTTAGATTAATAAAATCTAGACATAAGTGCCAAAACATACAATTACAAAGGATGGAAACTTTCTCCTTAAAAAGTAAAATATGTAAATTTTCATCTAGAAGATGGACAATCCTTAGCTTTACCAAAACAGGAACACTTTCCTTTTGGTCATGCTTTTGAGTCCAATTTCCTTTTGGCTACTACTAAGTTATCTAGCCTTTTCAAATGTTTGATATTAAAATTTCTCTTCTTACCACCCTTACCTTTCAGTTCAAGCTAAAAATTTGAATTAAATCATATTGATCCTAGTCTTAGCTTTTAGGATGTCTTCCGTTGCGTAGAACTCACTTATCAATTCAGATAACATAAAAAAGAATTGATTTACAAAACAATCTGAATTGATCAAATGATTCTAACAAGGACTTGTGGATCATATCCATATGAGATTAAAATTTAATCTCTACATCCAAGAATTCCAATTCATTTTAAGAATAAAATATTTTCATAAAATGACATAAAATTGGAAATGTTTAAGCTTTTCTTAGCACTCAACATGATTCATACTCAACATCTTATTTAGACTTAATATAAAGTCTAAATCTTGTACTAACTCTTGCATGTCATGCAGTAGCACAATTTTATATAAACCAATGTAACATTTTAGCATTTCAATGGAGACTATGATCAAATCATAAGCTATCTTCCATCAATGCATCATGCATAGGAAATTATGACAATGCTGAATCAAAACATAAAAATGTACTTTAGCTCCTTAAGCATCATGTCCAATATTATTTCTTATTTAATGTGATTCACTTAAAATAGTAGCTAGAGAACAAAATTATGAAAACTTTATTTTGAGACTATGAACGTAATTACAAGGACATTATATTTTGCATCCATAACCATATAATATGGAACCCATAAAAACATATTATATTAAGAGCAACGATAACCTAATCCCGCAATTAATATTCCTCGGAAGTGAGGTCATACCAATCACTATGATCAGGCAAGAATTATTCTCATCCTTAATGCTATCATGGTAACTCTTACCAAACAAAAATAATTTGCCACTTTTTTTCTTTAGCCTCTAAGTAATAATGACATAGCTCCGAAGGGAGGTTAACATTATACTTAGTCCAGTGTACACCATTGCCTAGAATCAATGTAAGTCACCAAGTAACTCTACGGAAGTGTGGTCATTCTTGATGTAAAAACACACTTTATCTATCATTAAGAAGTTTAACTTGTAGTACCATGAATTAAACACACTCCGAAGGGAGCAAGGCATATATGCCAAGGCGAGGTGCCTAATCACACTACTATAAACCGGCAATGGAGGCCGTGAGAATTAACCCTTGAATCTCTCTCCCACTAGAAATTTTAAAACAAGTGGATTGTCATGAAATCATTGTGATTTAATTACAATTTTTCATCAAATGTGCTTAATTGTTTAAATTCAATGTGATGTTACTAAGTCACGTCACAATGGCGTAACAAACATTCGTGCAATCACAAAGAAGTTTAACTTTGTAATCCGTGAAGTAAATACCCTCCGCATGGAATTCAAGACTCGAAGTCAAGACAAGGTATCTATTCACATTACAATAAACTTAACAAAAGGGTGTTTTCACCACTCCCACTCGTTGTTTGGGTTTTTCTTAAATAATTGTGATCCCATCACAACTAATAACCTTGCACTTGTTGAAATCTCTAATCTAATTAGAATCACTAACTAAAATGGAAGTCCTAAACTATTTAGAATTCCTTAAACACTAATGAATCAAAAATTAGTTATATAAAACTCTATCCTTAATTTACTAAATAAAATATTCTAATTTCATTAGAAACTATATACCTTTTAATTAGAATTTTAATCTCATTAAAAACCTCTAATTAAAATAAATTAAGGACTTTTAATCATACAACCATTCCAATCTCATTAGAATGTTTCTTAAATGACATGTTCCAAACTATTTAGGACTAAGAGTTCTATTTAACAAATATCTTTGATCTCATTAGGTCTTTTAGTTAGAATCATGTGTAAACTAATCACACATAGCCTTGCACTTTATACATTTGAAAACACTTAGAAAAATTTTAAAAATTCCTAGGCTCGATCGATCCTCGATAGCTTCTCGATCGATCCTCGATAGCTTCTCGATCGATCGAGAAACAATCTTGTTGTCTCGACACCTGCCCGATAGCTGGTCGATCGATCGAGAATTCTTCTATAAGCTCGATAGATGCTCGAAAGCTTCTCGATCAATCGAGCTTCGTGAATTTTGAATTTTCAGAATTTTTCTAAGGTAGTTTTTAACCGTTTTTCAAGAACAAACAACCATCATATAATCATAGTAGACAAAAATTGATATCAAAACTAAATTCCATTGACGCTATAGCCTTAAAGATCAATTTAACATACTTAAATTCAAATTTAAACAACATCATAATATCAATATCAGTTTTTATCAAATCATAGTTTCAATGTCAATGCAGAAAAATTAAATGCTTTATTTTCTAACACCATGAAACTATTATCTCTAATTCCTAGCATATATACATGGTTATCTTTCTCAAAGTAACATCATGCATATACAATCACACAAAGGATACGATCTAATCCATGTGTAATCAGACAATAACACCAAGAAAAAAGTTTTCTTTGATTCTAAAATTCAATCACATGTTACATAAGCATGATATTGAAGACCGCTCTGATACCATTTGTTGGAAAATCTAGTTTTGCATCTCATACAAAACACATAGCGGAAGCAACAAACACGGGTCTACTTCATTCATCAGAGATAACATGTAACCTTGAATTCTAGAACAAAGAATAGAAAGCGTACCTTGGTGTGGGGAATTTCAAAAAAAAAATATTAGAAGCACTTGGAAATACTTTTAATCTTCACTCCAATTTCACTTAATGCCCAAAAAGTGTGGTCTCTCAATTAGTCTCTAGGGAGAGAATAAAGGAGTGTCCAACACTCACATACAAACTATTTCAGTCCTTGTGTAATCTTAATGAAAAACACTTATGAAAAGACTTATGAAATTCTGTATATTTCTCTCCTTATCTATAACCAATTATCTAATTGGGCTAGCCTTTTGGGCCATTCCAATTGGGCTCTAGTGTGTGGTTTGGAGTGAGACCAAAAGGGAACAAATAAGACTCTAGCTCTAATGGGCCTTGGGCTTTTCTGTCAACTCTTGACAAGTCCAAAGTTACCATTAATTATATTCAATACCTCTATATTAATATAATTGTACTTTAGGCCTTATTAATAAATTATATCCCAAGACTTTATTATACATGTAACCCCTTCATTAAAACATTCGTAGTAATACAAAGTCATAAATATAAACTGCCACTTTGAAGATTACTACATCTTAATCATTGAGTACCATGTTTAATCCTTTATGTTATTCATAATGTATTTATGAAATCCAATTCCATAAATTTATACTTTAGTAACTTCTTACTAAAGTGGTTGGGCCCAACACTCTAAATAACCAAACCCATTAAACTTATCTCAAAGAAATATTTTATATCTCCGTTAAGAGATTATGAATTCCATCTTGAGAATATATGTTTCATCAACACTAAATGCGGCTGCCCAACATACTGAGGTTTTGATCGTGACTTATAGATCTCACTCCTGATATATCAAAGCAAACTATATCTCATGATAAGGTTCATTATTCTCTCAGGATTTAGAGTTGATGTAAATAGAAGTCGTGAGATTTATTATTCATTTGACAGTCATTAGGAGAATAATAAATCTCATAGCGATCCAGTTCAATATGTCTTAACTCTTAAAACATATCAACTAGAAGTCTCCACTTCCATCATCAAGACAAATCATTTTCGTTGATATGTTATAGTCTTCGCAGATGAAATGCCTAATTTCATTACCGACTACGAACTAAAATTCTGAGTTTACAAAGAGCTTGTGATTTATATATTTTGTGACTTTTCACATAAATCACATACGATGCATCTCATGGACTAAGATAATGTCTTATTAGTTCATTTATAAATAGTCTCATATAATTAAACAATTTAATTATTTATGACATGCCAATAAATTGGATTTTAGGGCATAAACCCCAACAACACAGACATGGCATGGAGTGCACAAGTACAAGGAAGATGGCATAAAGCATAGATCCAAGCACGGAAGCATGTGAAAACATAGATTTAGACATATAAGCATGGCAACGTGTGTGAACGTGTGAAAGCTAGCACATAAACATGGAAGAACATAAATCCAAGCACGTAAGCATGTATTGATGCGAATCTCAGCATAAAACATGGCGAAAAGCACACGAACACGTAGATCCGAACAAAGCGTAACCAACAACATTATACAAATATGTGAGCATGTGACCTTAACATCAACCTAGAACAAGAAGAGGCACAAGACATAGGAAAACATGGCATAAACCCTAAAACATATAGATCTAAACATATAAGCATGTAAAGACGTAGATCTAAGCATAAAACATGACAAAAAGCACATAAACTTATAGATCTAAGAAAAGAACACACATAAAGCAAGAAGCATGCTAGAGAAAGCAACAAATCATGTTATTTAAGCTAAAAAAAAACAAGATAAATACTAGAAAAAGATTTAGAAGGTTAGGGGTGTGGATGATAGCTTTTTTTAGCTATCATCCACACCCCTAACCCCAAATTCTAAGTGTAGAACCAAGGAAAGGAAGATTCGGTATGAAAGCAATACCTTGTGTTCTTGGTGAAGAGGGAAGAATCAAGAGACTTTGATGTGTTTTTTGGACTTTTTTTGGGTGTTTTGAAGAGAAAAAAAAACGCAAAAAGGAACTAGGCAGAGGGAAATTTTCAAAAAAATATGTGTCCCCCTGGTCTAGGGCGTGCTTGGGGCTATTTATAGCCCCGGGGGCAAATTTCGAGGCGGTGGCCCTTGAAGGGCCGTGGGACTCAAAGGCCCTCAAAAAGTGTGGATCTGGGTACCTTTGGAAAGATCTTGGCTTTTAGATTCTGAAAAGTTGTGGAACCTGAAATCCAATGGTCGGATCAAAAGTTATGGCTCTCTAAAGTTTGTGGTTTGTCGATTGGTGCGTCATCCCGATTTTCGTGATATCTTGGTCGTTCTAACTCCAATTTTGACCCATGAACAGTCTTTGGAATTAGAATTTGATAATCTTAGCAATGGTGTTGGTTTCAACCCATTCTAATAGCCGGATCAGAATTAGGGTTTTTGAGCCCACCTCGAGTAGACTTCTAGTTAAACTTGGTCAAAGTTGTTAAAAATCTCCAAGAAGCTCGGGTTTGGTGTAAATCTATGAAAAAGTTGTTTTGTGGAAGTATGGACCTCATTTGACCTTCGGTTAAACCAGGGTTGACTAGGGGCATTTTGGTCATTTTGGCTGAAAAAGGCAGTTTGAGCGCTTCGGTGTTCGAACGGGTTGCGCCACGTCATTCTGGATGTTTTATGGCCCCATGGAGAGAAAATGATATTTTTGGGTTTGTAAGGGTCCGACATGCAAATCAAGGGCAAACAAAATGCGGTATCAATATCTGGTTACGTGTGGGGAAGGTGTTAGGCACTTCACAATGCCTGTCCGTAGACAATCCTTTATTTTGGTAAAACCTTAATTTTCGGACATTGACAATTAAAAAAAGAGCTACTGGCAATAGCTTTTGGGGCTTTAACGGAATTGGGATTTAAGGTTTGGATTCAGAAAGGATGTGGTCTTAATTGATGCTTCATTAGTATGTTTTGAAATCGTTGCCAAATTTCCATGATGAAAATCTGGTTGCATTTTGACTTATTTTCATGGAGATAATCCGACAGAGCTTCGCCTCATATACGTCATAGCACACAAAACATTATTCTCACCAAACGTTCGCTGTGAGAATACAACAACAAAGGTGCCCCATTTTCACGGTGAAAATTCGGCAAAGTTTCATTTTTGGTGCGCTATGGCGCACCGACAGGGTTTTGCACCTGCGTACATGGTGCGTGTCAACATTTTGATGCGTGTCGTGTGCACGGGAAACCAACGTCACTTAGTTGACATAGATTGAGACAATCACACCACGATGATCATGCCCATAATATAACGTGAATATGCACCTACGGCAATCGCCTTGAGTGCATACCCATACTAAAAGGTCAAGAGCACTCGTGATATGAGAGGGTTGCTTTCCTAATCATGAGAGTCCATCATACAAAGTGCATAATCATCCACAAATAGGCGCGCGCATGCACACACGCACACGCGCGCGCGCACACACACACACACATATCATGCATAATGCTAGCATGCAAAGTGGGAAAGTGAAGCAGACATTGCCAACGTTCCAAGAGTATGGCCCAGCAAAGTATAGGAAATGTAATCAGACATTGCCATATCCAAGGAACGTGGCCCAAGCAAGGTATAAGAAAAGAAAGCCGAGTCTAGATACAAGAAGGAGGATCCTAGTACAAGGTTCTAAAGAAAAGGCTAAGAGAGAGAGAGGGAGAGAGAGAGAGAGAGAGAGAGAGAGAGAGAGAGAGAGGAAACCACATGGGGAGACTAAGCATGGAAAGCACATAAATGAGCAAACAAGAAGGGAAAGCACATGAAGGGGCAAACATGCATGTTATTAAGAAAAGAGGGTGTCCTTAGAGGACAAAATGTAGGTTCGGATCTGGTGTCCATAGTTCCATGAGATTGGAGTATGTACAACACGTCTCATCAAACAAAGTTCCTAAAGGGACTCGAGGTTTTGTGTATCAAGGATGGGTGTGAACCCATGCAAGATTGTAGGAACTAAGCTTGATGACACAAACAAGCGCACACAAAGACGCATGCATGAACATATAGGCAAACATGCAAAGATGCAAAGAGACAAAGAAAGCCACGGCAACATATAGGCAAGGCAAGCAAATCATCACACGGAGTGGAAAAAAAGTATGCATCGAGCAAATTGACATCATGGAGATGTGTTCCCACAAATGGTTGCTTCCAAACAAACCACAGGAGGGATGGATGCAACCAAATAGGCAAGTGGTCCCAAAGGCCAACAAGCACAAGGCCATAGAGGGCACAAAGAATGGCAAGAGCCTAGATCTAGTTAGACAACATAAATCTATAGCATAAAATCAAGCAAGCATACATATGCATATATGAAATGATCCAAACCCTTTATTGTAGGTCTAGGTGTATGGATGTAGGCCTAGACCACAAGATCTAGATCTACATCCTAATTAAGGGCCAAAGAACAAGAAAAATGCATAACAAGAGACATAAAGGCAAAGCCAAACATTAGACATAGCATCCAGCATGTAGATCTACACACCTAAACATGAAAAGGAGCACAAAAGCACATAGAACTAAGCACAAGCATGACAAAAAGCATGGAGGCATATAGATCTAAGCATAAGCATGGCAAAAAGCATGGAAACATATAGATCTAAGCAAAAGTATGGGAAAAAGCATGGAAACATGGTATAAAGCACCTAAGCATGTAGATCATTTAGGCTAACAACATCAAAGCAATAAAACATGTTGGAAAGCAAGGAGACATGCTAGAAAAACTATAAAATATGCTAGAAAGAAAGATAAAGCAAGAGATATACTATGGAAAGCAATAAAGCATGTTATAAAGCAAGAAAAGATGCTAGGCAATTAAATGGGCGTAGATAGTAGCTAAAAAGCTACATCTACACCCTTAAACCTCAAATCTAAGGTTCCAAGACCAAGGAAAGGAAAAAGAGTGCAAGAACACTACCACTTGATTGTTGGAAAAAGAAATTGAAATTCCAATGGTTGAATCAAAGGTTATGGCCTTAAGAAGCGAGCTGATGCGGCTAGCATGATTTTCAAGATATCTCAACCATTTAACTCTGATTTCGACCCATGAATAGCCATTGGAAAAGGAATTCAATAATATTTGCAATGACACTATTTTCAACCCATTTCGATAGTCGGATCAAAATTAGGGTTTCTAGTATCTCGGGCAGCGAGCTGACACTCCTAGCATGGTTTTAAGATATCTCAACAGTTTTAACTATGATTTTGACACATGAATAGTCAGTGGAAAGGGAATTCAATAATCTTTGCAATGACGCTGGTTTCAACCCATTCCGACAGTTGGATCAAAATTAGAGTTTCAGGTGCCTTCAAGAGTCAACTTTGGGTCAAACTTGGTCAAAGTTGACGAAAATCTCTGAATAACTCAGGTTTGGAGTAAAAGCATGAAAAATGTTGTTTTGGAGTGGTTTTGACCAATCTTGACCTTCGGTCAATGCAAGTTTGACCAGGGCCATTTTGGTCATTTTGACCTAAAATGGCACTTTGGGTGGTCCGATGCTAGAACGTGTTGTACCATGTCAATCTAGATGTTTCCACAGTCTCTTGGTGAAAATTTGACATATTTGGAATTTTCAGGGCTCGACACGCAACTCGAGGGTAGACAAAATACGACATCTTCAATATAATTATAATTATAATTATAAACTATTGCATATTTTAAATTCTATGGTTTAAAAAGGTGTAAACTAATACCGTGTATAATATCAACATATTCTTAAAAAAATGTATAATTTGAATAATATAATTGTGATCGTTTTTAATTGTACCCATGCATATGCACGGGGTTACTGTTTGGGTTTATACCCTAAAATTCAATTTATTAGCATGTCATAAATGATTAAATTTTTTGATTATATGAGACTATTTATAAATGAATTAATGGGACATTATCTTAGTCCATGAGATGCATAGTATGTGATTTATGTGAAAAGTCATAGAAGATATAAATCACAAGTTCTTTGTAAACTCAGAATTTTAGTTCATAGCCAGTGATGAAATTGGGCATTTCATCTGCGAAGACTATAACATATCAACTAAGATGATTTGTTTTGATCATGGAAGTAGAGACTTCTAGTTGATATGTTGATATGTTTTAAGAGTTAAGACATATTGAACTGGACCACTATGAGATTTATTATTCTCCTAACGACTGTCAAATGAATAATAAATCTCACGACTTTTATTTGCATCAACTTTAAATCCTGAGATAATAATGGACCTAATCATGAGGTGTAGGTTGCTTTGATATATCAGGAGTGAGATCTATAAGTCACGATCAAAACCTCAGTATGTTGGGTAGCCACATTTAGTGTTGATGGAACATATATTCTCAAGATGGCATTCATAATCTTTTAACGGAGTAAAATATTCCCTTGAAATAAGTTTAATTGGTTTGGTTATTCAGAGTGTTGGGCCCAACCAGTTTCGTAAGGAGTTACTAAAGTATATATTTATGGAATTGGATTTCATAAATATATGGTGAAAACATAAGGGATTAAACCGGGTACTCAAGGATTAAGATGTAGTAATCTTCAAAGTGGTAGTTTATATTCATGACTTTGTATTACTACGAATATTTTAATGAAGGGGTTGCATCTATAATAAAGTTTTGGGATATAATTTATTAATAAGGCCTAGAGTGCAATTATATTCATATAGTGGTATTGGATATAATTAATGATAACTTTGGACTTGTCAAGAGTTGACAGAAAAGTCCAAGGCCCATTGGAGCTAGAGTCTTATTGGTTCCCTTTTGGTCCTATTCCAAGCCACATACTAGAGCCCAATTGGAATGGCCCAAAAGGCTAGCCCAATTTGATAATTAGTTATATATAAAGAGAGAAACATACAGAATTTCATAAGTCTTTTTTATAAAAGGTTTTCATTAAGATCTTACAAGAAATGAAATGGTTTGTATGTGAGTATTGGACACTTTCTTATTTTCTCCTTGAAAACTGATTGAAAAACCACACTTCCTGGGCACTAAGTGGAATTGGAGTGAAGATTAAAGGTGTTCCCAAATGCTTCTAACCTTTTGTTTTGAATTTCACCGTACCAAGGTACGCTTTCTTGTTCTTAAATTCTGAAACTTACATAGTACATGTTATCAATTGCGAATGAAGTAGAACCGTTAATTTTCGCTGCGTATGTTTTGTATGTGATACAAACATGTATTTTTCTAACGAATGGTATCATAGCGGTATTCAATTTCGAATCTAAATAGCATGTTTTGTGAGTTTTGGAATTAGAGATAATAGTTTCATGTTGTTAAAAGATTATGCATTTAATTTTCTGCGTGGTTGTTGAAACTATGATTTGATGAAAACTGATATTGAAGTTATGATGTTGTTTAAATCAATTTTGATATCAAATTCTGCATATCATGTTCATATGGTGGTTGTTTGTTTATAAAAAACATTGAAAACTGTCAACAACTGCTCTTTAAAAACTGAAAACACGGGTTTTTCGTGGGTTAACTTCCCACGAAGTTACTCGCAAAAATGCCTCTGAAGCACAAAACTGTTTCGTGGGTACGCTTTACTCGTGACACAATTGTGCGACAGTCGCGAAAGTTTCTGTTTGAATTTTGTGTTTTCACTATTTTGAATATTTTCTAAGTATTTTCAAATGTTTAGAGAGCAAGGTTGTATGTGATGAGATTACACATGGTTCTAACTAAAAGCCCTAATGAGATCAAAGATATTAGTTAAATAGAATTCTTAGTCCTAAATTGTTTGGGACTTGTCTTTAAGAAACATTCTAATTAGATTGAAATTGTTGTATGATTGAAAGTGCTTAATTTATTTTAATTAGAAGTCTTAATTAGATTAAAGCTTAATTAAAAAGAATATAGTTTCTAATGAGATTAGAATTCTTAATCAAATAAGTTAAGGATAGAGTTCTACATAACTAATTTTTGATTCATTAGTGTTTAAGGAAACCTAAATAGTTTAGGACTTCCATTTTAGGTAGTGATTCTAATAAGATTAGAGTCTTTAATAAGTGCAAGGTTATTAGTTGTGATGGGATCACAATTATTTAAAGAAAAACCCAAATAACGAGTGGGAGTGCTGAAATAACCATTTTGTTAAGTTTATTGTAATGTGAATAGATACCTTGTCTTGACTTAGAGTCTTGCATTCCAAGCGGAGGGTATTTACTTCACGGATTACATGATTAAACTTCTTTGTGATTGCGCGAATGTTCGTTACGCTATTGTGACGTGACTTAGTAACATCACATTGAATTTAAACAATTAAACACATTTGATGTGTAGGGTTAAAATTGTGATTAGATCACAATGGTTTCATGACAATCCACTTGTTTTAAAATTTCTAGTGGGGGAGAGATACAAGAGTTGGATCTCATGGCCTCCATTGTCGGTTCATAGTGGTGTGGGAAAGCACCTCGTCTTTGCCTCGAGCCTTGTGTTCCATGCGGAGGGTGTTTTGCATCATAGTACTACAAGATTAAACCTTACAAGGGTCGAATTATATGGCTATACATGGTTCTAGGCAATGGTGTACACTAGACTAAGTTTGATAGTATCCTCTATGCTGAGTTCTTGCTATTATTACTTGGAGGCTAAAGGAAGCGGCAAATTATTTTTGTTTGGTAAGAGTTACCATGCTAGCATTAATAATGAGAATATTTCTCGCCTGACCATAGTGGTTAGTATTCACTTTTTGCTGAGGAATATTAATTGCGAGATTAGGTTGTCGTTGCATTTAATATAATATGTTTTTATGGGTTCCATATTATATTGTTATGGATGCAAAATATAATGTCCCTGTAATTATGTTCATAGTCTTAAAATAAAGTTGTCATAAATTTTTGTTCTCTAGCTACTACTTTAAATGAATCACATTAATTAAGAAATAAATTTGGACATGGTGCTTAAAGGAGCTGAAGTACATTAATATGTTTCGATTCAGCATTATCATAATTTCCTATATATGATGCATTTATGGAAGATAGCTTATGATGTAATCATAGTTTCCCTTGAAATGCTAAAATGTTATATTGGCTTCTATCTCAATTGTGCTACAGTATGAGATGCAAGAGTTAGTACTAGACTTAGACTTTATATTAAGTCTATATGAGGTGTTTGGTATGAATCATATTAAGTGCTAAAAAAAACTTAAGGAGTTCCAATTCTATGTCATTTTATGAAATTATTTTATTTTTAAAATGAATTGGAATCCTTGGATGTAGAGAGTAAATGTTAATCTCGTTTGAATATGATCCACAAGTCCTTCTTAGAATCATTTGATCAATTTAGATTGTTTTGAAAATCAATTCTTTTTATGTTATCTGAATTGATGAGTGAGTTTTACGCAACGGAAGACATTCTTAATGCTAAGGCTAGGATCAATATAATTTAATTCAAAATTCTTAGCCTAAACTGAAAGGTAAGGGAGGTACGAAGAGAAATTATAATACCAAATAGTTGGACAAGCAAGTTGCCTTAGTAGTTGCCAAAAGGAAATTGGACTCAAAAGCATGACCAAAAGGAAAGTGTTTCTGTTTTGGTAAAGCTAAGCATTGTCCATGATTATTTTCTAGATGGAAATTTACATGTTTTACTTTTTAAAGAGAAAGTTTCCATCTTTTGTAATTGTATGTTTTGGCATTTATATTTAGATCTTATTAATCTAAATGATATTCAAGACTGGTGAAAGATGGGCTTTTAGAACAATTGTTTTGTTATATTCCCAGTCTATGAATTCTATTTAGAGGATAATATGATCTAGGGTTCCTTTATTGTAAAGGAATAAAGTTTCAATGACTTCTTTAAGTCAGTGCATACATGAAGGAGGAATAAGGCTATTTTAGAAATAGTAAAGCACATGATAAGTATTTCCATTTTTTATATTTCTTTTGGAGATATACTCTAATAATTACTATACATTTTCAAAAGTTAATTTCAAAATTTTGTTCCTAGGACATTTGTCAAATCGTGGATTGGGTGAAAATCTAGTATGTGATACTTCCACTTTTCAAAATGTCTAGCACTTGTGCTAGAAAGGAAGTCAAACAAATTGAAATCAAAAGGTAGAAAAATTTGTGTTCATGATGGATATCCAAAAGGAAATGCAAAAGATTGTTTTGGTAGTCATAAAGAAGACAAGATGTTTGTAAAGTACAAATATAAAGTTCTTGATGATGACCATGTGAATAATCTTAAGGCTAAACGTATAATTGTTATAGAAGAAAGATGTCAGAATTTGTTGAAAGACAACTATAAAATACATTTAGAAATCAGATGGTTGTATTAGATACACCATAAGGCATTATTTTAAATGTATAGCTAGTACACTAGTACAATATCGTAGTAGGAGGATTATTAATTACCAAGTAAATTCATACTTTTGGGATAAACTTTTGAAGTCATTCCACAAGGATATGAATTTGATCCTCGGTCCTACGTAAAGGCAATAGATTATATGAATATAGATTATTGGATCAAGGTTATGTAAATAGAATTGGATTCTATTTAAAGTTTGGAACTTGTAGAGGCGCCTAATAGCATTAAGCCTATTGTTTCCGAATAGATCTACAAGTAAATGAGATTGATAGATTTGAAGGTGTAAACCTTCAAAGTCAAGACTAGTGATGAAAAGATTTATTCAGGAAGAAATTATTCAATTATGAAAAGATTTTTTCACTAATAGTAAAGTTTGACTCTATTTAGATTCTCTTATCCATTATATTTCATATGGATGAAATATGGCAATGGATATCAAGAAAGCTTCTTTTAGTAGCAATCTTGAGGAAGACATTTATATGATGTAACTAGACTTGTACATAGCAAAGAAACAATAATGTTTAGTATGCAAGTTGCTTAAATTCCATTTAAGGATTAAAACAAACATTTGAATCATAAAATATCATCTTTGATCAAAAAATCAAATTGTTTGATTTTGGTCAAGTATCCAAAGGCCTTATGTGTGTAACAGCTATATAGAATAATAAATTTTCTTAATGTATGTTGATGACATTCTAATAATTTAGAATGATGTAGAGTTATTGTCATCAATAGAGTTCTTGTTGTCTAATATAGTTTGATATGAAGTACATTTGAAAGACTAGACACATCCTAAGAATTAAACTTTGTTAAAATTCAAAAATTAGGATGTTGGGTCTATCTCAAACTGCTTAAATAGATTAGATTCTTGCCAAGTATAATACGTAATACTTCAAGAAAGGATTCTTTCCTTTTAAGTTTGAAGTTCCTTTATAAAGGATTATAATCCTAAAACATAAAAAAGGAAGAGCATATTTAGACGGTTTCTTATACCAAATCAATAGGAAGTCTTTATGCTATGCTATATACTAGGCTAAATATCTATTTTGCGGTGGGTATAGTAAGCAAATATCAATTGAATCAAAGATAATTTAATTTAGTGGGAGTAAAGCACATTCTCAAATATATTAGGAGAATGAGGGATTATATGCTTGTCCACAAAAGTGAGGTTTTGATAGTTACTGGATGTACAAATGTTGACTTCTAGTTTGATTGTAATTCATGAAGTTGGACTTCAAGATATGTGTTCATCCTAAATGGTGAAGATACACATTAAGTGTAAGTGATATCTCATTAGAGAGATATGAATACATGAAAAGTAGTAGTAAAAAAAAAAAAAAAAAAAGATAATTTATGCAATAAATCTAGCTGAAACTTGTTTCCAAACCTTGCCTTAGAGTGACTATGAATAACTCTAAAGGGAGATATGTGTTGGATATATGGTAAAATGTCTTTGAGAGCAAGTGGGAGATTGTTGAGGTTTATGTTCTAAAATCCAATTTATTAGCATGTCATAAATGATTAAATTGTTTAATTATATGAGACTATTTATAAATGAATTAATGGGACATTATCTTAGTCCATGAGATGCATAGTATGTAATTTATGTAAAAAGTCACAGAAGATATAAATCACAAGTTTTTTGTAAACTTAGAATTTTAGTTCGTAGTTGGTGATGAAATTGGGCATTTCATCTGCGAAGACTATAACATATCAACTAAGATGATTTATCTTAATCATGGAAGTGGAGACTTTTAGTTGATATGTTGATATGTTATAAGAGTTAAGACATATTGAACTGGACCGCTGTGAGATTTATTATTCTCCTAACGACTGTCAAATGAATAATATATCTTACGACTTCTATTTCCATCAACTCTAAATCCTGAGAGAATAATGGACCTGATCATGAGGTATAGGTTACTTTGATATATCAGGAGTGAGATCTATAAGTCACGATCAAAACCTCAGTATGTTGGGCAGCCATATTTAGTGTTGATGGAACATATATTCTCAAGATAGAATTCATAATCTTTTAACGGAGTAAAATATTCCCTTGAAATAAGTTTAATGGGTTTGGTTATTCAGAGTGTTGGGCCCAACCAGTTTAGTAAGGAGTTACTAAAGTATATATTTATGGAATTGGATTTCATAAATATATGGTGAAAACATAAGGGATTAAACCGGGTACTCAAGGATTAAGATGTAGTAATCTTCAAAGTGGTAGTTTATATTCATGACTTTGTATTACTACAAATATTTTAATGAAGGGGTTGCATGTATAATAAAGTTTTGGGATATAATTTATTAATAAGGCCTAGAGTGCAATTATATTCATATAGTGGTATTGAATATAATTAATGGTAACTTGGACTTGTCAAGAGTTGACAGAAAAGCCTAAGGCTCATTGGAGCCAGAGTCTTATTGGTTCCCTTTTGGTCCTACTCCAAGCCACGTACTAGAGCCCAATTGGAATGGCCCAAAAGGCTAGCCCAATTAGATAATTAGTTATATATAAGGAGAGAAACATACAGAATTTCATAAGTTTTTTTCATAAAAAGTTTCATTAAGATCTTACAAGAAATGAAATAGTTTGTATGTGAGTGTTGGACACTCTATTATTCTCTCCTTGGAAACTGATTGAGAGACCACACTTCTTGGGTATTAAATGGAATTGGAGTGAAGTTTAATGGCATTTCCAAGTGCTTTTAACCTTTTGTTTTGAATTTCACCGCACCAAGGTACGCTTTCTTGTTCTTAAATTCTAAAACTTACATAGTACATGTTATCAATTGTGAATGAAGTAGATCCATTAATTTTCGCTGCGTATGTTTTGTATGTGATACAAACATGTATTTTTCCAACAAATGGTATCAGAGTGGTCTTTAATTTCGAATCTGAATAACATGTTTTGTGAGTTTTGGAATTAGAAATAATAGTTTCATGTTGTTAGAAGATTATGCATTTAATTTTCTGCATGGTTGTTGAAATTTTGATTTAATGAAAACTGATATTGAAGTTATGATGTTGTTTAAATCAATTTTGATATCAAATTCTGCATATCATGTTCATATGGTGGTTGTTTGTTTATAAAAAACGTTAAAAACTGTCAAGAACTGCTCTTTAAAAACTGTAAACACGGGTTTTTCGCGAGTTAACTTCCCACGAAGTTACTCGCAAAAATGCCTCTGAAGCACAAAACTGTTTCGCGGGTAAGCTTTACTCGCGACACAGTTGCGAGACAGTCACGAAAGTTTCTGTCTGAATTTTGTGTTTTCATTATTTTGCCTTAACCCATTTTCGCGAGAAAAGCTTAGTCGCGAGATTCTCGCAAAAATGCATCTGATGGGAATTTGAATATTTTCTAAGTGTTTTCAAATGTATAAAGAGCAAGGTTGTGTGTGATGAGATTACACATGGTTCTAACTAAAAGACCTAATGAGATCAAAAATATTAGTTAAATAGAACTCTTAGTCCTAAATTGTTTAGGACTTGTCTTTTAAGAAACATTCTAATTAGATTGAAATTGTTGTATGATTGAAAGTGCTTAATTTATTTTAATTAGAAGACTTAATGAGATTAAAGCTTAATTAAAAAGTATATAGTTTCTAATGAGATTAGAATTCTTAATCAAATAAGTTAAGGATAGAGTTCTATATAACTAATTTTTGATTCATTAGTGTTTAAGAAATCCTAAATAGTTTAGGACTTCCATTTTAGTTGTGATTCTAATAAAATTTGAGTCTTTAATAAGTGCAAGGTTATTAGTTGTGATGGGATCACAATTATTTAAAGAAAAACCCAAATAACGAGTGGGAGTGCTAAAATAACCCTTTTGTTAAGTTTATTGTAATGTGAATAGATACCTTGTCTTGACTTAGAGTCTTGCATTCCAAGCGGAGGGTATTTACTTCACGGATTACATAATTAAACTTTTTTGTGATTGCGCAAATGTTCATTATGCTATTGTGACGTGACTTAGTAACATCACATTGAATTTAAACAATTAAACACATTTGATGTGTAGGGTTAAAATTGTGATTAGATCACAATGGTTTCATGACAATCCACTTGTTTTATAATTTTTAGTGGAAGAGAGATACAAGGGTTGGATCTCATGGCCTCCATTGTCGGTTCATAGTGGTGTGGGGTAAACATCTCGTCTTGGCCTCGAGCCTTGCGTTCCATGCGGATGATGTTTATTTCATGGTACTACAAGATTGAACTTCTTGGTTTATAGTGGTGTGGGCAAGCACCTCGTCTTGGCCTCGAGCCTTGTGTTCTATGCGGAGGGTGTTTTTGTTAGGAAATATACATGTTTGTATCGCATATAAAACATACGCAGCGGAAAATAAACGGATCTACTTCATTCGCAATAGATAACATGCACTATGTAAGTTTTAGAATATAAGAACAAGAGAGTGTACCTTGATGCGGTGAAATTCAAAACCGAATGAAGAAGTACTCGGGAAGACTTTCAATCTTCACTCCAATTCCACTTGATGCCCAAGATGTGTGGTCTCTCAATCAGTTCTATGTTTTTCTAGAGAGAATATGAAAGAGTGTCTCTCTTCCTTATATTATCTTATTATCTTAAACATACAAACCATTTTATTCTTTTTATAAAATTCTGTATGTTTCTCTCCACATAACTGATTATCTAATTGGGCTAGCCTTTTGGGCCTTCCCAATTGGGCTTTAGTGTGTGGCTTGGAGTGGGACCAAAAGGGAACAAATAAGACACTAGCTCCAATGGGTCTTGGGCTTTTCTGTCAACTCTTGACAAGTCCAAAGTTACCATTAATTATATTTAATACCACTATATAAATATAATTGCACTCTAGGCCTCATTAATAAATTATATCCCAAGACTTTATTATATATGCAACCCCTTCATAAAATATTCGTAGTAATACAAAGTCATGAATATAGACTGCCACTTTGTAAATTACTACATCTTAATCCTTGAGTGCCCGGTTTAATCCTTTTGAGTTATTCACCATATATTTATAAAATCCAATTTCATAAATATATACTTTAGTCTTACTAAAGTGGTTAGGCCTAACTCTCTGAATAACTGTACCCATTAAACTTATCTCAAGGGAATATTTTGTATCTCTGTTAAGAGACTATGAATTCCATCTTGGGAATATATGTTCCATCAACACTAAATGTGGTTGCTCGACATACTGAGGTTTTGACCGTTACTTTAGATCTCACTCTTGATATATCAAAGCAACCTACATTTCATGATCAGGTCCATTATTCTCTCAGGATTAAGAGTTCATGTGAATATAAGTCGTGAGATTTATTATTCAATTGACAGTCGTTAGGAGAATAATAAATCTCACAGCGGTCCAGTTCAATATGTCTTAACTCTTAAAACATATCAACATATTAACTAGAAGTCACCACTTCCATGATCAAGACAAATCATCGTAGTTAATATGTTATAGTCTTCGCAGATGAAATGCCCAATTTCATCACCAACTACGAACCAAAATTCTGAGTTTACAAAGAACTTGTGATCTATATCTTCTGTGACTAAATCACATAAATCACATACTATGCATCTCATGGACTATTTGATAATGTTCGAATATTCATGTTACCATTATTTTAGATAAGAATAAAACAATTTTATTAAACACAATATTAAGTCATACATCATTTCTCACATAATGTCATACATAATATCATACATAGCATCATACAATAGGATTTAAGGGCACATATCCTAACAGTTTTGCATCATGGTACTACAAGATTAAACCTTACAAGGGTAGAATTATGTGGCTCCACATGGTTCTAGGCAATAGTGTATACTAGACTAAGTTTGATAGTATCCTTTATGCTGAGTTCTTTCTATTATTACTTAGAGGCTAAAGTAGAAGCGGCAAATTATTTTTGTTTGGTAAGAGTTACTATGATAGCATTAATAATAAGAATATTTCTCACCTAATTATAGTGGTTAGTATTCACTCTATGGTATCGACACTTATTATGGCCAAGATTAAGATATTAAGGATATAAAGAGTTAGGCTTGGTCTCACCATAACCAAATGAGATCGTTTGATTGGACCAACAAAGGTATGCAGTAACAAAATATAATGTTAGATTATAAAGCAAAAATATTTAGCAAATATCTATTATTTCTAGCCACAAAACCGTTATAGATTTTCAGAATGGGTTGAGCAACAAGACCTTAGGCCCCAACTATCAAAAACTTATATATTGGGCTTTGAGCTCCATAAAACTTGTGAGGTTTAGGACTTTGGAACAATATGGCTTTCCCAAATTTCTTAGCTTACAATAGGTATTTCTTCTTTCCTTATGCTAAAGGATTAATATTTCTCATGGTGGTTCTAGGCTAGGATTGCTATTTTAGTGAGTTAAGTTGCTTCTTTTACTTGTGTGTTGATTTGAGACTCTAAGGGGCTGTTTGGATTTTGGTGTTTCCATCATCCATCACTCTGTTTTTATAACTCATTACTCAAAAATGGTGGGACCAATGCAAAGAAGGCTGTTTGGATTTGTTTTCAACTCTTGTTTCCATCACTCAATTCTCTAATTTTTGAGTAATGAGTAAGCAAAACTGAAAACAAGTTTTGGGTGTTTTTGAGTTATGGAAATTCAGCTATGATGGCATTCCTGTAAATACACATGCATTGAGGGACCCACGGTCAGAGCACTTCTCAGGTCCAACCACAACTTTTGACTTCACACTAACGGCTTTGTCATGTGTTGCACTTACATGATCACTTCACACCACAAAAAGTGGTGAGTGGGTCCCACAAAAAGTTTGGATTTTGGAGTAATCAGAAGTTGGAAACAAGGGCCAAACATGCCACGTTAAGAAGTTGGGGTATTTTCAGTGATGATTGATCAGTGATAAGCGATGAGTGATGAGAATTAAGTGATAAATGAGGGGGCAGTGGGCATCCAAACAAGGCCTTAGTCCCTCTCTTGTGTTGCCCTTTTTCCTAATGCCTTGTCACCTATATATACTGGAGAATGAGGGATGGAAGTTACATCTTTGCCCTAACTTGGTTCTGCTGGCTCTTCCCTTGGTGTTGGTGAGGTCCAAAGTTATCTCTACTTCCTAACCACTTTTGCCTTTTTTAGCATCAGGGCTCCTTAAAAGTAACTTTGGTCTTACTCAAATATAGAGGTTTTATCTAGGGCTGTCCAAGCATATCCGGTGACCCGACCCACCTGGAGACCCGACCGGAACCGATCCGAAACCGGCCGACCCGACCTACTCCGGCGGTCGGCAGCGGATTTTCTCCACCAGAAACCGACTCCGGCGGGTCGGTCTCGGTTTCTCTCCCCAAAAACTCGAAAAACCCGAACCGACCGTCGAAAAAACAAAATTCGGCCAAAAACCCAGATTCCGGCGAGAAAACCCAGATTCCGGCGAGAAAAAACTCAGATCTCGGCCAAAAAACCTGGATTCATGAGCTATTTCACGTAGATCCAACGATATTTTGACTGAATCTAGCTAAATCTCATCAAATCCAGTGAGATTACCGCCGGATCTGGCGAAATCTCATAGATTCCGATGAGTTTGCGCCGGATTTGTGTTTTTTCCACTCGTTTTCTCGCCGTCTTGACTCCGACCGACTCGCCCGTCACTCGATGATGGTCTGAACCGGCCGATCAGATAACTCCGGTGGGTCGGCGGCGGGTGCGTTTTTTCTCCACCCGATTCAGGCGGGTCGGTTCCGGGTTGGGCACAAACCCGACCCGAACCGACCCGTGGACAGCCCTAGTTTTATCTTTGCAATGGTAAGTGGTGCGATACTTGTGAGTAGGGTCCTTTCTATAGAACCGTGGGGACAAGTTGGAGTGGCACCTTCTGGTTTTAGTCTGGTGGAAACGAAATTAACTAATCGGAGATTGGGTTTTCCCAGTAGATGTTTCACAAGGAAAACACCTAAGCTAAAGTTTTTGGTTGGGTAGCCATTTTGGGATCTCCCTTCCCACTAAACCACCTTATCCTTAGCCTGAAGACCAGTCCCTAATCATACCTCATGGATGACGTTTCTTTTCTTGGATTTTGTGGCTAGGCTTCATCCTTTTTGTATTGCTATTCTTAGTTCTTGTAGGACCAATTTTTTAGTTGTATTTTGTCCTCTTTATTTGGGGGTTTACATGGTGGGGCCCGATTCTTCATAGATCACTCGTGTCATTCCCTTTGGATTCTTGTTGGGCCACCTTTTGGGTTTATTGCAACCTTATTCAAGGTGCTCTTTTGTTTGCATCCTTTGTTGGGCTGCCTTGCCTTATTCAAGACTTGGCTTTTGCATTTTAATATTTTTGGGCCTTTTAGGCCGATATTTTGGTTTGGTTTCATATAAAGACCACGTAAAAAAAATCTTGAATTTTGGATATTAAGTATCAACACACTCAAAATCACTACTCATCAAAACCCATATGCTCTCTCTCTCTGATCATGGGTTGATTTTCTCCAGCTCCGTCTCTCTTGCTTCATTGGCAGGGTCTAATCCACCCCCGAACGGAATAAATGTCTTTGTTCATTATCCACTCAAGAAGGTGTTTACATGCCAAAGACAGAGTTTAGGTCATTGGTTTTGTTAATCCTACTTAAGATCTCCCAAACTAACTAGTCTGGTAATTCACCCATTAGAACCAAACTTTTCTTTTAGCCCCTACAGCAAACAAATAGCAACAGCTTGCAATAGCAAACAATAATGAACCTCCTCAAATGCACTATTTACATGTTTAGAGACTTTTCTTTTTTAGAAAAAAATTACAATATTTTAAACTTTTTTTTTTATGTAATATTTTTAAGTTGTAATTTGTAACAAAGAATAGTTATATTTAAAATATAAAATGAGTATACCAATTTTATGGAATTTAATTTAAATTTGAATTTTAAATTTCTCAATTTAGTTTTATAACCTTAATTGATTTTATTTTTAAATTATTTCAATTAGAATGGCTATTTTTGGACTATGCCAATAATTCTATTCTACTAATAATTTTACACAAAAAAAAAAAAGAGGATTAGACCCTATCTGTTGAGTTGTGAGTTGTGACTATTTAATTTGTAAAACAATAGATTCTCAAAAAAAAAAAAAAATTGTAAATCAATTGAAAATTTTGTTAATAATTATTACAACATATTATACTGCGTTGGTGAGAGTGAGATTTAAGGGTGTGTTTGTTTGGAGGTGAAATAGGGTAGATGGAAAACTTTGGAGAGAGAATGAGATGGAAAACATTAAAGAGTGTGTTTGGTTGGGTGGAGAGGGAGGAAAATAAATGGTGGAGCTCAGGTGTTTTTTATCTGGGCCCACCAAAAAGTTTTCCTCCAAAAATGGAGAGAAAACTGAAGGGAGAAAATGAGGCTACTTAATAGACAAAAATGCCTATGTCCAATTCATTTCTTTCTTTCCCTCCTCCCCTTTTTTTTTTTGCTGCACGTTGCCTCTTCCCCCCCCCCCCTTTTTTTTTTCTTTTCTTTCTTGGAAGTTGCTTTTTTGTTTTTGATTTTGATTTTTTTTTTTTCACTTTTTGATTTCCTAGGCTGTGGGTGGGCACTTTTTTTTTTCTTTTCTTTCTTGGATTTTTTTTTAAGGCTGTGGGTGTGATAGTTGTTTTGTTTTTTTTTTTTTTTTTTGTTTAACTAGTCATGATTTTTTTTGGGACATGATTTTTATTTTTTAATAAATTGGGTGATTGCTTTTTTTTTTTTTTTTGGTTGTTTGTCACTTTTTTTGTATTAATTGGCCATTATTTTTTAACAAAAGTGTATAAGTAAATTTATACAAACTTACTTTTTCCATCCCTCCACTTTTCCACTCCCAACCAAATAAAAAGGAGAGAAATTAAAATATTTTCTATCCTCCCACTTTTCTATCCTCCTACCATTTTCTATCTTCCCACTTTTCCACCTCTCTAACCAAACGGACCCTTAAATGGCAGTATGTGTGCGAGGCTATAATTCCAAAACAAAATCCAAATAGGCAAAATAAAGAGCAACCTCCTTTGTTATTCTTGAGTCTTGGGACTCTTGACTGACCTAACTATATATATAAACTAATATTGCGCCCGTGCGATGTAGCTTAATAAAAAAATTATATATAAATTTTAAAAAATATATATTTTGATAATATAATCAAATCGAATAAAAAATTAAAATAGTAAAAATATTTTTAAAATTAAGTTACATGGAAATGAATATTATGTAAGTTTTTTTTTTTTTTTGCAAAAAAAGATATTATAAAATATTTTAAAAAATTATGGCAAGATTTAAATTTCTAAAAGCTCTTAGTAGTAAAATTGTAATATATGTATGTATGTATGTATGTATGTATGTATGTATGGCACTTAAAAATCTTTCCGTTATACTTGCTAACATGTATAATAGCAGAAGTGCTAATCATATATAAATATCTTGTATATATGACCCAAAACAAATTCCATAAATTACAAAAATGTAAGTATTTAGACTGCAATGTAAATGTTTACCTATAAATTATCAATCATAGCCATTTTTATGTTACCATAAGTGAGGAAATAATCTGCATAATCAATTAAGAACACCAAATCAAAAAATAATATCAATAATCAAGTTGAATTGCATTATCTAATTTTTTTTTAAAAAAATAATATAATTTAAGCAATAATTGAACTACGTTAATAGAAAAATAGATACTCAAAAAAAAAAAAAAAAAAGATAGCTCTTCTCACATAAATCTCCTAATTTCATATGGTAGATGAGTTCCATCCCAAATAAATTTAGTGAAACGATTTTAACCAAAATAAAAATTCCATAAATAAAAAAATAATAAAAATAAAAATAAAAATAATAAGTATCTAAACCTTCTAGGGTACAACAATCAAAATAACTTCAAAAAATAGATAAATAAGAGTACATAAAGAGAAAACAAAATTTGTATTGCAATGTATATATAAAAGTATACATATAAATTACATGTGTGTATCTAAACCTTCTAGGGCACCACAATCAAAATAATTTCAAAAATAGATAAATAAAAGTACATAAAGAGAAAACAAAAATTGTATTGCAATGTAAATATAAAAATTTACATATAAATTACCCGTGTGACTGTGTCTAGCCATTTTGATATTGGCATAAGTGAGGAAATAATCTACACAATCAATCAATAACACCAAATCAAAAAAAATACATCAATAATTAAGATGAATTACATTATGTAAAATCTTTTTTAAAAAATCATAGAATATAAGTAATAATTGAACTACGTTAATTGAAAAATACAAGAAAAACCATAAAATATTTTTTTTTTTAAACAAAGTATAGGAGAAGAAAATAACATAAGAAGAGTTCATACCTTTACTCGACTTAAAAAAATAAAAATTGGGGTTTGCATTATTTTTATAGTGTTCATGATTAACCTCGCAAAGTTTAAGTTTAAGTTGGACTTATTAGAGAGATAAAGTTTCATTCTTGTTAAGTTTGGACTAAACAAAAATAATTTTATATAAATAAAATAATAATTTTATGTAAATATTGTGCTGACACGGAAAATTGTAAGAGTTTCAGAGGTTTCGGTTATATATATATATATATATATATATATATATTTATATTAGCAATCCCCCTCATAGTCCATGTACAAAGAAGCAGAAAACCTACCCTTCATAGAAATATTAGCGATTCCTTAGAATTAGCATTAGAATTTTTCAATCACAGTCATGGCCATCCTCTCTTATTATCACGAGGATCAACACCCTCAACAATCTTTTTCTTCTTCCTTGTCTTTTAATTCTGTTCTTGATCCTTCCAACCCTCTCTAGACTTCTTGGAATCTGCCTTCAACTTTGCATCTCAAAAGTCCAAATTGTTCGAGAGCAATTCTACCGCAAAAGATATCATGATGCTGGTTCATTCAATCAAGGAAAGAACTAAGGCCCAAGGGGCAGAGGCTGAGAAGAAAAAGGTGGCTGAAAAGGAGCAAGACGAGAAGCCGAAAGAGAACAAACTAGTTCCGAATCAAGGGAACGGCCTCAACATGGAGAATTATTCATTGGGTCAATCTCTTGAAGAGGTCACTGTTAACGTGCCAGTCCCTCAAGGCACTAAATCCAGACTTGTTTTGTGTGACATTAAGAACAACTATTTGAAGGTTGGGGTTAAGGGTCAGTCTCCAATTATCGATGGAAAGCTATATAAGGCTGTGAAAGTTGATTATTGTATTTGGAGTTTGGAGGATCAGAAGGTTATCTCTATTGTTATGAGCAAGAGAGATCAGGGTGATTGGTGGAAATCTTTGTTAAAGGGTGATCCAGAGATTGGTACACAGAAAGCTGAACCTGATCCAAGCAAGTTGTCTGACTTGGACCCTGAGACACGTTCTTTTGTGGAGAAGATGATGTTTGATCACAGACAGAAGCAGATGGCCCGTCCCACAAGTGATGAGACCCAAAAGCAACAATTGATGAACCAATTCATGGCTCAGAATCCGAGCATGATGAACTTCCCCGGAGCTAACTTAATGTAAGATTAGAAAGACAAAGAAAGAATGAATCTTTTTAGTTCGTAGGTATTTATGGCTAATAAAACTATACATGATTCCAATTTTTATTGCTTTCCTTTAGGATTAAGGATTTGTTTACAAATTTAAAATTTTGATCATGTGTATCCAATATTAGTTGTGGGTGTTTTTAGATCTATCAAACTTCAATTTTTGGTTGCATTTATAACAATATGTAGTTTGATATATGAAATCAAGTTTTATATTGACTATCAATCCCATTGTAATCACTTCCCTCTCTCTTTTTTGGCTAAATTCAAGATGAGGGATGTTAGATGCATTGAACATTTAATTTTGCATTGCATACTGACTAAATTCTTTACAATTTTAATACTATGAGGTTTCTGCTTCATATATATATATATATATATATATATATATATATATACTAGTCGCTAACCCGTGTGATGAACCGGATAGTTGGTTAAATAACAATTACAAATAATCATACAACTAAGCATTCCCAACCAAAAAAAATATTTTTTTTTTTACAAAATATTCAGTAAAATTGTTAACAAAATTGGAGTACAAACACGAACCCAAAAGAAGGTTCAAGTTTTGTATACTTTTTGGCAGTAAAATACATATTACATGGTTAGATTCAGTATAACAGATGTCACGCCAAATTTCCTACCAAAAGCTCATTGTTGCATCATGTTTCAACTCATTCAAAGTTTGGTGCTAACTTAAATTCTTTAACTAATAACTCCCTTTCTAGAATGACTAATAATAATTTTAAGCCAGTTACTCTCTGTTAGAAATAAAATATTGTTTCATAATCTATATATGTTTGCCAAATCACTATTGAACTTGTATGTTTAAAGACCCAAAACATTAACATTGTTCATAACATTATTTTATTATTTGAAGCACAGGTTCTTGGTTCGAGATAAGCAATGTGCGCATGTAAGATATACATTGGTGCATGAAAATCTACAAAATCACCTACACAAAAACAAAAATGGAGAGAGTTAAATTAATGATTGTGTAATAATCATAGTGCAGTTTAGATAGAGATAAATTCTAAATGCAGGTTTAGTCTCCTTTTTGGGGTCTATAAAATTTACAAAATCATAGATGCATTGCAAACAAACACCAACTGATTTGATCAATCTATGATCAAATTAGAATGGAGTATATACGTTCATATTATGCTATTTTTTTTATTAAACAAATTAATAACTTTCTAATACCTGAACAACAAGGACTTTTAAAAAGGAAAGAAGTGAGAGACCAACCACAACAAATTAATATCTTTCCTGATATTTAGTTTTCTAAAAGTTGGCAATATCCTGCAAAGGTTTGCATTTTGAATTTCTCAACTCCAAATATATTCCTTGTTCATGACCTTTATTTATTTATTTATTTTTGTATATAATACAACAATCACACTCATTACTTAAAATTAGGACTTAGATTCATTAACTTATAATTAGAAGCTTTTTAATGCACCTATCAAAATGAATACTCATGGCAGTCTCAATTTTCAATTAATCTTGTATTTCCAAAATAAGGCTACATTGAACAAAGTAGAAATCTAACAAAGAGGCAAATGAATTGCAATCTGCACTTCAATTTTCTTCAAATGGACCAAGACATAGGAAATGAAAAGATGGAAAAAAATGACATCAACAAAGAGAGATGTAAGCAAGAATCTACCTAAAAAAACCCTATCTCTATAACTGAAATTTTGCAACCAACATTAGGAAAGAATTATAGTTGGATTCAAAATTGGAATCACATATATTACAGCACTTGCAACTCATGTTGATATAAGAGTCTTAGGATGCTCGGAATATCCTATGACAAAACTTAAAATTGAATGAAAAAGATGACATAAAGAAACTGAAACAAATCCTCTAACAATGACAAAACTATAACTTAAATAAAGAAAACTTTAAAATCTCACAATCTGAAATAAAATAGAAAATTAACTAAAAAAGAAAAGGGTATGAAGAAATGAACTTGATGCATAATTTTGAAGCAATTTTTTAAGTTAGAACTAAATGATTTCAAATTTAAGGGGCAAACGAAAAGAAAAAGAAAATCTTACAAAAGTATACCAAACAGGGAAAAATATTCTAACCAAAAAACAATAATTGACAAAACAGATCTCCAGAAATTGGAAAAATAAAATGGGAAATCAAGGTACCTTTAACCCTGATTCAATTATTTTTTTGGCATAAGACCCAATTTCTGGTACAAAAACACGGTATTTTGCAATTGGAGAAAAAGACAAAAAAGAATGGAAATAAGAAATCAGAAATTAATTAGGAAGATGGAATCTTAACAACAGTGAACAATGTAGAAGTAAAAAGGCATAAACAATGTAAGAATGAAACCTTTATTGTTGCAGGGAAGGAACAACACAAAACTAATCTGAACCGTAAATTTAAAACTATCTTCACATTAAGACAGTATTTGATTGAAATTAACAAAACCCACTTAGGGCTCCAAACCCATCAATCTAAAAGAGAAAACACTTCCAAACAAAACCCTAAATCATATTTAACAGGAAAATTTATAAAAAAAAATTAGAAAACTTACTGGTAATAGTGTCTGAGAAAGACTGGTCTCTGACAGTGATAAAGTCCACCATATTTTTTCTCTCCATCTCGGCCATAATAAAATAATCAGAGTGGGCCTAATTTCTGAGCTTTTCTCTACAGCCAACGGCAACAACTAAAAATGCAAAAAATTGCAAATCATAAACTCAAACTTAATACCCAAACGGAAAAACACAAAAGAATTAACCCCGAAATTTTTAAATATACATAGAAAATAAAATTGAAGTATGCCTCAACTTGATATACAAACCTTGTAGATATCAATGGCTTGGCATCTAACAACTCCTCACCATTAAAGTTGACGGTGGCCTTGAACCTCAAAAAATAAAAAATAAAAAATTTGTATACCTCTGTTTCTTGAAAACCAAAAAAGAAGAAGAGAAGAGATTTAAAAAAAAAAAGAAAAAAGAAAAAAAAAAAGCAAATCACTGCAATTGAAAGGGAAAGCGAAAGAAGTCATCTTTACCGACAGTGGGTTTGCTGGCTAACGGTAGTGGCAGGCTCTATTCTCTCTTCAAGTTACACTGTCTTCTTGTAGGGGAAAAAGGGACATTACTGAGAATAAAAAAAATTGAAAAGTTGAAAATGCATATATATAGACACACATAAAGTGGTTACCCACTGAAACGGTGTGGGGCTTTAAAAATAATTTGTTACAATTTCCTTTTTTTTTTATAATTTATTTTTAAAAAGACTTATTTTCTGATTTGTTGCTATTTGAAAAAAGTGTTTTTTTTCCTTACTGCAAATACTGCCGAAGCGAAAAGACATATTTTTTTTGGTGTTTTTAGATGTAAATGTGTCAGTCATTTATGTAGCCACGTGGCGCAATGAGATGTGGTCAACAAAAAGTCAAATGTTTCGACTATTAGTTATTATATATATATATATATATATATATAAAATTTATGAATATTTCAAATATAAATTTAATGTCAACGTGGTGTGTAGGGATAAAGGGCCCAAAAATGGATATTGGACCGTGGGCTGTGTCTGAAGACATTAAATCATCTGAGGACAAGTAGACAGTAACGGGGGCATACAAGTTAGTAGTTCATGTAAGAAGTCTGGTCATAAGGGATTGGGAGTGTAGTCCAAGGAGAAATACCTCCTCGGCTAAGCAGAGTAGAAGTCAAAGGCCCGACCTTTCATCAAGAACAAGGCACCAAACGATCATACTGGTAAGGATAATCATCAAAAGGAGATAAGACAATGGAAAGCTGAGAAATATCTAGGAAAAAGCTGCTACCACCACATTGAATGCTCTGCAGCTAACTATCTGTCCGTATTAATGTGGAGGTGATACCTGAACAGTAACATTCAGCCTTATAGCTACCCACAAAGACTTTAGGAAGGTGCTGACGGGACAAGTATCAAAACTAGCAATCTGATCTACATGTGAAGGGCTGAGATGAAGTGTAGAAGGGGAATAAAAGAAGAAAAACCCCATTACAAAGGGGATCATGAGATAATCTGTGGAAAAATCATTGTATACTCAAGTACTGTAACTGTGTTTAAGTCTAAGAGAAATATATGAAAACAATCCTCCTCAGACTTTGCCGAGGAGGCTTTTCCTTGCACAAAACTGTTTATTTATACTTTCCAACAACATTTAGCCTACTGTAATTGTTGTTCAACTCGTTGGAATTTAGTTTCTAGTCCACTCTCTACAAATTCATTATTTTGGGCTCTTTGGGCCTTTGTCCATTTTACTTGGGCTTTGGGGAGCAAAACATGCCCTTACATGGTGCTATATCATAGGATTCTATTAATAGGGCCAAATCTTTTTGCAAGGTGCTTACCATGGCAATGGTCTAGTTAAGTTTTGAGGTGTTACAATAGTTTTTGAATAAGTAGTTTTACAAATACCAGGTTGTAGGAGGCAAAAATTTGTCAATCCAATTACAAAATGCCACATCACAAATTTAGTGACAAATTACAAATTAATATGTCATTAAATTAATTAAATCAAATGATGACATGCGTCATCTAAATTGACATCACATTAGAATATTGAAATTTTCTCGTGTCATTTGGCTCACAAGATAAAGATAAAGTTCTCATTCAAAATTTATAGATAATTATCTTTATTAAAATAAATAAATAAAATAAAGATAAATTTTTTATTCAAAATTGATGGATAATTATCTTTATTAAAATAAATAAATAAAATAGAGACAATTATTTATCTTTGTTTATTTTTATCTTTTCAAAATATGATCTTTATCAAAATAGATAAATAGAGATAATTATCTTTAAGCAAAATTTTGACTAATTAGAGTCTACTACATATTTTCAAGCATATCAATTCAAAGTGAAGCTTATCTCCTGAAATCACTATAAATAGAGGACATCCTCTCATTTCCAACACCAAGTTTTCAAGAAGTCCAAACTCTGGAGAAATTCTGTCTTAAGAATATTCGAAGAACTTGAAGAACATTCGAAAGATTTGAAGAACTTGAAAAACAACATACCCCTAACAAGCTCTTTCAACCAAAGTCAAGTCAAGACCACAAAGAAGATAAGATCAATGCAACACTTTTTTGTAAAAAAGTCAAAACAGAGATTGTAAGCACTACTTAATTAATACAAAATTATATTTGTGGAACACTTTTTTCAATTAATTGATTTTTTACTATTGAAAAATTTGTGTTTACACAGGTATCCAGCTCAATGTGTATTTCATTTAAACGGGTCAAGCTTTAAAGTCTCAATATCTTCTTGAGAATTTCTTTAGACTTTTGATCTGGACATTTGAAGCTATGGATGATTTGAAGTGATGTTTATGCCTACATGTTTAACACTTTGTGGATCAGTTGAACAACTTTAGTTCAGATTTTCTTAAAAACCATCCTTAACATTTAAATAGTCGGCCACTTTCTCATATTCAATATAACAGCAGTAAATTTATCAATATATATATATTATTTTATTGATAAGTTTATGAGTACACTCAATGGACCTTAACCTCCACATTTCTTATGAGGGGAGGTGTTTCCATTCGAGTTAGACCTCATTTATTTGCTAAGTAAATTATTTTGTATTATTATTATTATTATTATTATTATTATTATTATTATTATTTTATGTTTATCATACACCACCTCTAAAACACACATTTACACACACTTATAAAATGCACTAAAAAAGAGTTGAAGTCACAATTTTAGTGCATTTTATGAGTTTGTGTAAATTTGTGTGTAACAGTATTTACCTTTATTCTTATCCATTAACTTCACTTTTCATGTCTTTATATTTACATTTTGTTTTGTTTTGTTTTTTTTTTTTTTTTAATTTTAATTTTAATGTTGCTTTCTCAAACATATCATGCACGCAATCTTTTTAGCATTAGATCCAGGTTTTGAAAATATGCTCCACAAGTTGAAAGCATATGCTTCTGCCCAAAAAAAAAAACCCTTTTCCTCAAACTCTCAAAAAAAGAAAAAAGAAAAGAAAAGAAGTCTTTTGTCGAACTTTGAAAGGCAAAAGCTTGTAGGATTGATATAGAATTCAAGAAACAGATTTCTTTATGAAAATCAAGAATGGTAAGTGAAAAAAGAATTGTCTTTATAGTTACAAAAAGTATCAACCTTATTACACATATATTACATTCATACTAATATTTCGACTTTTAATAATAGAGGTTATAACAAAAAAAAAAAAAAAAACTGGATTAATCACAAGTGATGCTTGTGAATAAGGCTGTCCACAGCTCAGGTTGAACCAAGTTTAGGTTCAACTTGCATCCAACCCGACCCGATTAAATGGAGCAACTCTCAACCCACCCTCGATCGAGAGGATGATTGGATCGGGCAAGTCAAACCTCCAACAGGTGGTGGGCAGGTCTATTGGAGTCGTGGATCTAAGAAACTGTGAGAAAACATCTAGATTTCGACAGGAAATTGGTGAGGATTTGCCAAATCCAGCAGAAATCTCACTAGATTCAAAGAGATTTTGCCTGATTTGGTCGAAATCTCATCGAATTCAATGAGATCTCTCCAGATCCGATTGAAATCTCGCTGGAGCTAGCTAAGATCTCACTTGATCTGAAAATTGAAAAATTTTAATGTTTCCTATGTTGTATATATAGGTATATGCAAGGATAGGTTGCAATAATGATGATGTTTGGGTTTGAAAATATTGTTTCATAAAGTTGGTAAAGTGAAAATTCAAGTTTTGGAAATTTTTAAGTGAAAATTTGAAGTTAAGCATTTTTGATCAGTTGAAGCTTCGGCTCGAATGATCGAAATGGAAAAAAAAAATCCTTGAGTTTCTGGATGGTTCAATCGCTATTCGATTCCTATCCGATCAATTGAAAAGAGCATTCGATCAATCGAAAGAGCCTCTCGATCAATCGAAACTCGAAAACTAAAATTTTTTGTAGAATTTTTCTGGTGATTGTTCGAAAAGGTTGAAGAGGTTTCAAGCCTTGTGAACGGTTTTATGAAACATTTTAACTCTCTATACGTGCCTTTTGATGAAATATAACCCTATGAGTATAAATAGAGGCTTACATTAGAGAGAAACACAAGAAATCCTATGGTTATTCTCCATAATTGCTATCTGTAGAACCCAACATCTTGGTTGTATTCTGGGAACAAATTTGGGATAACCCTTTAGCAACAATAGTGTGGGGGGCAAATATTGTCCAAGGAAAACAATATTGTGCCTCCAAGTTATCTATTTTCTATTTTTCTTTTGTGTTAACCTTGTTTTTTTATTATTACTTTGTATAATATCCCTAACAATCTTAGACAATATTTCCTACGATGGAAGGAACAAGTGATGTTTCAACATTGAAGATGTTGAATCATGAGTTGGTGAAATTGGATCCCTTTTTTTGATGGAACCTATTTCTCTCAATGGAAAGACAAGATGAAATTCCTTCTTACTGCACTCAAGCTCTTCTATGTCTTGGACCTAAATTTGATGCCTTTTCCTGCTGCGAGTGATGAAGACATTGATGAGATAAAGACACAAAGAAAGAAATGAGAGGAAGATGAACTGCTTTGCAGAGGGCACATTCTCAATACTCTTTTGGATCGTCTCTATGATCTCTATACATCATTGAAGTCATCGAAGGAGATTTGGAATGCTTTGGAAGCAAAGTACAAAACTGAGAAAATAGGTACGAATAAGTTTATCATTCAAAAGTATTTTGAATATAAAATGCTTGATAATATCTCAGTTTTAGATCAAGTGCATGAGTTACAGATTTTGGTTAATAAACTCTGTAATTAGTCAATCAATATTCTTGAATCATTCCAAGTGGGTGCAATCATTGCAACATCTTGAAGAAGAAAGTCGGGTTAGAGATGTGACTAACACTGATTTTAAAGTGAAAGTGAACAATGTGAGCAATGTTCAAAGTGGGAGTTCGAGCAAGACCAATAATCACTTGAAAGTGAACAAAAGTGGGAGTGGTTTCAAGGAGAACAACTTTAATAATCCCAACAAGGACAAGAAGAACCGGGCTGGTTTCCATTGTGGAAAGAAATGCCATTACATTCGCAAATGTATACACTTAAAGAACAAGAAAAAGGATGAAGAAGGCAATGCCATTGAAACGAATGTCATTGAGGACATTGTTGCTATGGTGAGTGGCATACATATTGATATGATCATTGAAGTTTATATGGCTGTGATTGCAAATCCTTTTGATTGGTGATTCGATGCAACAACAAGTGCTGATGGGCAACTACAATAAAGCAAAGGTTCTTGGAAAGGGCACCGTTGAAGTGAAAATGAGTTCCGGCAAGATGTTGATCTTGACCAATGTTTTTTATGTATCCGATATCAAGAAGAATCTAGTATCTGCCAATTTGTTATGTAAGAGTGGTGTAAAAGTTGTACTTGAATCGGACAAGTTAATTTTGTCCAAGAATGGGATATTTGTAGGAAAGGGATATGCTACTGATGACATGTATAAACTAAGTATTATTAATAAAGAAGTTTCTGGTTGTACTTTTTTTGTTGATTCTTCATACATGCTAGATTAGGACATTTAAATTTCAAATACTTGAAGTTTATGTCAAAGCAGGGTATGATTTAATAATAGCATGATGATGAAAAGAAATGTGAAATTTGTATTCAAGCAAAGATGACAAAGAAACCTTTTTCTAAGTTGGATAGAAATTCAATTATGCTTGAACTTGTACATTCTAACGTATGTGAGTTGAATGGTGTATTAACTAGAGGAGGTAAAAGATACTTCATTACATTCATTGATGATTTCTCTAGATTTACATATGTGTATTTAATGAGAAATAAAGATGAATCCTTTGACATGTTCAAATGTTATAAAACTGAAGTAGAAAATCAAAAGGATAGGAAAATAAAGATCCTACAAAATGATAGAGGTGGTGAATAATTTCCTAATGATTTTTTTACGTTTTGTGAGGAACATGGTATAATACTCCAAAGTTCAGCCCTTATACACCCCAACAAAATGGTTTGGCTGAAAGGAAAAATAAGACTCTCATAGACATGGTAAATGCCATGATCTTGAGTGCAGAGCTTCCTTTTAATTTATGGGAAGAGGCATTGCTTACAGCATGTCATGTGCACAATAGAGTACCTTCCAAGAAGATTAAAGTATCTCTATATGAGTTATGGAATGTAAGGAAACCAAACCTTGATTTTATCAAAGTGTGAGGGTGTTTAGCCTTTTATAGAGTGGTTGATCCAAAAAGAACAAAGTTAGGACTAAGAGCTATAAAAAGTGTGTTTGTAGGTTATGCTAAAAATTCAAAGGCATATAGGCTATTAGAATTAAGCTCTAATACAGTGGTGGAATCAAGAGATGTTGAGTTTATTGAGGATAAATTCAGTAAAGATTCCATGGATGCTTTGATACCTACTTAAACAACAAGGTGACTCTAAGCCTAATACTACTTTGGGTGGTACTAAGAGGATTGAAAGTGGTTTTGTATGCACTCAATTTTGCACCCATAATTTAATCAAGGAGAATGACCATCCATGTACCCCAAAAATCATAATTGCATCACATACATCAATTTGTTCTTGCATTACATACATCATTTGGTCTTTGTATTACATGCATCATGTCATTTGTTACATATCAGAAATTTGGTCTTGAGATTCTAATGGTAATTTGATCTTGAGATTCTAATGGTCACAAAGGTGTTTCCGGTTTTCAAATATGACCATTGGATCGAAAGATATCGCATGATCAAGTTTGCATGGTCAGCATGCATTATGTCTAGGTAGGGTCGACCACACATGATTAGTTTAAATTAATTCTGATTGGTTAAACCATTACAATTAATTAATTAATTTTTTGTTTGGTTGATAATTAGTGTTTAAAATAGGACTGCATGCATAGGAATAAAAAAGGTGATTGGATAACAATAAAATTGTGGATAATCTAAAGTTTATCAAAATTTATTTTAGGGTATTTATCTACAAGATAATTGTTCTTAAAAATCCTAAATTATCCAGAAAAGAGATTAAAAAAAAAATCATAGATGGAGAATGGTCACAAAGGTGTTTCCGGTTTTCAAATATGACCATCGGATTGAAAGATATCGCATGATCAAGTTTGCACGGTCAGCATGCATTACGTCTAGGTAGGGTCGACCACACATGATTAGTTTAAATTAATTCTGATTGGTAAACCGTTAAAATTAATTAATTAATTTTTTGATTGGTTGATAATTAGTGTTTAAAATAGGACTGCATGCATAGGAATAAAAAAGGTGATTGGATAACAATAAAATTGTGGATAATCTGAAGTTTATCAAAATTTATTTTAGGGTATTTATCTACAAGATAATTGTTCTTAAAAATCCTAAATTATCCAGAAAAGAGATAAAAAAAAAAATCATAGACGGAGAATGAAAACACATCTAGGTACAAGGATCAGTCAAAAAACCTTAGAAGAGAAGTCCAAACGGCACTCGAACACGAAAGAGTGTTCGGTGTCCAAAGGCCAATTCGGCACTTTTCGGCACTCCAAAAGGGCCAAATTTCCATGTTTTCGGCTTTGGACCAACGACCTTTGGGTGACGATAAGGCACACCCTTTTTGATCTTTTCGTAAAAGCATTCAGATTCACATCCTAATCGTTTGTGCCTATTTTTTAGAGTCTTTTGGCCTATATAAATAGAGACTGAACCTCATAATTTAGCACCTTTTTTTTTACACTCTGAAAGGCATACGTTTTATTCTCTTAAATAGCTCATTTTCTGACCCATTTTCTGAGTTTTGCTGCAAAAATTATGATTTTTAGGTTTCAAAGAGAACTGAATAAGTTTCTTTGAATCCTAAACATCCTCTCAAGAACAAAGAGTGTTCATGCAAGAGGTTGTTTCCTTCACCCTATCTTTTCTTTATACTTCTTTTTATGTTGATGAATGTTTTTATCCATAACATGGATTATTAATCATCGTTTTGTTTAAAGCATGATTGTTTGTATGCAATTGTTATAATTACTTTCTTGAATATCAATAATCTGCATGTAAACTACTCTTTTTCTTAAAATAAAAATAGATCTGCATCTTCCTTAGATGTAAATCTAAATTTTTCTTCATAATAAAACAGAATTGCATCTTTCTTTGATGTAGATCTGAATTTTTCTCAATTGAAAACTGATTTGTATCTTTCTTAGATACAAATAGGACTTTTCTTTAATATATGCAGATTTTTGAAATAAAGAAAAAGATTAAACATGATTGTGTTTGTGTTTATTTTATTTAATTCATTTGCATAAATTTATATTATGAGTGAAACTCTCTTCTTAAAAATCTTTTCCATCTTTCTTTTTTGACATAAAAACATATTTGATTTTTCTGTTATCAAAAACCATTATTTTTATCATAAAACAGATTTGACCTTTCATAAATTGGCAAAATAATTCTTTTTAGTTCTTAAAAAATAGAGCTAATATTTTCCAAATCAAAAGACTTTATTTCATGTGATAAACACAGATCTGAATTTTTATCATAAAAAACCATTTTTTTACATATTACAAAACTGATCTAGTATTTTGACAAATCAAAATCAATTTTTTTTACCAATCAAAACAGATCTGATTCTTTTCAAAAGAAGAGACTTCATTCATAAATAAATTTGTGTAATTCAATTTTGGTGTCACATGTTCAATATATCATTCATGACATGCATAAAAAAGTACATTAGTCACAAGAGTCTAGAAGACCAGACTCTATCTGGGCGGAATGGGTGCCTAACATCTTCCCATTCCGTAATCTAGCCTCTGGATCTAGGTCATTGGTTAAGTAGATCTAGTCTTGTCTTTGTTTTATTTTGGGTAGAATGTAACTAGGAAAAAAAACCATGTAATTATTTCATAGTTTGTAACTAGGATCCAAAACCATATAAATTTTCAATTTTCCAAATATGTAATTTTTCTTCAATCAATGAAAAGAACAATTCAGTCATGTATTTATTTTTTTCTTATTATTTTTATGAAAAAATAAGTGGCAACTCCACACCACTTACCCAAAAAGAGAAGTGCCCTAAAAAGCACTCCAAAAATCTCTCTTTTTTGAGGGACACTTTTTCCAAGGTCTCTCACAGGTTCACCAACTGAACAAAGAAAGAGTCAAAGGATAAGAAAAGTAAAGGACTTTGGTCCAGACTTCATTTCTTATCAAGCTCAATTGTTTCTTGTTGAAGGAAATAGACAAGTGGTCCTAAATAAAATACCTGTAGTGTTTAATACAGAGGATGATCCTAAATCATATGAGGAAGCTATGGCTTCTAGAGATTCAGCTTTCTAGAAAGAAGTTCTAAATAATGAGATGAACTCAATATGATCCAATAAAACTTAGGTTCTAGTGGATTTACCTACTGGTTCTATACCAATTGGTTGTAAATGGGTATTTGGAAGAAAATGTAATAGTAATGGATCAATACAAACCTTTAAAGCAAGGTTAGTGGCAAAAGGCTTTAAATAAATCGAAAGAGTAGACTATTTTGATACCTACGCACCGATGGCTAGGATCACATCTATTCATGTGTTGTTAGCTCTTGCATCCATATACAAGTTGATTGTATGTCAAATGGATGTTAAGATAGCTTTCCTAAATTGTGATCTTGATGAGGAAGTTTACATGGAACAACTTGAGGGTCTTGTACTTCCTAGAAATGAAAGAAAGTTTTCAAGTTAGTCAAAGTCTTTGTATGGCTTGAAACAAGCTCCAAAACAATGGCATGTGAAGTTTGACTCAGCAATTTTGTCCGATGGCTTTGTGCACAATAGTTCCGACAAATGTATGTATTCTAAATTCACAAAGGAATATGGAGTCATTGTATGCCTTTATGTGGATGATATGCTCAAATTTGGTATGAATATGAAAGGTGTATGTAAAACCAAAAAGTATCTTTCTTCTATATTTCAAATGAAAGATTTAAACGAAGTGGATACTATTTTGGAAATCAAAATTAAAAGACATAGTGAGGGTTTTGATTATGTCAATCTCATTATTTTGAGAAAGTGCTTCAAAGATTTGAACATATTAATATAAAGGAAGCAAATACATCTTTTGATTGGAGCATAAAATTGGGTGAGAACACTAGAAGAGCAATTGCACAGCTCGAGTATGCTAGTGCTATTAGTAGCATGATGTATGCTATGCATTGTACAGTGGGCAAACTTTCTAGATTTACAAGTAATCCAAGTATGGATCATTGGAAAGCAATTGGTAGAGTTCTTGGTTATTTAAAGAAAACCAGATGTAGACACCCGATTTTGCACCCATGATTTAATCAAGGGAGATGACTGGAATGACTGAGTGTCAATTTGGGTTAGCCTGTCATGTCGTGTCATGTCGAGGTGGGGATATTCGACTAAATGGCTCAACCTTAACCCGACCCATTTAATAATCATATCATGATACTTCAACCCTAACCCGACCTGTTAATAAGGCAGGTTGTCCTAACCCAACCCATTTGACACGCTTAATAAACGAGTCGTGTTGGGTTGACACGAATGTAACACAACCCATTTCAACTTGCATAATATTAAATATAATATCCATCTAGAAATAATTTTTTTTACATCCCAAAAAGCAATGCATACACTTCAAGTCTTCAACCCACATTCAAAATAATATAGTTCAACAAAAATATAACATTCATCTAGAAATAAGTTCTTCACACTCCAAAAGAAGTGCATACAGTTCAACCCAAATTCAAAATAACAAAGTTTAACAAAAATATAATATCCTTGGAACTCGCCAAATGCTAAGTATCAATATTGAAAGAATTTGAGCAAACAGTAAACTAATCCTGACTAGGACCACGATTATCATCCATAGATTCTTTGTTGATGTCCAAATTCATAACATTTTCCACAAGCTCATCCAATTTCATTTGTGCAAGTTCTATGCCAAAAAAAAAAAAAAAGTATTAGCAGTTTTAGGGTCTGTAAACTTTTAATTTCTAATTATATCCATTGTAAATTTTTGTAATTACTCACTTTTCTTCTTAAATTTAAAATATATGATGGATATAAAAGGTATTTGACAAATCTAAAATAAAATAAATATTTATTTGCTATACGAGTTAAACGGGTTGTGTTAAGTGGGTCATTTTGGGTTGACACAAATAAATTGGCGTGTCAAACGTGTCTATTGCAGATTATGCAGGTTGACCCGCTTATGACACGTTTCTTATCGTGTCGCTTTCGAGTCGACCCGTTTATGACCCAAACCCATTAAGGCCCAACCCTAACCCGAAAAAACCCATGTCGGGTTCGTGTCAGGTTCGCGGATTGGGTCGAACATTGACACCCCTAGTGACCATCCGTGTACCCAAAAGAATCATTCTTGCATTACATGAATCAATTCATTCTTGCATTACATGCATCAATTTGTTCTTGCATTGCATGCATTAGTCTATTCATTGCATATCATAAAAATAATATTGAGATTCTAATGGTCGTAACGGTGTGTTCGGTTTCTAAATCGAACCATCGGATCAAAAGATATCGCATGATCAAGTTTGCACAGTCAATATGCATTGTGTCTAGGTAGAGTCGACCACACATGATAAATTTAAATTAATTCTGATTGGTTAAACAATTAAAATTAATAAAATAATTTTTTGATTAGTTGATAATTAGTGTCTAAAATAGGGATGCATGCATAGGAATAAAAGAGATGATTGCATAACAATAAAATTGTGGATATTCTGAACTTTATCAAGATTTATTTTAGGGTATTTATCTACAACATAATTGTTCTTGAAAAGTCTGAATTATCTAGAAAAGAGATAAAAAAATCATGGACAGAGGATGAAAATACGACTAGGTGCAAGGATCAGATCAAAAAACCCTAGAAGGAGAGTCCAAACGGCACCCGAACATGAAAGAGCGTTCGGCATCCAAAAGCACCATTCGACACTTTTGGAGTGCCGAGTTGGCATCTTTTGGGCTTCAGCCTAACAGGCCCTCGGGAGACGATAAGGCACACCCTTTTCGATCTTTTCGCAGAAATAGTCCCGATTCGTATACTACACTTCGAGGCTATTTTTTAGAGGTTTTTGGACTCTATAAATAGGGACTAAGTCTCATAATTCAGCACCTTTGTTGTCAATCACCCTTTCTCTTTCTTATGCTTCTTGTTTAAAATGATGAATGTTTTTTTTTTCTTTATCTTTGAATTATTAATCATTGATTTGTTTAAAGCATGATTGTTTTTATGCAATTGTTATAATTTCTTTCTTGAATGTCAATAATCTGCATGTGAACAACTCTTTTTCTTAAAATAAAAATAGATCTGCATCTTCATTAGATGTATATCTAACTTTTTCTTGAAATAAAAATAGATATGTATCTTCATTAGATATAGATTTGACTTTTTCTTAAAATTAAAATAGATCTGTATCTTCATAAGATATATGAAGATACAGATCTAGCTTTTTCTTAAAATAAAAATAGACCTGTATCTTCATTAGATATAGATTTGACTTTTTCTTAAAATAAAATTGGATCTGCATCTTCATTAGATGCAGATCTGAATTTTTCTCAATTAAAAACTAATTTGTATCTTTCTTAGATACAAATATGATTTTTCTTTAACATATGTAGATTTTTGAAATAAAGAAAAAGATAAAACATGATTGTGTTTGTTATTTATTGTGTTTAGTCCACGTTGCATAAAATTAAATTATGAGTGAAGCTCTCTTCTTAAATTTTTTTTTATTCTTTTAAAACATATAAAAAACAGATCTGATTTTTCTATTGTCAAAAACCATTTTTTTTTATATTATTCAAAAACAAATCTGATCTTTTACAAATCAAAAACCAATTTTTTTTACATATAAAAAACAGATCTGATATTTTTCAAATCAAAAGACTTTATTTTATTTAATAAACACAGATCTAAATTTTTATCTCCAAAAACCACTTTTTCTACATACTACAAAACAAATCTGGTATTTTGACAAATCAAAACCAATTTTTCTTACCAAAACAGATCTGATTCTTTTCAAAAGAAGAGATTTCATTAATAAATAAATTTGTTTGATTTAATTATTTTTTTTCATATGTTCAACATATCATTCATGACACGCATAAAATGGTACATTGGTCACAAGAGTCTAGAAGACCAGACTTTGTCTGGACGGAATGGGTGCCTAACACATTCCCATTCCATAACCTAGCCTCCGAATTTAGTGTCTTTGGATAGGTAAACCTAGGCTTTATCTTTGTTTTTATTTTGGGTTGACTGTAACTAGGATAAAAAGTTATGTATCTCTAGTAGTTTGTAACTAGAACTCAAAGCCATGTAATTTTCAATTTTTTTACATATGTTCTTTTTTTAAATATGTTCTTTTTCAATCATGTAAATTTGTATTTTGTATTTTCTTATTTTTTTGTATAAAAAATAAGTGGTGACTTCACACCACTTACCCAAAAAGAGAGGTGCCCTTAAAAGCACACCACAAAAATCTCTCTTTTTTAGGAGGCTCTTGGCGAGGTCTCTCATAGTGGCGACTCCACTAGGGATGTCGAGGGCTAAGTTTCGCATTAGACATAAGTGACCAAATATGTACCTTTGTTTTGCATGGTCTTGCATGATATACTTGTTGTTTGTTTATTTATGTTTGATGGGATGTTGTATGATATTTTGGTCCATGGAATTTGTTGTTTGTTAAAATCTTTCCCCAACTATCATTGTGTGTGCCATCCAAACAATATGTATGCACCCCTTTTCAACAATTTCGTAGTGGTAGTAACCATGGATCATCGGTCTTCATTAGATTTGGGTACCCAGTGGTGAACTCACCAACTCATAGCCTAAAGTCTCTGGATTATTTCCTGTTGACTGTAAATGATAGACCATGCCGTTCAGACCAACGCAGTGTTCATTACATTACAAGTTGGGAGGTGTAACGTCTTAGCTATGGGAAACAATGAAACAACAAACCCACCCTACAACGTAATGACTTAGAACCTACCCTTAGGCTGGTCCATGTTAAAATTGCATTGCATGTTGTGTGTGTTTGTTTTGCTTGGTTGGTTGATGTAGATGGCAACCTAGCTTTAATCAACCCAAGAAAGCCTGTTCTAGAAAGAGTGAGAAGGGGAAGAATTTGGTCAAGATCTAAAGGAAGGCTGCAGAGAGAACCTAAGGCCAACACTCAAGCCAGTAGCTCCAGTTCCAAGCCCATCACGCTCATCACGGTACTGAAGCCCGTGAGCATAGAGGACACTTTGCTGCTGCAATATCATAATCCCATATTCGACCTACAAAACAGTTCAAGCCACAAAAAGTCACTATGGCAGAAGAAGGAGAACACCCAAACATCGAGGAACCCATGAACACTCAAGAGCTACTCAACACCATGGTAGCTAGTCAAATCCAGCTGGGGGAAGACATGAACCATATGGTGCAACAATTTCAGAACCCGAAGAGTAAACAAGAGGAAGACAAGACTAATCATAATCCACCAGCCGTGGAGAATGAGAAAAAGATCAATAAGAGAATGAATAAAATGGAGGAGATGATTAGAAGAGCTCGTAAGATGGAAGACCTTATGGGCTATGATTCCCTCTCACTTTTCCCTAATGTGAGACATCCTCCCAAGTTCAAGATGCCAACCTTGGACAAGTTTGATGGGACTGGTTGTCCAAAGTCCCATCTGAAGATGTATATGAAGGCTATGCAACCCCAAGGTGTGACTGAAGAAGTACTTGCTCAAATGTTCCAAAACACATTAACTGGAACCGCTCTTAGGTGGTTCCTTAACCTGGATGATGCAAGAGAAAGGAGTTGGGAGGACATCTGCTGCGAGTTTCACAATCAATACAAATACAACATGGAGGTGGATGTGATAAGGATATATTTGGAAAATACAAAACAAGAGCTGAACGAGTCATTTTCTGCATTCATAACCAAATGGAGAGCCAAGGCAGCCCAAATGATGAACAAGCTAAGTGGAGAAGAGCAAATCCAAATGGTGGTTAAGTATTTGTTACCCATTTACCATGAGCACCTTTTCGCCTAATACTTCCTTCACTTCAAAGCTTTGATAATGGCTTGTACTCAAGTGGAAGATGCCATCAACAATGGCATAATCAGAGGAGAAGATCTTGTCTTTAAGAAAACAACTCCAGAAAGAAGGGTCAATGCTATCAATCTCCAAAGATCATCAATTGCCAAACCTCGAAGAAATTTTTCAAAACTACACGACTTTGAGTGAAGCCTTGGAGAAGCTACAATCTAAGGGAGTACTGAAGCCCTTAGATCCCAAGCCAATACCACATCCCATGCCTAGAAGCTACAACCCTAATGCTCATTGCAAATATCATCAGGGAGGAGGCCACACAAATGACAAGTGTTTTCACTTAAGGCATGATATTCAAGATTTGATTGATCAACAAGTCATTACTCTACCTTCATCAGCCAGTAATCTTGACTTTGTTTGAATTTTATTTTACAGGTTTTTTAGATTGGCTCTTTGATTTTATTGTTTATTTAGGATTTGCTTTCTAGTTGGTTATTTGCTCAATAAAGTTCATGTAGTGTTTGATGCATTTGATTCATCATGTTATTCATATGTAAATCAAAATAATAATAATAATAATAATAATAATAATAAATTGCACTAGGGGCATTGTGTCTTCTTAGTAACATTTTTCTAAAAACCTTTTTTTTTTTTTTTTTTTTTTGTGTTCAAAGACTCCAAAATTTTTTCAAAAGACTTCTTGTCAAGAGAATACAAGAAGATCCATTTGGCAAAACTTTTTCCAAATCATGATGATTAATTGCTTTACCAATCAATTTGTTCCAAAGAGGAATTTAACTTCATTCAATCCATGTAAGGAATTTTGCTAAACATTCAAAATATGATAAGAAAAGGTCCTAAAAGGCAATCAAAGAAATACATCCATTCATCCAAATTCCTCAAACCACATACACTCAGTCCTAATCTCTATAGAATTTTTTTCACGTCATTGGAGCATTTATACTTCTATTACAAGAAAAATTTATTAAAGGAGTTTAAGTCACTGTGCTTACAAGAAAGCATCACTAAGGATAGGAGGCCGCCTTCGATAACCCACATTATTCCTTGACACCTATTACAATAATTATCCATTGCTAGCCAACTTGAGTCTTTAATCAGTTAACCTGTTTTTCAATGAACCCACTAAAAACTTAAACCTTGGGTGGGGAAATTAAGTATGCATGCTTGAATCTCAGGATGAGGAAGTGTTGACCTTATCCAACTCCACTTGGTAAGGTCCTCAATGAAGACAATATGACAAGTTAAGAAGAGGGAAATTCATCAAGTTCAGAAAAGAGAGTTCATCAAAATTAGGTAGAAAGGAAATCCATCAAGGAGAGATAAGATTTTGAGAAAGCATCAAACTGTGAGGAAAAAAAGAGAAGGCCATCAAGCTAGAAAAGATTTCAAGCCAAAAAAGAAAGAAATAAATATAGAGAGAGAGAGAGAGAGAGAGAGAGAGAGAGAGAGAGAGAGAGAGAAATGAATGCAAGAATTTTTATCAAGTTGTGAGAGAATACTAATTCATCAAAAGACACAAGAGACATGAGATTCCATGAAAGATCATTCAAGTTGAGAAGGATGAGCAAAAATGAAGACTCCACAAAAGCAAAATTCAATCAAATTGAGGAGGATGAGGAAAAGAAAAAAAATAAGACACATTTCATAAAAAATAAGGGGTGTGTTGAATCAAGTCAAGAAAAATGAAAGTGCATTAGAAAGGATAACAGGGTATCATGGAGAAATACAAATTCATCCAAGAAAGATGGAAGTCTATCAAATTGCAAAAAAAATGCAGTTGAGTGAAAGTGAATAAAATTCCAAAAAAAATTTCAAAAAACAAAGAAGAAACTCGCTAGACTAAAAACCCAAAAGGGCGGTCTAGGCAAAAATTAGATCCAAAAAAAAGAGAGAAAAAAAAAAGAAAAAAGAAAAAAAGAGTCTGCTAGGCTGAAAACTCGAAAGAGCGGTCTAGGCAAAAGTTAGGGCAAAAACAAAACAAAAAAAAAAAAAAAAAAAAAATCAAAGAATTCTTTCACAAAAAATGAGAGTGAGTGATTTGACCACAAAGATAGGATGCTAAGAAGACCAAAAAGAGGGAGTTGAAAAAATCAAAACCAAATGAAAGGAATTAATGAAGACCAATGAGAAGATGATGAACATGACAAGGATTTTAGCACAAAAGTCAATGATAGAAGATGTGGAAAATTCTTCCAATGCTTGAATTTAAAGTATTGCATACTTGGAGAAATATCATAAGGGTTTTTGAGCCTTTTATATCATTCCTTTCAATAACCTGAACCCGGCCTACATTACAACATTTGAATAATGCCCTTCTTGAAGTCCTATTGATTGAAAGCACACATTTAGCTTTGATGATATTTCCTCTTGGATTAAGGAAAATTGCTTAAGATTATCAAACCCCACTAGTTGATATCTTAAAAAGACAAATTTCACAAATTCTCAAGTGACCAAAATTTTTTTCTAAGTCTTCACTTTGTTTGCTCCCAACAGAAAATAACTCTCAAGAAAAAAAAAATACCAAATTCTCAAAAATTTTCAAATCTTCAAACTTAGGATTCTTCCTTTTATTGCTTATTCCCAACAAATGTGATTCCCAAGCCTTTCATTCTTTGATTGTCTTTAAAGATTGAATCTAAAAACTTTTCATAATGAAGAAGCAAATTTGATTATATGTTTTTAATGATTTCAAATCCTTTTTAGCCAATGAGATTGAGTTAACAATTGAGCATTATGATTGGTCAAAGAGGTTGTTCAAAGGATCACATTTTGTTCATTTTAAAAAGATAAAATTTCAAAAAATATCATTCTAATTAAATTTCTTTTTTTCAAAAAATAAAAGAGAGACCCATCTCAAAAGAATTCATTTTTCAAAAGAAATTTCAAAACTTCATTTTTCAAAACTTTTTTTTTTCGAACTATGTCTGGACCTGATCCTCTATGAGAGAGGTACATAGGCAACCTTTTCAAAAGCCCGGTCACAATCACCCAAAAAGAAACTACACTTCAAAAAAGATTTTTCAAAACTTCATTTTTCAAAACTTTTTTCTCGAACTACGTTTAGACCTGATCCTCTATGAGAGAGGTATGTAGGCAGCCTTTCCAAAAGCTTGGTCACAATCACTCAAAATACTTTCTTTTTTCGAAGTCTCAAAATCAAAACATTTTTTTGTGTGAATTTAGGCTAGGAGCATTTGTTTTGCATTAAGCATATCATCAATTTTCTGTGCAAGCATGTCTAAACTAGGGGCATTGGTCCAAAACATTTTATAATAACTAAGTACTAACTAGCACATGGAAAGAATCTTTTACAGGAGGTAGACATGGATTTTTCATCTACTCAACAATCACCATCAATCTTCAGTTTAGATGTGACAATCGGCACTCCAACAGAACCCATTGGCTAATCATCTCAACAGTCCTTGTTTTGCCCAATTTTGTGATTTTGATCTTATTTTACTCAAAATTTTCTTTATTGAGGTCCCTACACAATAAGATTTGTCAAAATTCACATTGATTTTTGAACTAGGGGCATTTGACCATGCCTTATCCATTTTAAAATAAAAAATCCTTATCATGCATCCATTTTTAAACTAGGGGCATTCAGCCATGCCTCACCATTTTGAAAAAAAAAATCATCTTTTCCTCAAATATCAAGGTTTTCAAAAAGTCATGCATCAATCTGCAAATTAGGGGCATTCGGCCATGCCTCATTCATTTTCAAAAAAATGGGAACCACCATCATCATCTTTTCATGAAAAACAAATATTTCAAGATTTCAAAAAAAAAAAAAAAAATCATGCATTCATTTCCAAACTAGGGGCATTTGGCTCTGCCTCATTAGTGCAAACTCCATCAGAGCCAATCAAGATAAGTTTAAAATTGGTACTACAAGACCTCATCAGTGAATTCTAAAATTGTCTTATTCAAAGTTTCCACATGTCCAAAAAAAATTTCCAAGACCAAAATCACATGATCAAAAATTCCCATGACTAAAAAAAAAAAAAAATCCCATGACCAAAATCACATGTCTAAAAAATTCCCATGCGCCCAAAAAAGTCAATGTCCTACAACAAAAAAATCAATGCCCCACCAAATTTTACCACAAACAAAATTTTTGACATGTCCATACACAACTACCAAATTTTTTTCCCACAACCATGCCATCGAAAAAATTCCCACATGGCCATGTCCATGTACAACCGCAAAAACTCCCACATACCCAAAATCATAACCACAATATTTTCAGAGATCAAACATCACATACCTAATAAAAGTTTTCCATAGCCAAAATTTCATTATCATAAAACTTCTTCCATATCCACAAAAACTTTTTTGTATCCACAAAATTTTTCCATACTCATACCCATAAAATTTTTTTTTGCCATGTCCATAAAACAAAGATTACACATGCCAACAAATCTTCCACGTTCATCATTGTGGGATACATTTTTGTATTCCCAGGGAAACTCATGCGTACTCCCTGAGAAACTTGTCGTTGTCCCACATCGAAAGAGTCTTCCCCCACTTTCTGTCTTATAAGCTGTGAAGCGAAGGAATAGTATACCATCAGTTGCAACTGATGGTACACTATTCCTTTGCTTCACAGCTTATAAGGCAGAAAGTGGGGGAAGACTCTTTCGATGTGGGACAACGACAAGTTTCTCAAGGAGTACGCATGAGTTTCCCTAGGAGTACAAAAATATATCCCACAATAAAAGGAAGCTACCTAGGGAAACTCATGCGTACTCCTTGAGAAACTTGTCATTGTCTCACATCGAAAGAGTCTTCTCCCACTTTCTGCCTTATAAGCTATGAAGCGAAGGAATAGTATACCATCAGTTGCTTAAGCCATTGATGGTACACTACTCCTTCACGTCACAGCTTATAATACAGAAAGTGGGGGAAGACTCTTTCGATGTGGGACAACGACAAGTTTCCCAGGGAGTATGCATGAGTTACCCTGGGAGTACAAAAATGTATCCCACAATCATGATTTTGTTCAACCAAGCCTACACAACAAATTTTTTCATGACTTCAATGCCCCCAAAATTCAAGCCAAAGTTCAACCAACAAACATCACAAATTACCAACATTGCCAAAATTCCATAAGCCACCAATATTGTCCAGATTACACCATGACCAAAAGATACAATACTTTAAAAATGCTCCAAAGCCAACATTACAATATGATCAATCATACATACCCTAAATTCCAACACGATCACACAACAATACAATGACAATGTCTCCACATCAAATTTTTAATTCCAAATCTCAAATTCTCTACTCCACGTCCAAATTTTTACATCCCAAATTTCCAATTCCAAATTTTCAAACTCCAAGTTTTCAAACCCCAAATTTTTCAGGTCCAAACTTTCAATTCCAAATTTTCAAATTCCAAATTCTCAATCCAAATTTTCGAATTCAAAAATTTTCAAATCCCAAATTTTCAATTCCAAATTACAAATTTTTTAAAATCTCAAATTCTAAATTTCAAGTTTCAAAATTTCGAGTCACAAGTTTTCAAAATCTCAAGTTTTAGGTTTTCAAAATTTCAAGTTTCAAATCTTTCAAGATCTCAAGTTTCAAAAATTCAGAATTCAATTTTAAACCTTCAGTTTTCAAAATTTCAAATTGCAAATTCCAAACTCTAAACTTTTATAAATCAAGTACAATTTTCTTCCAAATAATTTCATACATGCCAAAACTCATAGGATCGACAATAGTTCTCCTAGACCTTCATAGGATTGACAATAGTTCTCCTATACCTTGTAAGATCGACAATAACTCTCCTAACTTCATAGGATCAACAATAGTTTTCCTATACCTTGTAGGATTTACAATAGCTCTCCTACCTTCGTAGTTCTCCTATACCTTGTAGGAACGGCAATAGTTCTCCTATACATCATAGGATTGACAATATTTATCATATACATTTTAGGATCGACAATAGCTCTCCTACCTTCATAGGATCAACATTAGCTCTCATACCTTCAAAGGATCGACAATAGTTCTCCTATACATCATAGGATCGACAATAGCTCTCCTACCTTCATAGGATCGACATTAGTTCTCCTATACATCATAGGATCGACAATAGCTCTCCTACCTTCAAGGAATTGACCTTAGTTCTCCCAAAACCCATAGGATCGACAGTAGCTCTCATATCTTCAAAAGATTGACTTTAGTTTTTCTTTCAATTTTCAAATTCCAAATTTCAAATTTTAAGTTCCAAATTTCAAGCTCCAAAGTTCAATTCAAAATCTCAAAGTTTCAAAGTCTCAAAATTTTAAAAGTCAATTTCAAAACTTCCAAGTTTCAAAATCAAATGTTTCTCAAAAATAAAATCTTTTGACAATTAAAATTTTCTTGATAAAGTTTAAATCAAGAAGGAACAAATGAAAATCACACATCTCAGTCAAGATCAGATTCATTGGTCGTAGGAACCTACATATCCAAGATCAGTATTGTGTTCGTAGACATTATCTCAGTCAAGATCAGATTCATTGGTCGTAGGAACCTATGTATCCAAGATCAATATCATGGTCGCAGACATTATCTTAGTCAAGATCAAATTCATTGGTCGCAGGAACCTATGTATCCAAGATTAATATTGTGGTCGCAGACATTACCTCAATCAAGGTCAGATCCATTGGTTGCAGGAACTCACGTATTCAAGATCAAAATCATGATTGCAGACACTTCTTTCGTCAAGATCAAGTCCTTTGGTCGCAGACATTACCTTCGTCAAGATCGAGCCCCCTTGGTCCCAGACATAAAAGTCTCTTAGTCACATCAATTGTCAAGAATCATTTCAAAGTTCATCAACTACCAGCTAAGTCAAGTATTTTCTTTTCTGTTTTTTGTCAAAAAGATAAGGTACTTGTTCTGTGTTCCAAAGTTTTAGGTTCAAGGGCTAGGTTATCTTTGAAAATTCAACCTCAATTAAATCATGGTCGCTAAAATCAGTGTCTTTATTTTACGTTGACATTTGCTTTCCAAGTTCTATCAATGAGGGGCATTCGATAGACATTCGATTTTGCATCCATGATTTAATCAACGGAGATGACTGGAATGACCATCCGTGAACCCAAAAAAATCATTCTTGCGTTACATGCATCAATTTGTTCTTGCATTGCATGCATCAGTCTATTCATTGCATATCATAAAAATGATCTTGAGATTCTAACGGTCGCAACAGTGTGTCCAGTTTCTAAATCGGACCATCAAATCAAAAGATATTGCATGATCAAGTTTGCACGGTCATCATCCATTGTGTCTAGGTAGAGTCGATCACACATAATTAATTTAAATTAATTCTGATTAGTTAAAAAATTAAAATTAATTAAATAATTTTGTGATTGGTTGATAATTAGTGTCTAAAATAGGGATGCATGCATAGGAATAAAATGGATGATTAGATAACAATAAAATTGTGGATAATCTGAACTTTATCAAGATTTATTTTAGGGTATTTATCTACAAGATAATTGTTCTTGAAAAGCCTGAATGATTTAGAAAAGAGATAATAAAAAAATCATGGACGGAGGATGAAAACACGTCTAGGTGCAAGGATCAGATCAAAAAACCCTAGAATGAAAGTCCAAACGGCACCCGAACACGAAAGAACATTCGGCATCCAAATGCACCATTCGGAACTTTTGGTGTGCCAAACGGCACTTTAAAAGTGCCGAATTGGCATCTTTTGGGCTTTAGCCTAACGGCCTTTGGGTGATAATAAGGTATACCTTTTCGATCTTTTTGCAGAAGGATGAGTCCTGATTCGTATTCTACACTTTGGGGCTATTTTTTAGAGATTTTCGGCCTTTATAAATAGGAACTAAGTCTCATAATTTAGCACCTTTTTTTTTTTTACGCTTTGAGAGGCATATGTTTTAAGACTCTCAAATTGCTGATATTTGCTGATCCTCTTTGAGATTTACTGCAAAAACTAGGGTTTTTAGGTTTCAAAGATAACTGAATAAGTTTCTTTGAACCCTAAAACATCCTCTCAAGAACAAAGAGTGCTAATGCAAGAGGTTGTTGTCAATCACCATTTCTCTTTCTTATGCTTCTTGATTAAAATGATGAATTTTTTTTAATCTTTGAATTATTAATCATTTTTTTGTTTGAAGCATGATTGTTTTATACAATTGTTATAATCTCTTTCTTGAATGTTAATAATCTACATGTGAACAACTCTTTTTCTTAAAATAAAAATAAATCTGCATCTTTATTAGAAGTAGATCTGACTTTCTTAAAATAAAAATAAATCTATATCTTCATAAGATATAGATTTGATTTTTTTTTTCTTAAAATAAAAACAGACTTGTATCTTCATTAGATATAGATCTAACTTTCTCTTAAAATAAAAATGGATCAGCATCTTCATTAGATGCAGATCTGATTTTTTCTCAATTAAAAATTGATTTGTATCTTTCTAAGATACAAATCTGATTTTTCTTTAACATTTGCAGATTTTTGAAATAAAGAAAAAGATAAAACATGATTGTGTTTGTTATTTATTGTGTTTAGTCCATGTTGCATAATATTAAATTATGTGTGAAACTCTCTTCTTAATTTTTTTTTTATTCTTTTAAAACATATAAAAAAACAGATCTGATTTTTCTGTTATCAAAAACTATTTTTTTATTATTTATTATTCAAAAACAGATCTGTTCTTTTGCAAACCAAAACCCAATTTTTTTACATATAAAAAACAGATCTGATATTTTTCAAATCAAGACTTTTTTTTATGTAATAAACACATATCTAAATTTTTACCTCCAAAAACCACTTTTTCTACGTACTACAAAACAGATTTGGTATTTTGACATATCAAAACCAATTTTTCTTACCAACCAAAACAGACCTAATTCTTTTCAAAAGAAGAGATCTCATTTATAAATAAATTTGTGTGATTTAATATTTTTTTTTTTCACATGTTCAACATATCATTCATGACATGCATAAAATGGTACATTGGTCACAGGAGTCTAAAGGACCAGACTCTGTTTGAGCGGAATAGGTGCCTAATACCTTCCTATTCCGTAACCTAACCTTCGAATTTAGTATCTTTGGATAGGTAGACCTAGGCTTTATATTTGTTTTTATTTTGGATAGACTGTAACTAGGGCAAAAATCCATGTATCATTGGTAGTTTGTAACTAGGACCCAAAGTCATGTAATTTTCAATTTTTCAAATTTGTACTTTTTATCCAATCAATAATAATGAGGCATTTCATTCATGTAAATTTTTATTTTATTTTTTCTTATTTTTTTGTATAAAAAATAAGTGGCGATTCCACGCCATTTACCCAAAAAGAGAGGTTCCCTTAAAAGCACACCACAAAAATCTCTCTCTTTTGAGCGGCACTTTCAAGGTCTTCCACACCATAAGCTTGAGACTCTTTTATTCCGAGTTTCTAGTTATGTTGGAAGGTTATTCAAATGCTAGTTGGATTACTAATGTAAATGATAACAAATTCACGTCTGGTTGGATATTCACTCTTGGTGGAGGGTATCAAAGAAACAAACGTGTATTTCTCACTCCACCATAGAATCATAATTTATAGCCTTGGCAGCAACAGGCAAGGAAGCAGAATGGTTAAGAAATATGTTGTTAGACATAGAATCGTAGCCACAACCAATACCAACCATTTCGATGTATTGCAATAGTGAAGCCACCTTGGGCAAAGCATACAGTAAAATGTATAATGGTAAGTCTAGACATATATGTCTAAGACATGATTACATAAGCCAATTAATAGAATATGGTATCATTTCGATTGTCTATGTATGGTCAAATAGTAATTTGGGAGATCCTTTAACCAGAGCAGTGTCTCGAGATATGGTTAGGGTAACATCCATTGGAATGAGACTGAAACTTTTCTTTTAAGAGAATCACCAATAATGGGAACCCAACCTCAAATTGATTTATTCTATCGAGGTTTAAAGGGTTAACAACAATCTATTGATACGTAGTTAGTAAGAGCACTAATTTTATGTCTCATTTAGGATGGATTAGTGCAGATTGTTATGATGAAATTGAGGATGCGTTTTACAATCTTAATAAAGTTCATAAAGTGTAAATGTTTGTGTACCAGGAACATAAGAAGGAACTTCACCTTTGTGAACATAGAAGTGGTGCCACTTCTAGCAAGAGTAAAGGGTTTTCTCTTGTAAATGTTCACTAAACCGAAAAGAGCATAAGACCATAATAGCACTAATAACAGTGCATTTCTAAATGTATTGTGGATGTTCTCATGTTTGTGTTGTTTTCGTTTTCAACACATAAGAGTTTTGGTTTAAGCACCAAGCCACTATTAACTTTGTTGATTTCTTTAGCAATTACACTAAGGAAAGATTTAAGTTGAAAGACACCTTCCATTATGCATGATAGAACATTAATCAAGTGAGACATATATTATTACAACTTAGTAGGAGATTATTGTATATATAGGTATATACAATGATAGGTTGTAATAATGATAATGTTTGAGTTTGAAAATATTATTTCATAAAGTTGTTAAAGTGAAAATTCAAATTTTGAAATTTTTTAAGTGAAAATTCAAAGTTAAGTATTTTCAATTGGTTGAAACTTTGGCTCGATCAATTGAAATAGTAAAAAAACAATCCTAAAGTTTCTAGATGGTTTGATTACTATTCGATTCCTGTTTAATCGATCCAAAAAAACATTTGATCGATCGAAAAAATCTCTCGATCGATCGAAACTCAAAAACTGAATTTTCTGCAGAATTTCACAAATTCTGCAAAGATGCAAGTTGAGGCTAAAGTGTAATGAATAAGATAATACCCAAGCAAAATACTACCATTCAAAAGAATTTTTAAATCATCTACTAAAGGTAATTGTTGAAGTTTCTACTTGTATCCAAAAAATAGATATTTCTACAATATTTCTTCATAATGGTAGAATTTATACAAGTGTGAGAACATGTGGTCTTCACTAACATAAAACAACCTAAACTTTAGCACTAATCCCTCTAGCAGCAACCTTTTCTCGCTCTCAGTGATCAAACTTGACAAAAAAACAAATAGTGATTTCAATGATTAAACAGCAGGCGTAGGTGAAGCCATAAGATCACTATCACTACTAAATATGTAAGTTTGTGAGCGTTTAGCTTAGGAACTTCCATCTTAAGAACTTAGCTAAGGGACCAATATTAAAAGTGAAATACAAAGCATATCATATAGTCTGAATGTTCATGAGATATATTTAATTTCCATGTAATCAATAACACAGTATAATAGGTGCATAACCCAATTTTAATGGGGCAATTAGAAAATAACAAATGCATTTTTCATTAAGGAGAGGCAAAGATGAGACATTCATCAACTGAAAAAAGGAATCGAAGCAAAATTACGCTCTAATAAAGGTTTTCACTCAAAAGAACCAAACCAAAAGTAAGTGCAATTCAGCACCTGCCATGACAAGTGCATAGCTTTTCTACAACTACACAACGCATTAGAACCACGTGCCTACCAGTAGAAATATGGCTAAAAAATCCAAGGTCCTGGAAAACAGACAACAGGGAGCACGAACTAGACAAAAAAAAAAAAAAGAAATCAAGGAAAGAAAAAATTTTCAAAACATTACACGAGAAATTATTCCTGGCAAGGAACAAAAAAGAAAAGCCAAGCAAACCATCAAGCTTCATACTCAGCAAGGAGTCACTAATCAAATCAAAACCGAGACAAAATGAGAGCTGAGTGAGAGAGGGAAGGAGCAGTGAGGGAAGGGGGTGAAGCGGTGGAAAAAGGAGACATGGAGTGGATCGGTGGGGTCGATGAAGACACGGTCAAGTGGGATCGGCGGCTGGAGCAAGTGGTGGTGGTGGTGGTTTTTTGATGGGTTTAATGATGGGTAATCTGAGAAGCTCAAAGGAGGAGGAGAAAGTGGATAATCTAAGAAGATTGCAGGGGGAAGAGGAGGTGGGTAATCGTCGGGAGAGAGAGAGAGAGAGAAGAGAAGACGTTAACCCTAATATTAACAGAAGTTTTCATTAAATCCTTGACTTGGACATGTGACTATCTAAGGCATTGACACATCAACATTATGCAGGATTTGTTGCAAATCATTGCCCTAAATTAAATATTATTTTGTCACTTATTGGGTTTCGTGGCAGAGAGGAAGTGAGAAAGAAATTAATAAAAAATAAATAAATAGTGTTTAGTTGATGGGAAAAATAAGAGTATTGATGCAGGATGTGTTGTGAAATTGTGTGTTAAAATAGATATAGTAGTTTTTTGAGATGTTAAATGCTATATAGTAGTTTTTTGAGATGTTAAATGCTAAAATTTTAACGATGCTCTTACTACGCAAAAAAAAAAAAAAAAAAAAAAAAAAAAAAAAAAAAAAAAAAAAAAAGAAAAAAGAAAAAAAGAAAAAAAAAAAAAGAGGCTTTTTCTCAAACTCTAAAAGGCAAAAGCATCAACTTACCGGTAAGTGAATAAACAACTGTACTTATAGTAAGAAAAATCATCAACTTAATCACAGAAAGTACATATATTACATTCACAATGAATATTTCAACTTTCAATAGTTGAGGTTATAACCACACACACACACACACACACACAAATAGAAGAAGAAGAAGAAGAGAGAAAACCTTTCTGGATTAGTCACAATAAGTGGATGCTTGTGAGAGTTCCATAAAGACTGTACAAACCAAATAGCCTTGATAACAAGATCAGTACATCCAAGACAGGTCTTGCCTGAAAGAAATAGATTTTGCAGCTCCTTGAAGGCCTCTTTCAGAAATTTGAGGACAATCTTCCACAGCCAACAATTCCAATTTGTATGAACCCATAAGTGGCTTTAAGCCATCATCAGAAATCCCCAAACACTTGCTTAATCGTAAGACGCGCAATCGGGGAAACTGGCCCACAAGCTGCAGCCCCTCATCACTAATCTCTTGGCATCTGACGAGCTCCAGGATTTCAAGAAACTGAGCTGAGCAAAGAGCCTCCATCCCAACATCGTTGAATGAATACACGTGGTCAAGAGCAAGTTCACGAACAGGACACATTTTAATCAAGGAAAGTATTCCACTTAATGAAAATGAAGAAAATGAAGGAAAATCTCCATCAGAAAATGATATCCTAACTGATTCAAGCACTGAACAGTTCTGAGCCACAGCTTTTAAACTCTCATCAGTTAATCTCAAAGCATTGTTCATCAAAAGAGGCAGTGAGAAATCAGATGGAACTCGCAATGAAATGAACCGAAGATTACTTGATCTTTGGGCTAAACCAATAATGTCAGAGTCCCTTACTCCAACACACATATCTAACTGAATCTTCTCCAAGTTCTTGCACTTCCCCAACACACAAGCAAGACCTCTCCCTGGGCTGATGATGCAATTTACCAAGCTAAGCTCCAGCATATTTTCACATGGGATGCACTGCTTTTGCCATCGATCCACAGCTAACCTATCATACACCTTCATATATCTGTAATTAGCATCCACTTCAAATTGCAACCGTTTTAGATTTTGCCAACCAGGGCCTAGCTTAACTAAATCACCTTCCCCAATTGCTCTGCAGTTCTTAATTGAAAGGTCTTCAAGTGTTTCAAGCTTGCCAAGATATTCAAGCCACTCAACACTGGTAACATTCAAGCATCTGATAAGATGTAGAAGAGTAAGATTTCTACAGCCCACAACAAGAGATAATATGCCACAACCCGTGATTCTTGGGGTGAAATTCAGCTTTAAAGCAGAAAGCTTGGAACAAGAAGCCAAGTAACGGAGACCCACATCAGTGATGAATGTGCAGTAGCTTAAGGTGAGGTCAGTCAGAGAAGGACAGATACTTGAAAGGATAAGAAGCCCGTGGTCATCCAATTGTTTTCCTAGTTTGGACATCCAACCAGAGTAAGTTATCTCCACTTTTGCCAAGTTTTGAAACCTATCACATAGTGAAGTCAAAGCTTCATTTGCAGGGTCGAATCCACACCCAACCCGAATGGATTGTCTTTGTTCATTATCCAACTCATGAAAGCGTTTACATGCTAAAGACAAAGAGTTTCTGTCATTGGTTTTCTTAATCCTGCTTAAGATCTCCCAAACTAACTGGTCTGGTAATTCATCCATCAAAACCAGACCTTTTCTTTTTGCCCCTACAGGAAACAATTAGCAACCAATTGCAATTACAAACACCAATAAGGAAAGTTCAGTCTAAAATAGAGAGAAAGAGACCTTCCTAATATCCAATTATAAAATTTAGGAGATGTTTGAAGACATTTCATCACATCTGAGGTTTTCCTCATTGATTTTCCCCCTGTTTTACAAACACAAAAAAAAAAAAAAAAAAAAAAAAAAAATGCCGCAGGGTTTCTCTAGAGCAACAACAAAGAGATTATAAGTATATGATAAATGGAAGGCGGAGTGGAGACAAGGTTTTGAACTCAGTAGTCAGGACCATCTGCTCTGATACCATAATAAATCTACCATTTCTCCCAAGAGAATAGTTGGGAAACAGCTAATTTAATCATTTAAGCATTAGTTTAACAGTATATTAATTGATCTAACAAAAAAGTCCTACAAATACATGATATAAAATACATTGTTCAATAATTTCTATAAAAGAAATTTAGCGACACCAGCAATTGATCTAACCAAATTGAATCAAATCCCACAACCAAAAAATGAAAGGGAAAAAAAGAGAGAGTCAATTTCATTGAAGCTAACGCATATTGCAAAATGAAACAACAGCAGAAACTACTGCAAAGTCAATAAATAAATAAATCCATCAAAGATCACAAAAATCCCAGATTCACAAAGATATAAAATTTGAATCAGTTTAGTTTGGTCAGAAAAGAGTGTGTTAAGAATCCCAGAGATAAATTGGCAGAAAGAGACAAGATCTGATGATGTTAGCTTGATGACAAAAATTGAAAACCCAAGAAAGATCCCAAATGTTACCTGAAACCAGAGAGGAGCAAGAAGAGAAGAAACCTTATTCAGAATCTCTTCAGATTCGATAATGCTAAGGAAGGTGTTGAAGAAAGATATTTATCACGGAAGATACTATTGTTGTTGTAAATAAAAAAGGCACAGGCTGATGCCGGTTGTTTCTTACTTGACCATGTTAAATGCATGGCCCATGTTTCTCACATTGATGAAAGTGATTTGTACGAGAGGCCCATATTAACTAGGATGAATCAAGAGCCCAAAAATCCAAAATCCATTGGGTACAGTACTTTAGTAGAGCTTAACCTAGGACTTTGTCCCTTTTTTTAGCCCCTCGGGGTAACTAATCTTGGAATAGTTGTCCACGAACACAAACTTATTTACAACATTTTTAAAAAATATAGATGTGGTCAATATCTTATTAGCTTTCATATAAACCCACCATTAATACCATTTTTTCATTTACCCATAATCACTCATAATTTCAGCAGTTTGTAAAATATTTTGTAAAATAGTTTATATCTCTAGCATTATTCATTTCTAAAAAGACTTAGGTGTCAACATGTGATTAGATTAAAATTACATATAAGACCATCATGGGTACTTAATGAAAAATATAGATTTGGTGCATCAATCACAAGATGACACATAAGTTGTGAATTTGGGTGTGGGTAGACATGGCAAATCAGATTGCGCATGTCGGTTTGGGTTGGGTCAATTGGACTCGCATTGAAAACAGGTTTAGGAAAAAAAAAAAAAAAAGAGGTTGTTAGAAATGGGCCTAGTCATTTAGGTTGCAGGTTGGGTCAATCCCATATTTTTTCACATGATTATTTTTCTTTAATTTTGCATTTGTCATTGGAGAAGTCATGTAGCAAATTAATTGGTGTAATATGCATTATTTTAAATTCACCACTCAAATCAATAATAAGCTCAACTTAACAAATTAATACTTGTTCAAAAATTATAAAATTATACAAATCTCAACATTGCTAACCAAAAAAAAAAAAAAAATGCACAAATGAGTCTAGTCTACCATTTGAGCATATAATTAAAATAAATACAATAGTTTTATTTCTAAACAATATCAACATCCCAAAACATAATAAAAAATTATAAATTCCCTATTGGATAGATACTTTGACAAATAATAAAAACATATAAGAAATTTACAATCTTAAAACTAATTTCATAATCTAATATCAATTGTAGTTGGCACTCTGTTTCAATTTAAAAATATACATTAAAGTTTGATTGTTTTCTTATTTATATCTTTTATGAATACCATATCATTATTAAGCAACACACCCTCTGGAAAATATCATTTGCTATTTTGAAAAAAAATTTATTTTGGTCATTGTTTGTTACAAAAGGAAAAAGTTTGGCAACAAACTTAGTTGTAACTTAAGGCTTTAACTCTACTCAATATCTTTTTATTGGATGTGAATTTTGACAAATCCACTATTGTATTACATTTTCTTCTTATATCCTCTATGTTTATAAATTTTTCAAAATATCAAAAATCAATAACTATGTCATCAATCAAATGTTTAAATTCAAGATTTTGTTGTCTAAAATTATGTATAAAAAATAAGTTATAGGTTGAATAGTAAACAAAATTTGATTGGCATCAAATTTTACATGTTTGTTAATGTTAGGGTTTGTGTCCTAAAATCCAATTTATTGGCTTGTTATAAATAATTAAATTGTTTTATTATATGAGACTATTTATAATTGAACTAATGGGACATTATCATAGTCATTGAGATGCATTGTATGTGATTTATGTGATTTAGTTGTAAAAGATATAAATCACAAGTTCCTTGTAAACTCAAAATATAGTTTGTAGTTGATGATGAAATTGGGCATTTCATCTGCGAAGACTATAACACATCAATTAAGATGGTTTATCTTGATTATGGAAGTGGAGACTTCTAGTTGATGTCTTGATATGTCTTAAGTGTGTAAAACATATTCAACTGGACTGCTATGAGATTAATTATTCAATTAACAACGGTCACCTGAATAATTAATCACACGACTTCTAATTTCATAAACTCTCAATCTTGAAAGGATAGTGAACCCGATTATAAAATGTAGGTTACTTTGATATGTTAGGAGTGAGATCTAGTTTGATGGTCAAAACCTCAATATGTTGGGTAACTACACGTAGTGTTGAGGGAATACATATTCTCAAGATGGAATCCATAATCTCTTTCTATAGAGGCACGAAATATCCCCTTAAGATAAGTTTAATGAAACTGTTTATTGAGGGCCGGCCACTTTCGTAAAGAGTTACTAAAGTTCATATTTTATGAAATTAGATTTCATAAATATGAATAACTAAAAGATTAAACTGGGGACTCAAGGAATAAATTAGTTGTTTACAAAGTGACAGTTTAATTATGATTTTCTTCACTATGGATATTTCATGGAGGGATCAACTATTAGAGTCTTGGGACATAATTTATAATAAGACCTAGAGTGCAATTATATTTTTATAGTGATACTTGTTATATAATTAATGGTAACTTTGGTCTTGTCAAGAGTTGACAGATAAGTCTAAAGCCCATTGGAGCTAGAGCCTTATTAGTCCCTTTGGTCCCATCCCAAGACACACACTAAAGCCCAATTGAGCTGGCCCAAAAGGCTAACCCAATTAGATAATCAGTTTTTATTTAATAAGAGTTATTAAATAAAGTAACTGCCAAGGATAGTTAAAATGTACGTATGATTAAAGGAAGAGAAAACGGTTTTTCTCTATAATATCTTTTGAATACAATTTTCTTTTGGAAAATCAACATACTTAAAAACTGATTGAAAGACCACTCATCTTGGGCACCAAGTGAAATTGGGCTGAAGATTGAAGGTATTATCAAGTCTTGTTTTTTGAATTTCACTACATCAAGGTACGTTTTTTGTTCTTTGTTTTAGAATTCAAAGTTATAAGTTATCTCTCATGAATGAAGTAGATCATTGTATTGCTTCCGCTATGGGTTTTGTATGAGATGCAAAACTAGTTTTTCCAACAGTTAAAGACTTAAAGAACATGCAATTCAACAATTAGATTTTTAAAATATCTAGTCATGTTAATTTTTTAAGTGGGAGTTGTAGCCTTATGCTACAATCAAATTTGTAGCCAAACTTTGTCTATTAAAAAATAGACCAAGCATCCATAATTTATGCCAAATTTCATTGATATACTTTGGCTTCACTCTTTTCACACTTATGAATACTGCTCATGCATGTCTATAATTTCAAATATATGTTTTTAACTCTACTATAACCCAATTATCTTGCCATGTACTTTGTTATTTGATACATAAAAATTTTTACTTATCGCGTTATTCAAGTAAGAGAATGCCTCAATCATTCAAATTTCAATTCGTTTGTATGTAACTAGATAAAAGTCTTAATTGTTTTCTTGAGGCCATTGTATTTAAATGACGTTAAATATATATATATATATATATATATATATATAACATTTGAATCATGTTATCCAAAAAAAATTTCAAAAATTGATATATATATATATATATTTAAAACAAATAATAATAACATGTGTAAGGACCAGCTTTGGTTCCCTAGCCCACAAGGTGGATGGATTTAGGCCCAAAAATCCCAAAACAATGAATTTGTAGAGAGTGGGGTAGAAAACTGGGTTTTAATGAATCAGACACAAGTAAAGTAAACTTGGATGATAAAAGTGTTGGGATAAGTGCCCTTAAATCCTATTGTATGATACTATGTATGATATTATGTTTGACATTATATGAAAAATGATGTATGGCTTAATATTGTGATTAATAAAATTGCTTTATTCTTATCTAAAATGATGGTAACATGAATATTCGAACATTATCAAATAGTCCATGAGATGCATAGTATGTGATTTATATGATTTAGTCACAGAAGATATAGATCACAAGTTCTTTATAAACTCAGAATTTTGGTTCGTAGTCGGTGATGAAATTGGGCATTTCATCTGCGAAGACTATAACATATTAACTAAGATGATTTGTCTTGATCATGGAAGTGGAGACTTCTAGTTGATATGTTGATATGTTTTAAGAGTTAAGACATATTGAAATGGACTGTTGTGAGATTTATTATTCTCCTAACGACTGTCAATTAAATAATAAATCTCACGACTTTTATTCACATGAACTCTTAATCCTAAGAGAATAATGGATTTGATTATGAAATGTAGGTTGCTTTGATATATCAGAAGTGAGATCTAAAGTAACGGTCAAAACCTCAGTATGTTGGGTAGGCACATTTAGTGTTGATGGAACATATATTCTCAAGATAGAATTCCTAGTCTTTTAATAGAGATAAAAAATATTCTCTTGAGATAAGTTTAATGGGTTCAATTATTCAGAGAATTAGACCTAACTACTTTAGTAAGACTAAAGTATATATTTATGAAATTAGATTTCATAAATATATGATGAATAACTTAAAAGGATTAAACCGGGTACTCAATGATTAAGATGTAGTAATTTACAAAGTGGTAGTCTATATTCATGACTTTGTATTATTACGAATATTTTATGAAAGGGTTGCATGTATAATAAAGTCTTGGGATATAATCTATTAATAAGGCCTAGAGTGCAATTATATTTATATAGTGGTATTAAATATAATTAATGGTAACTTTGGACTTGACAAGAGTTGATAGAAAAGCCCAAGGCCCATTGGAGCTAGTGTCTTATTTGTTCCCTTTCGATCCCACTTCAAGCCACACATTAAAGCCCAATTGGGAAGGCCCAAAAGGCTAGCCCAATTAGATAATTAGTTATGTGGAGAGAAACATACATAATTTTATATTAGAATGAAATGGTTTGTATGTTGATATATGTAAGAGAGAGACTCCTTCATATTCTCTCTAGAACAAACACATAGAACTGATTGAGAGACCACACATCTTGGGCATCAAGTGGAATTGGAATGAAGATTAAAAGTGTTTCCAAGTGCTTGTTTTCATTCAGTTTTGAAATTCACCATACCAAGGTACACTCTCTTGTTCATATATTCTGAAATTTACACAGTACATGTTATCAATTGCAAATGAAGTAGATCCGTTAATTTTTTCACTGCGTATGTTTTGTATGCGATACAAACATTTTATTTTCCTACAAAAAGAATGAAGATAAACAAATTTATATTGAAGAAGATTGTCCTTGGCACAGTCCAAGGAATTTAGCTCTTATATATTTTTCTTGAGTTTGGTTACAAAGGAAATTCTTGGTTGCTATAGTCTTTTTCTCCTAATTTCCAGATCCTCTCCTTTTTGGGTATCTCCTCCATTTTATACTCTTTTCCCCTCTCATCTTTGCCCTTCACGTGTAAGCTAGATGGTTGATGCTGATACTTGTTCCATCAGCACATTTTTGAAATCTTTGTATAGTAGCTGTAAGGCTGAAAACTACTATTCATGTATCACTTCCACATTAATGCGATCAAAGAGTTAGCTGCAGAGCATTTAATGCGGTGGTAGCAGCTTTTTCCTTTGATATTTTAGGATTCTCCCCTGCCATATGTTTCTGCAATGCTTATCCATACCAACAAAACTTTCTGGAACGTTCCCCTGAATGGCAGACCACCTACCCGGACCTCGGCTTTGGTTAGCCGAGGTGGCATTCATCCTCGGCACTCCCTCCTGGGCCATTATGACTAAAACTAACTTTTTTATCTACTAACACGGACTCCCTTGATAGAGTTTACCCATCCTCGAACGACTTCTAGTCCTCGACTTGGGCCTGAGGCCCAATATATATATGGATAATAAGCTCCTGAGCCCAATGCTTCTACAATAGCCCCTTGAGATACCTCTTTCTGGTTCCTCGAGAAGAAAGGAAGATTTCAATATCACTATAGTTGCTCTAAACCCATTGCATCCCACCTCTGCCTATGAAGACACCTTCTTAATTACCCAAGGCACGCTCTTGATGCTTCAGTATTGGAGACGCGTCTTCATTAAATTTTTACAGCTCCCTGTCCCCCACGTTCTATGGCGTGTCGCGAATCCAACGACAGAGGATATTGATAGGAACTAAGCGGGAATTCTCCCGCTTCTAACTCCCTCTTAGATATAAATACTCTTCAAATCAATTGTTCATATCACTTTAGCATCCGTTTCATTTCAGCACACATACACTGAACCTACTGATTCTCCAAATTACTCGTGCCCTCACAAATACCAAAATCCTGTTCGAGGACACTTTTCTTCTTTTTGTAAGTCTCCTTGAATCCTTACACCTTGTTCTTTTTTTTTTTCTATATATTTTTCTATTCTCCATATTTTTCTTCTCCTCGGCTTCATCTTCTTCTCTTGATCTTTTTAGTGATCCCAAACCTTCCTTGAAATGGGTAGATTCAAAAGCTTGGTAGACTTTGAAAAGGGGATAGAGAGGTTTAAGGCTTAGTATAGGATCCCTCCAAAAGTGGGTATTAGGTACTGCTAGGAAAAGGAGCAGCACGAGAAAAAGGCAAGAAGGAGAGGTGGTGATCCCAATGATTGCCTTCATATAGGGAGGGATGAGAATCCCTATGGGTACTATCATTAGGGATTATCTTAGGGCCCATAGATTAGCTCCCACCTAGTGCGTCCCTAACATGTTTAGGATCCTGGGGAGTGTAGACGTCCTTAATGAGAAAATGGGCTTAGGACTAACCCACCACGATGTTAATTGGGTTTACAATCTCCATCACCCAATGAGGCAGGGGTACTACCTAAAATCTAGGTACCCCGAGGTCAGGCTCATTGAATGCCTCCCCGATTCCAACAAAGGCCTAAAAAAAGACTTCTTGATCATCTCAGGGGAGTGGCACAACGGCCTCCCCTGTCTGACGAGATAGGAGGAACCAGGTGGGGCTCTAGGTCTAGATTCATACTTTCACAATTACTTCTTTTTTCTTCTCTTTTGATTGTATTCGTACATGAAATTCTTTTTGATTTGTGTTATTCTCTACTAATGATTTTTTTTTTTTTTTACTTAATGATTTTGCAGATAAGAACATAGCCATCCCCAACTTCAATCTTTTGATCCAAAAGAGTTTGGACAAGATTTTAAAGGCCGAGGAATTTTTTTCATTCAGATGGCCAACTGAGCGCGGCTCATCTAATACTAAACTATGTCCCCATCTCTACAGCTTTTCGGATGCCGAAGTACGTAATTAAGGCACGAGACCCCCACCTGCATCGGATCAGCGTAGCGGCCCCGGGCTTCTTGCTCCCTGGTTCCGTCCCAGAAGGCACCCTCACCATCTAACCTATCCTAGAGGGTGTTCTTAAAACACCTTTTCCACTTCAATATACGACCGTTGAAGCTACATCCTCTAAACCCCTCATTAAGGAAGAGGAGGAAATAGTTGACGTCTCGGAGTCTGAAGGCGATTTCGAGGTTTTCAAGCTACTCTCTTCCCTAAGAGATCCAGTGAATGACCTTGGCCACATATTCCCAGGACAAGAAAGCCACCCACAAGGAGAATCTGTCATCTCGGAAGCAATGCCAATCAAGCGCAAGACCAGACAAAGTCTCTGAGACTTAATGGAATCCTAAGTGGGGGGTAAGAAGCCGGAGAAAGCTAATCAGACCAAACCTCCCATTCCTTTACCCACCCAAACCCAATATGTTAACTAGGCTGATCATAAAAGAAAAATGGATCAGTCTAAGGGCAAGGAGGTGGTGGAGGAGGGGAAAAACTATCCTCCTAGAGAGGTCGAGCCCCAAAAAGGAGCCAAACAAGCTCGGATATCCTAGACAGTCTTGGAAAAGAGGACTGAGGTTCAAGCTCTAGTATCTGCTCCAGTTTGGTGTCCGACCATTATTTTAGATGGAGATGCTGTAAATGCCGACGCCTCCATCAGAAATCCTCAACAGGGAAAAGCTGCCTATGTGGCTGACGCATTGGAGCAATCTCTTCTATTGCCCGAGGATATGAACGAATTGAGGCAAATGAGGAAGCATGAGGTCTTTCTCACACTGAAGAAGGAGCTCGCTTTGGTAAGATTTTCTATAACTCTCCTTCATTTTTTCATTCGTTTTGTTTGTTTATTTGTTTGTTTTTCTTTTTTCTTTTTTCTCTTTTTTTTTTTTAAATTTGTTTGACCTAAACGCATTTCTCTGTTCCTTTTTATTTACGGGAAAAGGCCATCCAAGCTGCTTATAGGGCTGAGGAAATAATCATCAGCACGCACAAAATGATGAAGGACGAGGAAGCCAGATGTGTTACTGCCTTGAAGACCTTTGAGGTGGCAAAGAAAAAATTGAATGAAGTCATCGCCAAACTAAACTCGGCGGAAAGTGATAAAAAGAGCGTCGAAGCAGCTCTAGCGGCGGCCGAGAGGCAGGCGGAGAGCCAGCGCCAGCAGCTCTGCCAGACCAAGATGGATTCTGTGATGGCGAAGGAGCAAATAAAGGCTTTCACCAAGAGTCTGGAGGAGGCTGGAAAGGCCAAGAAGGAAGCTAATAAAGCCCGAGAAGAAGCGAAAAAGGCTAAGGAAGAAGCTAAGAAGGCCAAGGACTAACCTGAGTAGGATAGGTATGAGGCAGGGGTGGCTGAGACCGAGGAAAGCCTTAGGTTAGAGGTCTCGGAGGTATGCAGACATTACTGCCTCCAGGTGTGGAATGAGGCACTCAGCCAGGCCGAGGTTGATGCCTCCTCTACTTTCTAGAGAGCAAAAAATGTTTTCTATTCCTCAGCCATCCGGGCTTCTAGCTTATCCGTCCCCAAAGTTAATGCTCCTCCCCAGGGAGCAGATGTTGGAAAGGACAGCCCAATCCAAGTCCCTCCCTCTTCTGGCAATCCACCTAATGAGGCCGTGCAGTTTGAGGCCACAGAGAAAGCAGTTGAAACAACCAAGGAGGTGGTCTATGATGCTGCTCAGCCTCCTCCACCTGCCCTTAAGGAGCCTGCCAAGGAGAAAGAATCTACCTAACCTTTGGAAATAGTTCTGGCGACCCTTCCTATTCCCACTAAGGAAAACGTGAAGGGCAAAGGACCTGATTCTTCCACCACGGCTCCTAATCATCCTTCGAAGACCTCCAAGGACAAGCTTGTAATAAAGATGAAGTCTTAATTAGTCCTCGTGCTCTTTTATCTTCTTCACCCATTTTCTTTCTTTCTTTTTATTTCTTTTTATTTTTTTATGTAGTTTGACTTTTGTAAGTAAATTGCCTTCTTCCTAAGGCTCAAATCAATGAAACTCACAAATCTTTCTTCTATGATTATGGTATTTATGTTTCTCTCTGCATATGATTATGGTATTTGAAATGAAATGAAATCCCCTTTAGTTTTCTGCATAGGTAGTAGAAAATTTATCCCACTTCATATGGTTAGCAGCAAACCAAGTTAAACTTATTAAGTCCATCACCTTGGCAAAGCATAAATTCAATTTCAAGACCATACAAATTAATGTAGTATGCATACAAGTTTAAACTTAATTCTTTCCCTACCTATTAATGAGTTTAAAAGACTAAAGGGATAATTAGTCCTTAAACAAATACAAGCATGCCTGCAAATGCTTTAAGTGATGCTCATGAGCATCCATTTAAGCTTGTTACCACAATGAAGATCTTTGTTGTTTAGAGTAGTTGATCATATTTGATATTCAAGTAATCAATAAGAAGCACTTATTTACCTTAAGTATGTAGTCCAAAAAGTCTGAGATAAACTAAGGCTTTGCCCTGACATTTGTCAAAAATGATAGGAAGTATTAATTTACCCAAAGTATGTGGTCCGAGGAACTAGGCATAACTAAAGTTCTATTTAATACTTAGAACAATGATTAAAAGATATCAATTTACCCAAGATATGTGGTCTGAGGAGCCAGGCATAGCTAAGTTTCTGTTTGATACTTAGATAGATGTCAAAAAGTATTAATTTACCCAAAGTATGTGGTCTGAGGATCCAGGCATAGCTAAGGTTATGTTTAATACTTATAACAATGATTAAAAGATATCAATTTACCCAAGTTATGTGGTCCGAGGAGCCAAGCATAGCCAATGTTCTGTTTGATACTTAGATAGATGTCAGGAAGTATTAATTTACTCAAAGTATGTGGTCTGAGGATCCAGACATAGCTAAGGTTCTATTTAATACTTAGAACAATGATTAAAAGATATCAATTTTGTTCAGATTAGTGCTCTTAAATCCTATTGTATGATGCTATGTATGATATCAAGTATGGCATCATGTATGACTTAATATTGTAATTAATAAAGTTGTTTTATTATTATCTAAAATAATAGTAACATGAATATTTGGACATTATCAAATAGTCCATGAGATGCATAGTATGTGATTTATGTGAAAAGTTATAGAAGATATAAATCACAAGTTCTTTGTAAACTTAGAATTATAATTCGTAGTCGGTGATGAAATTGGGCATTTCATTTGCAAAGACTATAACATATTAGCTAAGATGATTTGTCTTGATCATGGAAGTGAAGACTTCTAGCTGATATGTTAATATGTTTTAAGAGTTAAGACATATTGAACTGGACCGCTGTGAGATTTATTATTCTCCTAACGACTGTCAAATGAATAATAAATCTCACGACTTCTATTTGCATGAACTCTTAATCCTGAGAGAATAATGGACCTGATCATGAAGTGTAGGTTGCTTTGATATATCAGGAGTGAGATCTAAAGTAATAGTCAAAACTTCAAAATGTTGGGCAACCACACTTAGTGTTGATGGTACATATATTCTTAAGATAGAATTCATAGTCTTTTAACGGAGATACAAAATATTCCCTTGAGATAAGTTTAATGGGTTCAGTTATTCAGAGAGTTAGGCCTAACCACTTTGGTAAGAAATTACTAAAGTATATATTTATGAAATTGAATTTCATAAATATATGATGAATAACTTTAAGGGATTAAACCGGGTACTCAAGGATTAATATGTAGTAATCTACAAAGCGGCATTCTAAATTCATGACTTTGTATTACTACGAATATTTTATGAAAAGATTGCATGTACAATTAAGTCTTGGGATATAATTTATTAATAAGGCCTAGAGTGCAATTATATTTATATAGTGGTATTAAATATAATGAATGGTAACTTTGGACTTGTCAAGAGTTGACTAAAAAACCCAAGGCCCATTGAAGCTAGTGTCTTATTGGTCCCACTCCAAGTCACACACTAAAGCCCAATTGGAAAGGCCCAAAAGGCTAGCCCAATTAGATAATCAGTTGTGAGAAGAGAAACATACAGAATTTTATGAACGTGAAATGGTTTGTATGTTAGGTAGACACTCTTTCATTCTCTCTAGAAAAAACACATATAACTGATTGAGAGACCACACATCTTGGGCGTAAGTGGAATTGGAGTGAAAATTAAAAGTGTTCTCGAGTACTACTGATCTTTGTTTGGAAATTCACCGCACCAAGGTACACTCTCTTGATTCTATATTCTGAAATTTACATAGTGCATGTTATCAATTGCGAATGAAGTAGATCCGTTAATTTTTTGTTGCGTATGTTTTGTATGCGTTACCAACATGTAATTTTCCATCAAATTTATCCAAGGTATGTGGTCCGAGGAGCTAGCCATAGCCAAAGTTCTGTTTGATACTTAGATAGATGTCAGAAAGTATTAATTTACCCAAAGTATGTGGTTCGAGGATCTAGACATAACTAAGGTTCTATTTAATACTTAGAACGATGATTAAAAGATATCAATTTACCCAAAGTATATGGTTCGAGGAGCCAGACATAGCCAAGATTCTGTTTGATACCTAAATAAATGGTAGAACGCATAACATAAAATATAACTAACCTAAATATGGTGAAGAAAGCCTTTATTAATAATAATACCTTCTTAGGTTGTTTACATTCCAAAGGCGTGGTACAGCTTTTTCCTCTAGATCTTCAAGATAATATGCACCTATTCCAGCCACTGATGTGATACGATATGCTTTCCCTAGTTGGGTCCCAATTTTCCCCATGCCGGGTTCTTGGCAGTTCCTAAAACCTTTCTTAAGACCAAGTCTCTACATGCCAATGGTCGTAACTTTATTTTGGCATCATACCCTTGCTTGAGCTTATGTTGATAATAGGCCAATTGGACCATAGCATTTTCTTTTCTTTCTTCAATTAAGTCTAAACTCTTCTCCAATTGCCCATCATTGCTGTTCAGAGTGAAAGAGCTCGTTCTCAGCATGGGGAATCCAGTCTCTAGCAGAATAACAGTCTCAGCCCCATAAGTCATTGAAAAGGGGGTTTCCCCAGTAGACCTACGAGGTGTAGTTTGGTAAGTCCAAAGGACGTGTGATAATTCTTCCACCCATTTTCCTTTCACATCATCCAGTCTTTTCTTGAGTCTACTTACTATGACCTTATTGACAGCCTCGGCCTATCTATTCCTCTGTGGATAAGCCGGAGTGAAATATCTATTTGTTATTCCCAGGTCGCAGCAGTATCTCCTAAATGCTTTATTGTCAAACTGAAGTCTATTGTTTGAGATGAGGGTATGGGGGATTCCAAACCGAGTGAAAATATTTTTCCAAACAAATCTTTTGGCATCCACGTCCTTGATATTTGCTAGCGATTCAGCTTCAACCCACTTAGTGAAGTAATCAGTGCCGACCAATGAATACCTCTTATTTCCTACAGCCTTAGGGAAAGGCCCTGCAATATCTAAACCATCCTGAGTGAAAGGCCAAGGACTAGACAAAGGGTTAAGGAACCCTCTAGGTTGGTGAATGTTTGGGGTAAATCTCTGGCATTGATCGCACTTCTTCAATTACTCTTATGATTTCCTCTGCATGTTTGGCCACTAATATCCTTGAGTGAAGGCCTTGTAAGACAAAGATTTGTCCCCTGTATGGCTTCCACAAATCCCTTCATATAATTCTTCTAGGAGTAGCTCTACTGCTTCAGGGTGTATGCATAGCAAATATGGTCCAAAAAAAGAGCGCTTATACAACTTTTGGTCCTCGGACAACCAAAATCGAGGAGCCTTCCTTCGTACCTTGTCGGCCTCGGACTTATTCTCAGGCAAGACATTTTCCTTCAGGAATAGTATAATAGAGTCCATCCAGTTAGGGCCTATACTTATTTGGTGAACATGAACCCCCTCTCCCCTACCTTAGTAAACCATACACAAGTCATCCACAAGGATCACCTGAGGTAAACTTTGTGCCGAGGATGTTGCCAACGTGGCAAGAGAGTTGGTATGTGTATTTCTACTTCTAGGGATTTATGACAAATTAAAAGACTCAAATCCAGACTGTAAGTGTCTTACCTGGCTTAAGTATTCCTGCATTTTGTGGTCTCTAGCTTCCAATTCTCCTTGAACTTGGCCCACAACTAGCCTTGAATTAGAGAATATTTCCACTGCTTTTCCACCCATTTTCTGAACCATGGTCATCCCTATCAGTAGAGCTTCATACTCAGCTTCATTGTTTGTAGCCAAGAAGCCCAATCTTAGGGATTTCTCAATTGTAATCCTCTCAGGAGACATCAGAACTATCCCCACTCAAAATCCTCTATGGTTCGCTATACCATCAATGTATACCTTCCAAGACAAAGGTTCTTGTAAGGAGATTGTATTAACTGATTTTTCATCCATGTCCTGCTTCTCCACTTTGCCTTCTAATAGGGCTTTAGCAAACTTAGCCACTAAATCGGCGACGACCTGACCCTTGACAGAGGTGCGAGGCATGTACTTGATATCAAAATCCCCTAGGATCGTACCCCACTTTGCAATCCTTTCTGTGTAATCAGCGCTCCAATGTAAAGATCTGAGTGGGAGCTGGGTTAAGACAATAACCGTATGTGATTGGAAATAGTGGGGGAGCTTACGCGTAGCATGCACCACTACTAGAATGGCCTTCTTCAGTGGTAAATAACGGACCTCGGCCTCATGCAGTGACGTGCTCACATAATAAACTGGCCGTTGTACACCACTATCAACCTAAACCAGCACCAAGCTCACCGCGTGGGAGGCCTCTGCAATGTAGGCAAATAAAACCTCATTAACCTCTGGTTTGGACATTATGGGTGGCTGAGAAAGATATTCTTTTAATTGCTCGAAGCCTAGGCACACTCCTCGGTCCATTTGAATCCCTTCCATTTGTTCAATAATTAAAAGAAAGGCCTACACCTGTCTGCTGACCAAGAGATCAATCGGTTTAGAGCAGCGGTCATCCCTGTTAGCTTTGGAACCTCTTTAGGATTCCATGGTGGCTGTAAATTGTTGATTGCTTTAATCTGGTCAGGGTTAACTTCAATTCTGTGGTGTGTAAAAATGTATTCCAAGAACTTCCCTGATATGACACCAAAAGAACACTTTAAAGCATTAAGTCGTAACTTGTGTCTTCTCAAGATCTTGAAGATATTCCCGAGATCACTAATGTGCTCAGATTCCAACTTGCTCTTGACCACCATGTCGTCAATATAAATTTCAATGTTTTTTCCCAGCTGTGACTCAAACATCCTAGTCATCATTCTCTGATAAGTAGACCTCGCATTTTTCAGACCAAAATGCATCACTTTATAGTGCTAGTTCCAAATGGGAGTGACAAAAGTTGTCTTCTCCTGGTCCTCCAAAGCCAAAGGTATCTGGTGATAGCCTTAAAAAGCGTCCAAAAAGCTCATTCAGGGGTGACCTACAGTGGCATCCACTAGCTAGTCAATCCTAGGCATGGGGAAGGGGTCTTTTGGGCAGGCCTTGTTCATCTATGAAGTCCACACATACCTGCCACTTTATATTCTTCTTCTTCATAATTACAGTATTGGCCAACCATTTAGGGTAGAAAACTTCTTTAATAGCCTCGGCCTACTTAAGCTTCATCACTTCATCTTTGACAGCGTCAGAATGATCTTTAGATGAGCGCCGAGGTAGTTGCTTTTTGGGGATGACAGATGGATTGACGTTCAGATGGTGACAGATGAAGCTTAAATCTACCTTAGGAGCTTCATAGGCATTCCATGCAAACACATCAATGTTCCTCCTGAGAAACTTTACTAGCTTTTCCTTCTCCCGAGGAAGCAGTTATTTGGAAAAATTTCTATTGATCATCACCTATAATAATTTTCTTTAAATCCTCACACTTTGCCTCCTCAACTACCCCACCAAAGGGTAACACCGTTGTCCTTAACTGCTACAAACCCTTATCAATGGGGGCCAAGGAACCGATCTCAGGCCGATGCATAATGGCTATCACCAAACATTGTCTAGCCACAAACTGGCTCCCAACCAGCTCCTCGATCTGATCCCCGGATGGATACTTCACTTTGAGATAAAGGGTGGAAGAAACGGCCCCTAGGGCATGGAGCCAAGGCCATGCCACAATGGCCGTATACGGAGAAAAAGCATCCACCACGATAAAATCCAGCTCCACCACCTCTGAGCCGGCCTGCACAGGTAGTCTAATTTGTCCTTTCAGAACAACCACCTTTCCATCGAAGCCTACCAGAGGTGAATCATAACTCGTCAGATCTTCCAGCTTGAAATTGAGCCCCTTGTACAAATTTGGATACATAATCTCAGCTCCACTACTTTAGTCTACTAGTATCGTCTTCACATCATAACCCTCAATCCTGAGGGTGATCACCAGGGCATCATTATGCGGTTGTATGGTCCCAGCCTTGTTATCATCAAAAAAGCTTAACGCTAGTCGAATCCCCATCTTAACCCTCTTCGGCTCATGCTCAGAATCCTCAATAGATGGCCTAGCCACCGACATTACCCTAGACGGACAAGATCCAGTTCTCCCTAGAGCGGCGAGGATGACGTGGATAGTGCCCAAAGGGGGCCTTGAAAAAGTATTCCCCTGAGTCCCTGACCTTGCTTGGTTTCCTTGTTCGTTGGGTGGATAAAAAATTGCTTTAGTTTGCCATCCTAGACCAGCTGCTCTAGATGATTCCACAAGGTTCTACAGTCTTCGGTGGTATGCCCACGCTCTTGGTGGTATTGGCAATGAAGACTCCGATTGCACCTTAAGGGATCACTGCTCATTTTGTTTGGCCATTTGAAGTATGGCTCATTCTTAATCTTCTCCAAGACTTGATGCATTGGTTCCCGGAACATAGTATTAATCACTTGGGTAGTTATAGAACCAGACTGTCCGTTTAAATCTCTTTGTGGTCTATTATTGTTATAGTGGTCCGACCTGAAATCCCTCCTCTCCTGAGGGATAATCTTACCCTTTCCCCTACCTTGCTGTTGATCTTCCTCAACCCTTTTATACTTATCAATCCAATCCATGAGCTAGCTTACATTGGTAACAAGTTTCCCAGTCAAAGACTTCCTTAAGTCATGCTCTGCAGGTAGGCCGACCTTGAAAGTCCTGATGGCTACGTTGTCAAAGTCACCATCTACTTCATTGAACATCTCCTAGTATCTGTCTGAATGCGTTTTCAAGGTTTCCCCTTCCCTTATTGACGAGGACAATAAGGAATTTAATGGCCGAGAAACCCTGCTACATGTAATAAAGCGGGATCCAAACGCCTATGTGAGTTCCTTAAAGGAATCAATGGAACCTGCTCCCAGACCATCAAACCATCTCTTCGCCACATGCCCTAAGTTGGATGGGAATACCTTGCACATTAAGGCCTCGTTCTTGGAATGTACAGCCATTCTTTGAATGAAATGGCTAACATGCTCCACAGGGTCTAATCGGCTATTATATATGGTGAATGTGGGCTGAGTGAATTGTCGAGGAAGTCTCCCTCCCTCAATTCTGCGCGTGAACGGTGATCTGGAAATTTGGTTGAGTGCTTTACTTACAACATCATTCCCCGGTCCTCTCGAAGATGAATTTTTGTTTCTGCACTCATAATGGTGATGCTCATCATACGAAAAAGTCTCGCTAAGAGGGGTCCTTGACCTACACCTATAGTTACCATCCTTTTCATCGTCGAAAGAGAAATTAGAATTAGAGGGAACTCGCTTTTGCCATTCATGACGTAAGCTTCTCTTCAAGTGATCAATCTCTAGTTGTATGACTTTGGCATTTTTCTCATAAGAAAGGTGGCTACCACTCCGAGAATAGCTCTCACTCGTATAGGTAGTATGCACACTCTCCTCTTGATCCCTTCTTCGCTCAAGATCATAGAAGTGATCTTGACGTTGAGACCCAATAAAATCTGCCTGGTTTGGACCCGAACCTACCATCGTTGAATGTCAGACTCACTATAACACCAGTACTTCTCACAGACAACGCCAATTGTAAAGACCAGCTTTGGTTCCCTAGCCTACAAAGTGGATGGACTTAGGCCCAAAAAGCCCAAAACAATGAATTCTTAGAGAGAAAGTTAGAAAACTGGGCTTTAGTGAATCAGACGACAGATAAAGTAGACTTGGATGATAAAAGAATGAAGATAAACAAATTTATATTGAAGAAGATCGTCCTCGGCACAGTCCGAGGTATTTAGCTCTTATATATTTTTCTTGAGCTTGGTTACAAAGGAAATTCTTGGTTGCTGCAGTCTTTTTCTCCTAATTTCCCGATCTTCTTCTCTTGAGTATCTCCTCCATTTTATACTCTCTTCCCCTCTCATCTTAGCCTTCCACATGTAAGCTAGACGGTTGATGCTGATACTTGTCCCATCAGCCCCTTCCTGAAGTCTTTGTGTAGTAGTTGTAAGGCTGAAAACCACTGTTCAGGTATCACTTTCACATTAATGTGGCTAGAAAGTTAGTTGCAGAAAATTTAATGCAGCAATAGCAGCTTTCTCCTTTGATATTTTAGGACTCTCCCCTGCCATACGTTTCTGCAATGCTTATCTATATCAACCGAACTTTCTGGAACATTCCCCTGAATGGCAGACTACCTACCCGGACCTCGGCTTTGGTTAGCTGAGGTGGCATTCATCCTTGGCACTCCCTCCTGGGCCCATTATGACCAAAACTAACTTATTTATCTACTAACATGGACTCCCTTGATAGAGTTTACCCATCCTCAGATAACTTTTAGTCCTCGGCTTGGGCTTGAGGCCCAGTATATATATATATATATATATGAATAATGAGCTCTTGGGCCCAATGCTCCTACAACATGCATTATATTTGTCAATTGAGTAATTAAACCAATAATGTCTTACTTTTATTATTTTTTAACCCAAAAAAAAGTTTTTTTTTTTAAAAAAAAGGGGTCTTGTCACGAGTTAGTCAGATCAGGTCGGGTTGACCCGCAAAAAGCAGGTTAGGTCACGTGTCAACTTGTTTATTTTTCAGGTCAAAAATTCGGGTTCGAGACAAGTCAACAAATCTTGACCCTTTTTCCATGTTTAGGTGTGAGTTTAAGTTAGTGGCTAGAATTTTCTAATTTAAAAAGATTACAATAGGATTAAGCTTAGGAAGCAATTGTATAAATGCAAGAAAGTCATCCAGTAGTTCCCATTTTTGCGGGCACATTCACACACCCACTCATCTTCTCAGGGAAATTAGCATTGGATTAACCATCTAATTAATACGGCTAAAATTTTGCTGAAAAATCAAAAAATTAGTCCACATTAGGTTAGTTTACCATTAGGCAAAATGCATGCTAATTATATTGTTAATGCAATTCTAACCAAGGACGGCTCAACCCTTTAGGCCACTAAGGCAATGGTTTAAGGCCCTCAAATGAAAGAAAGCCCCTCTAATGCCGAACATAATATAATTAAGTTCCTCTTACTTATCCGAAAAAAAAAAATTAAGGCACCTAGAATGCACTATCCGTAAAACGTTTTTATTAATAAAGCTATTTTTTTCATTCAAAAAAATTACACACCCTTTAAATACTGTACACTATATCTACTGCAATTTAAGAGGATAAAATTCTCCACTATCCTATACCAGAAGGTGAAGAGACTCTTGATTTTAATACCTATTCAATACTTATTCTCAACTTCTCCAAGAGAGAGAAAACGACTATATCTAAAAATAAAAGTAAAAAACAAATAAACACACATTTTTCTCTCCACATCTTGATTCTTGAAGGAATCAAACCTCCCCATTGCCCGCTACTTACCTTGCCACTATCCATCTTGATTCATTTTTCTAAATTTCTTTGTAGCTGTTCATCAATTAGTTGGTATGTCAACTGCTCTTCAGGTTGGCCTTTATTTACTCTACTTTCTTTTTGTTGTTGTTGTTTCTATTATTGCAAAGTTTTCTCTCTTTTATTGTTGATCTTGCTAGTTGGGTATGAATGAAAGAGCTTAAAATTTTTATTTTTATCCGGGACCTTACTGTCTTCTCTCTCTCTCTCTCTCTCTCTCTCTCTCTCTCTCTCTCTCTCTCTCTTTGTGTGTGTGTCTATACTCTATAGACCTTTCTATTTTTTATGTATTGTACAAAAGCTTAAAAATATTATTTATTTAGTCTTGGCTTTTCTCCTTTTTTACGGGTTAAGTGTTGTACAAAAGGAAAATTAGTCCATTAGCATTCTAGGTTTCTCCCTAGACACGTTATGTACAAATCTATTCTCTATAGCAAAATTAGATTTTGGTTGTAGACAAAATAGGAAACCCCATCTATAAGATCTTTGATTAGTTATTGCATGAAAAGATCTCTCATGAGTTATCACATCAAAAACTTGAATAATAATTTGGATAATGCTATACGGATCATTCTACGTTACCCACCTGGCTGTTTATGTGATTTTGAGGAAGGCATAATACACTTTTTGTCCCTACTTTTTTACCATATTTTCATTTTGATCTCTACTTTTTTTATTTTACCGCTTTTAGTCCTTAAATAGAAAAAAAAAAAGTTCCATTTTGGTCCCTACTATTACTCACTTAACGAAAATTGTGAGAGACCAAGATTTTTGGGTGCTTTCAATCAAAAGAGATAGGCATCAGCACCCCTCTTTTGAGATTATGTGAAGTCACCACTTTTTTTTTTTTTTATTACAAAAAAAAAATACAAAATTGTTTACATTTTACAATAAAATAAAAATGTAAACATATAATTGTCTAAAACAAAATCAGAAATAAAACTGAAACAAAAGCGTACTGGCCACGTTGAATAAGAAACAATACTGTAGCTCACAAATAGGGAATTACCTTAAAAGGAAATAACAAACATCAAACAAAATCAGAAATCAAATTGACACAAAAGACTACCACATAACATACCCAAATTGAATCAGAAACAATAGAAGAAAAACTTCGAATCAAGATAACATAACAACCAATCTCTGAACTAAACCTTCTTAAGGCTGACCCTACGATTAAATTATTATTTTATTGTTTTTAGAAGGGAAACCGGCCGGACTGAGACAAAAAAAGACTACTGTTATTGCTCACAAAATCAATAATCAACACAAAAGACTACTACTGTACGTACTACCCACTAAATCAGAAAATTAGGAAAAAAAAAAAAAAACGTTGAAACAATTAAGATAAAATAACAAATACTTTAATTGCTTGAAATTAAATTGAACCTCGGGAACCAAATCTTCTTGGCTTAAGGCAGAGGCTCACTGCGGGTGATATATATATCCTCAGTTGTTCAAATCAAATTCATGAATTCTATTATTGTTGCTACCACTATTACCACTACCACTACTACTTCCCACCTCATAGTTACTATTCCTTTTCATCCTAAGCAATTCTATCCTCTTCTTCATGGTACAAACCATAGAGTCAAAGAAAGTCCAAAAACTCTCCAATGACTTCTTATCATGTTGTTGTTCATTAAGCCATGCTTTCCACATGACTAAAACCCTTTTAAACTCCTCTGGCTTGTGTCCATGGCTGGAATCAGCGTCTTTCTTCTTGATTTCCTTGTACCCTTTTTTCTTATTAACAAGAGAAAATTTCTTATGTACTCCATGGTAGTTTTTGTAGTCGTGAATGATGGCTTTCACGTCGTCTTGGCTTTCCGGCCACGTCTCAGCTTTGCCATCAGCCCCTTCAGCCGCATCATAAGATATCACGCAAACTGGGATGTCGCACAGTGCAGAGAGTTCCATGGCTTTCTTCTTCAGAGTTGGGTTTCTCAGCTTGAATGATGTTTTTCGGACCCTTTTCTTCTTTTGCGGTTCAGGCTGTTTTGGTTGTGAAGCTTCCATATTGATGAACTGTGAGAACTAGTCCTGAGGAACACGAACACAAATGCAAGAACCCTAAGACCGAAAGAAAGAAAGAAAGAAAGACAAGGGATATATATGTAATTATAAGACCAGCCGCCAAAAGCCAATCCCAATCCCAGTTGAAGTCTTACTATTATACTTACACCGGTGGGAATTCAGATTAATTACATATTTAGTTCTTAATGTTTACGATGTATGTTAATTTAGTCCTTAAACTTTTAAATATATCAATTTAATTTCTAATCTTTTGGTATTGTATGTAAAAGGTCCCTATCGTTAAGTAGTTGATGAAAAAAAAAATTAATATGGCTAATACTCTTATTAAAATATTATTATTTTTTGTCTCATAATATGTCACGAGGGCTTCATTAAATATTTTTAAAAAAATGACAAGTTGAAAATTTAGGAAAATTTCTCTGTTCAAAGACTCAAGCACGATAAAAAATTAAATTAAAAATTAAAAAAAAAAAAGACTCAAGCTACTGCTCGTTGATGATCACCAACTAGATCTATTTATACTTCTATTTCATTTTCTAGTAGTATTTTTCTTTTCTTTCTCCATTGTCATTCCAAGCTTGCAATCTTTGGTGCCAAATCTCCCTCTTTGATTTTTTTAAAAATTTTTTGCTGGGGAGGTAGGGGGGGGGGGGGGTTGTTTCGTTTCTTTGACCCTAAATCATACAACACTTAGGGGGCATTTAGTTCGCCGTGATGTGCCCTTGATGTGATGTACATTACGGTAATGTGACATTAAGATGTTTGATTCACTTGATTTTTTCTAACATTACCATAATCTAAGATTTCAAAATATATTACATCACCTTCTTAAATGATGATAATCTTACTAATAAATTTTATTTACAAAATTATCATAATATAAATTTATCAAACCCTAGCCTCCTCTCTCTCATCAAACGCCAGCCTCTCTCTCTCTCTCTCATATCAAATTCAAACCCTAGTTTCTCTCTCATCTCATTCAAAGTTGAAACCCTAGACACTCTATCTTTAGATCAATCCATGGCCATCTCTCCCCTCCATCATAGACCACAATGGACGATTTCACTCTCTCTCTCTCTCTCTCTCTCTCTCTCTCTCTCTCTTCTCTCTCTTTGTGAATTTTAAATCCCTTTCTTTCTTTTCTATCACATCGTCTTTTCTGATTTGGTAGTGCTAGGTATCAAGATGAAGAAATCGCCAAATCAAAGCTAAATTAATCTTAAGATTTGTGGTGGTGCAAGTGTGGACCCATGGAGGAGGTGATGAGTGAGCTGGTTGGGAGCTCTGTCACAGTCACTCATGGTGGTTTGTGCGGTGGTGGTGGTGGTGGAGGTGGGAGGATTTGAGAAAATTTTGTTTGATTTGTCTTAGATCTAAGTTGTTTGGTTTGTGAAAAAATATAGGAAAGTGAAAATGGAATGTAGAGTCCATTTAGGAACAATTTATTTTACTGAAACTAAAACTGAAAACTTTTTGTTTAAAATACTGTAGAAAAAAGCTAATAGTTAGTTAAATAGTATAGTGAAACTCATGAATAGTAGCAAAAACTATAATGGAACCCATGAATAGTAGCAAAAATAAGCTAAAAACTTTAATAAGTTTCAACTTTCATCACTTCCCAAACACACTCGTAATTTGGATGTTTTGTGGTTATTTTATTACAAAATGGAAGATTGTAATTATTTGGTTGATGAGAAAGTGAAATTTTTTTTTCTAATCTGAGTTGTATTGGTTGTTTGATTGGTGAGAAAGTGGAGAAAAGTTAATAAAAATATAAAAATGTTTTTCATTAGTAATTTTTGGTTACTTATAAATTTTTTTTTATAAAATTTGGTAAAGTTATTTTAGAGAACATTTATAGAAATTAACCAAATAAAGCAATATTATATATTTGAAATGTGATGGGAATTTAATTAATGAACCAAACATTATAATGTTACACTCCTTTAATCACATTACATGAATTTAAGATTACAAAAATATAGCATTACACTTGATGTAGCATCAAGCAAACCAAACGCCCCTTGAGAGAATGCCCAAGGGCCAAGAGCCTAAGAAATTTACTTAAAGTAATTTATTTCAGACATGGGCCTCAACGGTTTCACATTACCTATCATATAATCATAACAATAGTGATAATAACTGATAAAAGAAAACAACAAAGCCAAAGGTACCATAAATTAACTGAAAGTAGCAAACTGATCCATATCAGCTCAAATTAAATTACTACCAAACAAACCTTTTTTTTTTTTTTTTTTTTTTTTTTGGAGAATAAACTACCAAACAAACTGATATATAAGAAGAGCATACTAGCTAATAAATAAATAAAATTAATGTTTACACAATGTTCCTTGCCCTCTACATAAAAGTCAATCTAAACAAACATTAGCAAGTTTTATCATAGCATTGTTTTCGTAGTACTATAAAACCAAACACTCTAATTAGATTCATTGAGTAACATCATTCAATGTGGCTAGCCAAGCCGGTGGAAGCATACCAGCCTGCTCATGCACAATCTTTAGCAATGGTGGCAACATGCTATATATAATATATCCCAGCAACATCCTTCATTGGCCCATATGAACCATCTTCACTACCTTTTCCGTTGGACCAAACACTTATTTTGGGCTGCATTCCATTCACTGCTTGAGCATTAATCCTGGCAATGTCCTCGTACATATTCTTGTTGACCATCATGTAGTCCCTTAGTGAAGTGTAATTTCCTCCCAGTTGTTTCAATAGGGTGTTCAAGTAAAAGCCTTCAGCTTGTGCGAGTGCAGTGATACCTTCAGCCACTTTCTTTTTTCTTTTTCTTTTTTTGATGGTAAACTTGGAAGAGTATCATTCCAACTTGAAATTGAATTACAACAGAGCAAGGAAACAGGCAGTAAACAACAAGAGAAATTACAACAAATCATCCCTAAGAATCTGCTGAGAGGGGGGGTGACACTCTTCCATATCTAAATTTGGCCCGAGAATTTAGCATCCTTAGCTAACGCATGAGCTGCTTTGTTACCATCCCTTTTCAAGTGCTTGTAGGAATAACATGAGAAGGAGTGCGAAGAAGATTTGATATCATGAAGGATATGACCAACCTCACCACCTAAGTCTCCCAAAGTTAGAGCTTGAATCACTAATAGAGCGTCCGACTCAAAAATAGCTCAAGAAATCTACATCTCTGAAGCGAAAAGGACTCCCTGGAGAAGGGCAAACACCTCAGTCACCTCGGCAGAAAAGTCTGATGGGAGTGGTTTGCTTAGAGCTCCGATGGGGTTGCCTGAGCAGTCTCTAATGATTACACCTATGCAAGAGTTCCTCCCATTATTTGAAGTTGCTCCATCTACATTAACCTTAAAGAAGCCTAGTGGGGGGCGGGGGGGCTGTCCATTTATGGTGGGGAGTAGGTTGTGTTAGGGGGGGCTCGATGCAGGCATTGTTGAAATCAAGTAAGGCTCTTCTTGCTAATTCCCACACTTGCAATGGAGGGATACCTGCATCGTTGTGGAAGGCTTCGTTCCTATTTCCCCAAATGGTCCAAGCAGTCATGAAGAAGATATCCAACTCCCTGAAGGTCCCTTTCTCGATGAATTGGCCTGCAATGTCAATAATGTCCATTTTAGTGGCTGTAATGTCCATTAGGCATTCCTGCCACAAGACCCAAGATTGTCTTGCATGATTACAATGCAGAAGGGCATGAGAAGTGGATTCCATACTTTTATCACATAAAGGACAAAACCCTGGAGAGTTCAAACCTCTGCAGCGGAGATTATACATGGTGGGAAGTCCGTTCATGCAGGCACGCCAAGCAAAAATTTTGACCTTATGTGGGACTTTGAGCTGCCTGATTTTCTTCCAAAAAGGTGGGTCTAAGCGGTTAGATGTGCTTTCCCCCGACTCATATTGTTCAACCACCTTAGTAGCAACGTAATAGGTACTCATGACAATGAAAGATCCACTTTTGTTCCCCAACCGGATTAGACTATCCTCCGAAAGACTAGCTCATAGGAATTCTAAGGATGGTGTCAACTTCAAATGGAAGAAACAAGGACTTTACAAGGTCTGGTTTCCACCATTTGGTATCTTCATCGATGAGTGAGGACATCATTGGGAAGTTGTCGAAAGGTTTTTTTTGGGGGGGTGGGGGGGGGGGGGGGGGGGGGGAAGAGATCACCTTATAGGTGGTTGGAATTGGGAACCATCTATCCTCCCAAATATGGATCCTTTTGTCGTTTCCCATCCTCCAACGGGTGCCTTTTCTGATAATCTCCAGATTGTTATGGATACTACACGCGTAACTTGGGTTACTGCCTTTCTTAGAGTTCAGGACATCATCGTGGGGAAAGTATTTTGCTTTGTAAACCCGTGCCACTAAGGAGTTGGGGTTTGAGAGAATCTGCCACCCTTTTTTGGCTAATAATGCCAAGTTGAAGGCTTGGAGATTCCGAAATCCCCATACCACCAAAGAGCTTGGATTTGCACATCTTCTTCCAACTTACCCAAGCCAATTTTGTTTCTTGATTCCTTTCACCAAAAATTTCTCATCATTTGTTTAAGGTCATCACACAGTGTTTTAGGTAATTGGAAGCAGCTCATGGTATACGTTGGAATGGCTTGAGCAACAGCCTTGGTGAGAATTTCTCTACCCTCGATCGAGAGAAGCTTTCCTTTCCAGCCAGCCAGCTTCTTCCCTACTATCTCTCTAATTTCATCAAACACCTGATTTTTTTTATTTCCCTATTATTTTTATGTCTAGTGTCTAGCATTGGACCAAGAATCCTCAGGATCTCTTCTTTAACCTCAAGGGGAGTGTTCGGACTAAAAAAGACCGATGACTTGTCTGCATTGATTTTCTGACCTGAGGCCTTTTCATAAGCATTAAGGATGTTGATCCATGCATTTTGAAGTGTTTGCCTTGCAAAAAGGCTAACTATCGTCTAAAAAGAAAATGTGGGTGATTGTAGGGCAGCCCCTGCAGATAGACATGCCATTGAGTGATTGGTACCTAGCTACTTCGTGGATGAGAGCAGAAAGACCCTTGGCACAAAGGAGGAAAAGCCCAAGGTAGAGCGGGTCGCCTTGGTGAAGGCCTCTAGAGGGGGTGATGTTGCCATAGGCCTCACCATTGATGATCACCAAGTATGAGACTGAGGAGATGCACTGCATGTTGAGGTTAACCCATTTCTTGTCAAAGCCTAATTTTTCCATGACACCCTTGACGAAGCCCCATTCCACCCTATCAAACGCCTTACTCATATCTAGTTTAATGGACATGAAGCTCTCCTTGCCTTCGGTTTTGTGGTTCAAGTAGTGCATAAGCTCAAATGCAACCAATACGTTGTCTGTGATCAACCTTTATGAGGTAAAGGCACTTTGGTTCTCCGTGATAACATGGGGGAGGATGACTTTAAGGTGGTGGCCAAAACCTTGCAGATAAGCTTGTACATTATATTACATAAACTGATCGGCTGAAACTCTGTCATTCTGGTGGGGTTGTTGGATTTTTGAATAAGGGAGATATCGATTTTGTTGAGTTCCGCTATAGACATATTGAGGTTAAGCACATTCAGCACCATGGTGGTGACATCAGAACCCACAATGGAGTTACTAGAGAGCTCTTGTGACTTCTTCGCTGGTGAAGGTTTTGGTGAGCTCAGCATTCATCTCCGTTGTTACTCTTGTAGGGATGGCATTGGTGATCTCCTGGATACCACTAGGTGAGATAGTAGTGTAGATTTTCTCAAAGTAGGCTAGTGCAATAGCCGAGATACTATCCTTGTCATCAAACCATCTACGTTCATCGTTCCACAAGCCCAAAATAGTGTTCTTCTTCCTTCTATTAGAAGCTCTATCATGGAAGAATTTTGTATTTCTGTCTCCCTCTCTATACTAATGAATTTTGCTGTGTTGATGCCATAAAATCTCCTCACTATCCAGAAGGCCACCAATAGCTTTCCTGATTTCATTAAGTGCTACTCCATAAGAGCCATCATGATCTTGGACAGTGAGGTTGTTGAGAGCTTTCCTCTTTTCCTAGATTTCCCTTGGGATGTTGCCAATCACACTTTTATTCCCTGCAATTAATTCTGATGCGCAACAGCTAAGGTTGGAAGCAATTCCTTCAGGAGTATATAATGAGTTGCTCCTATTCCAAGTAGCTTCAATGATCTCTTGACAGTCTTCTCCCTTTGCCCATATGGCTTCAAAATGGAAGCGATGTTTTCTGGTTGGGGGCAAGGAGCATGAGTCCGTAATTCTTAGGAGGCAATGGTTTGAGGTGGACTCAGCCAGGTGGTGGTGGCATCCTTGAAGAGACTGAGCCATTCTGAGTTGGCAAAGGCTCTGTCCAGTCCAAGGTAGACTTTGTTGCTACCTTCTTGCAAATTGCACCACGTAAATTTCGGACCTGAGAAGCCAAGGTCTTGGAAGCCACAAGTATTCATGGCATCACGGAAGCCTTTCATTTGCCTCTATGATCTCTGGGCTCCACCTGATTTTTCAGAAACAGATAAAATTTCATTAAAATCTCCACAACAAAACTAGGGTAAAGAATATTGGCATTTAGATAAGTGAGAAGGTTACAGGATTCCTTCCTCATATGGGGTTCTGGGTGGCCATAAAAACCAGTAAATCCCCATTTGAAGCTGCTTTGCTAATCAGTGATGGTGGCGTCGATGTGGTTTTGAAAGAAGGATACGATTTCTAAGTTGATTTCCTTTGACCAGAAAAGGGCTAAGCCTCCGCTTTGGCCTTGATTGGGGATAATTAGGCTGTTAGAAAACCCCAAATTGAATTTAATTTTCTTCATATGCTTTACCTTTAATTTAGTCTTTGCCAAGATGAAGATATAGGGATTCCATCATCACACGTAGTTGGGCAACACAAACACTATATGGGGGTTCCTAATTCCCCGGTAATTCCAACATATGTAGATGATTGTGCCCAGCGTTCCTGCCTAGCATCCACCGCTGATCTGGCTGTTGAGGCAACTGAGCATGTAGGGGGGCTTACACAGTGCCTTTTTGGGGGATGATTTTCTTCTAACTTAACTAAGAAGTCCAACTTACCTGGCCTTTTGGACCCTGACAAGTTCTCATTTGCTTGCATAGAGACTCCCTGGGCCTGTTTCCCTTTTTTCCGAGCTATCCTTTTCTAGTTACCTTTGCCTTTGGGCTGCTTGGTTTGGCTTGGGCCTGATGGGGATTCGAGATTTTCCATGGGGTTTATAATCTCAGTGATGGGCTTTAAAGGACTAGTGATCTCTTGGGCCTCATGGAGGGGTGAACTGGGAAGGCCCACAAATGAGGACTCATCTTTGGCATCTCTACCCAAGGCTCTTATATTGTGCTGATCACGTGGGGACTCACCTCGAACATTGTGCCTTTTTCGTTCTGATTGCAAATTTGAATTTCTGTCCTTGCTAGTCATTTTAAATCTGGGTTCGATGAGGTTGCCATCGTCGACGTTGATCTGTCACTTGATTTCCTAATCGCTCTTCATCGAAACCCCAACTATTTTAGGATTTGGATTTTTCAAAGCTACCCTTTTGGTTTCCATTTGCCCTCATCCAATCTCCATATTGTTTGGGAGAGTTGGGAGTGAAGGGGTGGTTTGGACAGTATTTTTCATCATGACCAAGCCATTCATATTGGTAGCAAAAGCTGAGGAGCCTCTCATACTTAAAGTTGACCTAAGTCTTCCCTCCTTCAAGATTTACTATGTTGCCTTCTCTTTGAAGAGGTTTGTTGAATGGTAAATCGACCCGAATTCTCATGAATCGTGCTTGCTCGGATAACCATGACTGCTTATCAGTCTCAATGTAACGACCCAAGTTGTTCCCTAGGTCTCTTCCAACATCCTAAGACAAGTTCTTAAAAGGGAAGCCCCAAATATGAACCCAGAAGGGCGAGTGGGTGAAGTCTATGTTGGAGATTGAGAGGCCTTTCCTCCATCTGCATAGGATTAGCAAGTTATTGTCAAAATTCCAAGGGCCGTTTCTCTCAACCTATTCCATCTGATATTCTGAGGTGAACTTGAACTGGAAAATATCATTTCCAACATCTACTATTCTTAGATCGAAACCCATTTTCCAGGAAGCTCTAAGGGTGCTCTTTAAGGCCCGTTGGTTCTGATGCCTGTCCGAAAGGAGCTTGGCAAAAAGGCTTACAGCACATTCTTCCATGAGGTATGATCTGTTTATGGTTGTGATGGGGATGTCCACTTCTTCATCCTTCGTAAGGCGAAGATGTTGAAGGCCCTCAATCACATTCTGGTCCATTAAAGAAAGGTCGAGGGTGAAGGTTATGTCCCGAAGGTGAGCACTGAGGGGTGTTTGTAGAGATAGTGAAAGGAAAAGCCCTTAGGAAGAAAGGGAGGACTCGAGGGACGATTGAGAGGAAGGGGCTCCTACATGGGGAGAGTATAATTCATTTCAGCCTCTTTCTTTTTTGCATATAGTTCACTCTCCGCAACTTGTTGGCGGGCATAGAAATTTGCATCTGCACTTGCCTTCTATGCTTCAGCAGCTTTCTGTGCCTCATACAGAACTGCTTCTGCTACTTTTTGTTTCTTGTATAGTTCCCAATTTGCCTCTTGCACCTATATCATCAATGTTTCACATATTAAAAAAAATCCATTCCTTATCATGGGTTTTTGGATAGTGTACAAGACTTGTAAGACCCAAATATAAACATAAAATCAAAAAGTGAACCAACTTACTAACATAACCTAGCAACTAGTATGACCATGCATTTTTTTCTTTATCTTCTTTTTTATTAGAAGTAGAAGCATGCTTTGTTTATTTTTTGAAGTGAAATTTTGTATTCTTTATCAGATAATATCAATCTCAATATTAATGGATGAGTGATTTCCAAAGACAAGATTGGAATCAGTCATATTATAATTCAAAAAGGTATACAATTATTAAATTCATACAGACTATGAAACTGGTAAATGGTGAAGCTTACTTCCCCACATTAAATATAAAAAAGATATCTTAATGTATTCTAAGTTGTCCTACAAAATGATATATTAAGGAATTATCATTCAATTACTAATTACATTTTAGTGAAGTGATATTGTAATGTCCCAACCCTTAAAAAAAAAAAAAAAAAAAGTAAAGTGGCGGATATTTTGAGAAGCTAGCGTGACCCCTACCTACCCCACTCCCCTCAACCACACAATCTCACCAATATCATCTCATGTCTCACCCTCTTGGCCGGTCAATTTGCTAGGGTCCTCTCCACTTTTTCTTTTTCATTTTTTATACACACTCTTCATCACCACCTCCACCATCATTTTTCCGACAAAGTTTACCGAAAAACTCCATAGGAAAAAGCTAAGGCTCACTATCTCTATTATTTGAGGTAAAAATTTCTAATTTTTTTGGTGGGTTTATATACTTTTGCTTAAGGTTCTTTAATCTAAGATTTGATAATAATATCCATGTGATTTATGAGCTTTGGAAGTGATATTCATGTGTTTATATGTATGGGTTTTGTGTTGGTGGAATTATTTGATGAGTGGGTTTATAGTTTTTACAATGGTGGTTATATAAGTGGTGAAGATTTGAGGGTTTTGGCTTTTTAATATGAAATAGATGGTGAATATAATTTTTATTGATTATTTGGAGCTAGTTAATGATTCTAATTGTTGTCTTGGAGAATATTAGGATTTTGGTGTCATGGGTCTATTGATGATATTATATAAATCTTGTGGGAACTACTCATAAGGTGTTGGGGTTTTGATGTTAGAGATAATACATTGAATGATTTATGAGTATAATGGGAGTCTATACCTTGTAAATTAATTTGTTGAGAAACTTTGGAAGTAGAATACATTATTTTTGAGGTAAAATACTATGCTTGCCTAATTATTGCTTAGTTAGCAATCTCTAATTCATAGCTAAATGCAATGTCAAGCTTTATGTTTATTGTAATAGGTTTGCTTGGTATTATTTAGGTTCTAGCTAATCTCATTTGGAGCTTGGAAAATTAGGCTTTTGCGGGTTGCGAGGTAAGTGGCTTCTTAATGGGATTTTTAAAATGGAATCGTTATTGCACTGAAGTATTGTATGGTTAAACCCATTTTGGAACATTATTCATGGTTTTCTTATAATGTAATATGTGTATTATTATTGTTAATCATTTATAGAAAATGCATGAAGCATTGAAAGTGCATCATATTTCTTATTGCATATGGGGAAATGCATGATTTGTTAGCATAGAAAATATTAGCATCTTTGATTAAATTCTTGAGAATGGATTTTATGGATTTATTGCATTATATGCAAAATATAAAGATGCTTTATCTTGACCTATGTTATTTGGGAAGTTAATACAAAATCTTTTTGAAAAGAAATGAGTTGAAGGCTTTGAGAACCTTGTAAATATCTTGGCTATTCAAATATTTTATGAAACTACTTAGAAGTGAATTAAGTATTTTGAATTAAAGGTAATTTGTGAGCTCTTTATATTCTACCCATGTGTTGTGAAATGTGATTACCCGATGATTACCAAGCTAGATACTATAGTCTGTGTGACATTAGTATCTTAACACCCATCTTTGTGATGATTATTGAGTTCCATCTTTGTGACAGCGATGAGTTTCGTCTTTGTGACGGCATATTTAGTTTTGACTATGTGTCGGCGATGAGTTCTATCTTTGTAACGACAGATAAGTTTCGTCTTTGTGACAGCAGATTAGTTCTGTCTTTGTAACTGCATTGTCATGTGTCCTTGGGTTTGAAATTGTATTGTTATTGCTCACAAAATATAGTATGTAGTTTCATGCGAGCATTTTGAGAAGTTTTATGTCATATCATTTTAATCTTTCTTGTCATATTATTTTTGGAAATGGTTTTGTAGAATTTATTTGGAAATTTCCAAATTATAACAAGCTTTGTAAACTATTCATCATCATGAAACTTGCATTTCCCCTACCCCTATTAATTATGCTACTTACTAGGCTCTGTCTCATCTAATTCTTTTACAAACTTTTTTAGAGTAGGCAAAGATCATTTTGAGACAGGTTTTTGTGGCTAGCAATAGTTAGACTAACTACTGATGGAGGCTGGACTTCTGTGACGGTGATATTTAGATGATGTACAGCCTAGAGAAGGCTTGGCAAATTCTTTTGTATCTAATAGTAGTGGTGATGACTTTATTCCCACTGATGAGATAAGCTGATAATATGTGATTATATTTATTCAGACCTCCACTGTTTTGTGGCCAATGGTCCTTATAATTATTTCATAGAGCTTTGACTTACTTTAGGAGTATCTTTAATGAAATTATTATGAAAATTCTTGATGTTAATACTTGGTATGGATTATTTGGATTGATTTGTCAAAAATGAAAATTATACAGGTACCTTATTTCTCATGCTTTGGATGTCACGCCCCAAACCCAAAAGCATCCAAAGCATGAGAAAAATATCTCAAAGGTACCTATACATTTTTCCATTTTGACAATTCATTGCAAATAATTCATGTCAAATACCAACATCAAGAATTATCATAATAATTTCATTAACAATACTTCCAAAGTAAGTCAGAGCTCTATGTAATAATTACAATGACCATTAGCTACAAAATAATAGAGGACTGAATAAATATAATTACATATCATCAACTTGTCCCATCAGTGGGAATAAAAGCCGTCACCACTATTAGATACAAAATAATGAGTCAAACCTATTCTAGGATGTACATCTAAAGATCACCATAAGCCTCCATCAGTAGTTAGTCTAACTACTGCTAGCCACAAAAACCTGTCTCAAAACGATCGTTGTCTACTCTGAAAAGTTTGTAAAAGAATGAGATGAGACAAAGCCTAGTAAATAGCATAATTAATGGGGGTGGAGGAAATGCAAGTTTCATGATGATGAGTTATTTACAAAATGTGTTATAATTTGGAAATTTCCATTAGGATCATGCAAATCCATTTTTCTTAATAAATTGACAAGAATGATTAAAAGAATATATAACCAAGCTTTCTCAAAATATTTCAACATGAAACTATATCCTATTTACTGTGAGCTATCAAAACATCATTTTAAAACCTGAAAATCTAACCCAAGGCCACATGACAAGCCGCCATAAAGATGTCAAGTATGCCACAAAGATATCAAGTTATGCCACGAAGACATCGGTTATGCCACGAAGACATCAATTTTGCTACGAAGACACTAGTTATGCCACAAAGACATTAATCTGCCACAAAGACGAGGTGCCAAGATACAAATGTCACAAAGACTACGGTATCTGACAGGGTAATCACTGGGTAATCACACATCACAGCTCAAAGGTAAAAACATAAAGAGCTCACAGTTTATATGAAATTAAAACACAATTCAATTTCAAGTAGTTTCACAAAAACCTTTGAAATGCCCAATATATTCACAAGGTTCTCAAGTTTTCAAAAATCATTTCTTGTGAATAAGATTTTCTATCAATTTCTCAAATATCACAAGTCAAGACAAAACATCTTTAGAATTTGCAAATAATGTAATAAATCCAAAAAATCCATTCCCAAGAATTTTATAAAAGATGCTTATCTTTTCCATGCTAATAAATAATACATTTTCCCATATACATTACCAAATATGATGCACTATTCATAAATAGTCAAATACATTTAAGGTTATGACACAATAGTTTTTAGGAAAATATAGTTTCCATAAGTAGTTTCCAAAATGTGTTTAACCCAAAAACAATGTTTATGCAATATGATTATTTTCCAAAAATCCCATTAAAAAGCTAGGAGATAAGCTAGAACCTAAACAATATCAAGCAAACCTATCACAATAAGCATAAAACTTGAAATTGTATATAGCTACAAATTAGAATTCACTAGATAAACAATAAATTAGGCAAACCTAAGTATTTGACCTCACAAGTAATGTATCCTACTTCCAAAGTTACCTAACAATTTAATTTACAAGGCATAGATTCCCATTTATAAACTTAAGTCATTCAAGGTATTATCTCTAACATCAAAACCTCAACAGCTTATAAGTATTTCCCACAAGATTTACACCACATCAACAAGAGACCCATGATACCAAAAATCATAATATCCTTGAATATAAACAATTTGAATCTTTAACTAGCTCCAGATAATTAGTAAAAATTATATTCACCATTTATTTCACATTAAAAAGCCAAACCCCCAAATCTTCACCACTTAGATAGTCACCAGAGTAAAAACTATAAACTCACTCATCAAATAATTCCACCAATACAAAACTCATACATATAAATACATAAATACCACTTCCAAAGCTCATAAAGCACATGAATATTATTATCAAAGCTTAGATAAAGGGAAACTCTAGCAAAAGCATAAAACCCATCAAAAAGATTAGAAATCTTTACTTCAAATAAAAGTGATGAAGATGCTTAGAGGTTCCTAAGAATTTTCCGACGACCTTGCCGGAAAAATGATGGTGGAGACGGTGGTGTGGAGTACGTAGGAAAATCTGGTTTTGTATCTCATACAAAACACACAGCGAAAGCAACAAACATGAATCTATTTTATTCATGATTGATAACATGCACTATGTAAATTTCAGAATTTAAGAACGAAATAGCGTACCTTGATACGGTGAAATTCAAAACAAAATATTAGAAGTACTTGAGAACACTTTTAATCTTCACTCCAATTCCACTTTACGCCCAAGAAGTGTGGTCTCTCAATCAGTTTCTAATGGAGAATAATTGAGTGGCTTCACTCGCACATACACACCACTTCACAATGATGTCTCTTTTTCTTTTATGAAAAAATTATGTATGTTTCTCCTTTTATAACTAACTGATTATCTAATTAGGCTGGTCTACTGGGCCTTTCCAATTGGGCTTTAGTGTGTGGCTTGGAGTGAGAACCAAAATGACCAATAAGACACTTGCTCCAATGGGCCTTGGGCTTTTCTATCAACTCTTGACAAGCCCAAAGTTGCCATTCATTATATAACACTATATAAATATAATTGTACTCTAAGTTTTATTAATAAATTATATGCCAAGACTTTATTATACATGCAACCCCTTCATAAAATATTCGTAGTAATACAAAGTCATGAATATAGACTGTCACTTTGTTAATTACTACATCTTAATCCTTGAGTACCCGATTTAATCCTTTTAAGTGTTAGGATATGTACCCTTAAATCCTATTGTATGATGCTATGTATGATATTATGTATGACATTATGTGAGAAATGATGTATGACTTAATATTGTGTTTAATAAAGTTGTTTTATTCTTATCTAAAGTAATGGTAACATGAATATTCGGACATTATCAAATAGTCCATGAGATGCATAGTATGTGATTTATGTGAAAAGTCACAGAAGATATAAATCACAAGTTCTTTGTAAACTCAGAATTTTGGTTCGTAGTCGGTGATGAAATTGGGCATTTCATCTGCGAAGACTATAACATATCAATTAAGATGATTTGTCTTGATCATAGAAGTGGAGACTTCTAGTTGGTATGTTGATATGTTTTAAGAGTTAAGACATATTGAACTGGACTGCTGTGAGATTTATTATTCTTCTAACGACTGTCAATTGAATAATAAATCTCACGACTTGTATTCACATGAACTCTTAATCCTGAGAGAATAATGGACCTGATCATGAAATGTAGGTTGCTTTGATATATCAGGAGTGAGATCTAAAGTAACGGTCAAAACCTCAGTATGTTGGGCAGCCACATTTAGTGTTGATGGAACATATATTCTCAAGATGGAATTCATAGTCTCTTAACGGAGATATAAAATGTTCCCTTGAGATAAGTTTAATGGGTACAGTTATTCAGAGAGTTAGGCCTAACCACTTTAGTAAGACTAAAGTATATATTTATGAAATTGGATTTCATAAATATATGGTGAATAACTCAAAAGGATTAAACCGGGTACTCAAGGATTAAGATGTAGTAATTTACAAAGTGACAGTCTATATTCATGACTTTGTATTACTACGAATATTTTATGAAGGGGTTGCATGTATAATAAAATCTTGGGATATAATTTAATAATAAGACCTAGAGTGCAATAATATTTATATAGTGGTATTAAATATAATTAATGGTAACTTTGGGCTTGTCAAGAGTTGATAGAAAAGCCCAAGGCCCATTGGAGCTAGTGTCTTATTGGTCCCTTTTGGTCCCACTCCAAGCCACACACTAAAGCCCAATTGGAAAGGCCCAATAGGCCGGCCCAATTAGATAATCAGTTGGTTATAAAACGAGAAACATACAGAATTTTTTCATAAGAAAAAAGGAGACATCATTGCGAAGTGGTGTGTATGTGTGAGTAAAGCCACTCAATATTCTCCCTTAGAAACTGATTGAGAGACCACACTTCTTGGGCATAAAGTGGAATTGGAGTGAAGATTGAAAGTATTCCCAAGTACTTCGAATCTTTTGTTTTGAATTTCACCACACCAAGGTACGCAATCTCGTTCTTGAATTATGAAATTTACATAGTGCATGTTATCAATCATGAATGAAATAGATCCATTTGGTTGTTTCCGCTATGTGTTTTGTATGAGATACAAAACCAGATTATCCTTCATTAAGTTATTCATCATATATTTATAAATCCAATTCCATAAATATATACTTTAGTATATTTTTACTAACGTGGTTAGGCCTAACACTCTGAATAACCAAACCATTTAAACTTATCTCAGAGGAATATTTTATATATCCGTTAAGAGATTATGAATTCCATCTTGAGAATACATGTTCCATCAATACTAAATGTGGCTGCCCAACATACTGAGGTTTTGATCGTGACTTTAGATCGCACTCCTGATATATCAAAGCAACCTACACTTTATGATCAGGTCCATTATTCTTTCAGGATTAAGAGTTCATGCAAATAGAAGTCGTGAGATTTATTATTCATTTGACAGTCGTTAGGAGAATAATAAATCTCACAGCGGTCTAGTTTAATATGTCTTAACTCTTAAAACATATCAACTAAAAGTTTCCACTTCCATGATCAAGACAAATCATCTTAGTTAATATGTTATAGTCTTCGCAGATGAAATGCCCAATTTCATCATCGACTACGAACTATAATTCTGAGTTTACAAAGAACTTGTGATCTATATCTTCCGTGACTAAATCACATAAATCACATGATATGCATCTCATAGACTATATGATAATGTCTAAATATTCATGTTACCATTATTTTAGATAATAATAAAACAAGTTTATTAATCATAACATTAAGTCATACATAATGTCATACATAGCACCATACAATAGGATTTAAGGGCATATATCTTAACAATCTCCTACTTGTCCTAAAGACTATTGTGCACTAATCTAACTCTCATTCCCTCCAAATGTGACTCTTAAGTCTTTTGTGGCAAGGTTTTGGTAAAAGGATCTGCTAGATTACTTGCACTATCAATCTTTGCTACTACTATATCTCCTCAAGCAACAAAGTCTCGAATAATGTGGTACTTTCTCTCAATGTGCTTTCCTTTCTTATGATTCCTTGGATCCTTGGATTGTGCAACCACTCTACTATTGTCGCAAAACAATGTTATGAGAATTTGCTCCATTCTCACAACACCAAGATCAGAAAGGAATTTTTTGAGCCAAACAGCTTCCTTTGCCACCTCACAAGCAGCAACATATTCAGCTTCCATGGTGGAGTCCGCAATACAAGATTGCTTAACACTCCTCCAACTTATGGCTCCACCTCCCAAGGTGAACACACAACCTGAAGTGGACTTTCTGAAATCAAGATCTAACTGAAAATCTGAATCTGTATAACCAATGGGAATCAAATCTCACTATGGTACACAAGCATATAATCTCTTGTTCTTCGTAGATACTTAAGAATATGCTTTACAGCTTGCCAATGTTTTAAATCCTGAATTTGATTGATATCGGCTGACCATGCCAACTGAATAACAGATATCTGGTCTAGTACATAGCATGGCATACATGAGACTTCCCACTACAGAAGTATAAGGAACTTGTCTCATCATATTTTCTTCCTCTAGAGTCTTAGGCCTTTGGTCATCAGACAGAGGAACTCCATGTCTAAAAGGAAGTGATCCTTTCTTGGAGTTTTGCATGCTAAACCGTTCTAGAACTTTATCTATATACCTAGTTTGTGATAAACCTAACATCTTATTCTTGTGATCTCGCCAAAGCCTGATCCCTAGAATAAAGTTAGCTTCACCTAAATCCTTCATTTCAAATTGGCTTGACAACCAAAACTTTACCAATGACATTACCCCTACATCATTTCCAACGAGTAGAATATCATCAACATAAAGCACTAGGAACATTAATACTTTATCTTGATATCTTTTGTACACACATGGTTCATCAAGATTTTGTTCAAAACCAAATGATTTAATTGCTTGATCAAATCTGATGTTCCATGACCTAGATGCTTGTTTAAGTCCATAAATGGACCTTTTCAACTTGCATACCATATGCTCTTGGTTCTTTGGTATGAAACCTTTCGGTTGCATCATATAGATTTCTTCTTCAAGATTGCCATTAAGAAATACAGTCTTGACATTTATTTGCCAAATCTCATAATCATAATGAGCAGCAATGGATAAAAGAATTCTGATAGATTTAAGCATGGCTATTGGCGAAAAAGTTTCATTATAATCAATACCTTCTTTTTATGTATACCCTTTCGCCACTAGCCTTACTTTAAAGGTTTCAACCTTTCCATCTATCCCTCTCTTCCTCTTGTAAACCCATTTGCAACCAATAGGTTAAATGCCGTTAGACGCCTTTACAAGATCCCAAACATGATTAGAATACATTGAATCTAATTCAGATTTCATAGCTTGGACCCAATGATGTACATCTATATCATTCATTGCCTCCTCATAAGTGTAGGGATTCGATTCAGCCTCTTCTAGGATAGCTTCATAAATTTCTCCCAAACCTATAAATCTTATAGGAGGCCAAACAATTTTCCCACTACGACGAGGCATCTGTGTACTAGTCATCTTATGAGTAATGTCTTGGGGTGTATCCAATACAGCCACATCATTCCTAGTTTCATCCATTGGTTGTTCAATTACAAGTTCATCTAATTTAGCCAATACAACTTTACTTCTAGGATTAAAATTATTCACATAATTATCTTCCAAAAATTTGGCATGGGTGCTAACAAACACTTTGTTATCCTTATGGTTATAGAATAAATAACACTTGGTTTCCTTTGAATACCCTAAAAACATGCATACTTCCATTTTAGCTTCCAACTTATCAGACTTTCCTTTCAACACATATGCTGGACATCCCCAAATATGAAGATATTTCATACTAGGCTTACGCCTACTCCACAATTCCTTAGGTGTATTGAGAACAGATTTTGATGGAACTAAATTCAAAATATGCATAGCAGTTTTTAGTGCATATCCCCTAAAAGGAAATTGGTAAAGTTGAATAACTCATCATGGACCTAACCATTTCCAAAAGAGTCATATTCCTTCTTTCTGCTACACCATTTTGTTGGGAAGTTCCAGGTGCAATCAATTGGGAGACAATCCCATTTTGAATTAGGTAATCCTTGAAATCCTCAAGAAGGTATTCGCCACCTCGATCAGATCGAATGGCCTTTATGCGTTTACCCAATTGATTTTCAACTTCAGCCCTAAACTCTTTGAACTTTTCAAAAGCTTCGAACTTCCGTCTCATTAGGTACACATAACCATATCTTGAGTAATCATCCGTAAAAGTGATGAAGTACTCATAACCTCCTTTTGCTTGGGTTGACATAGGACCACATACATCTGTATGAACTAATTCAAGCAACTCTTGGGCTCTTCTACCTTTTGCATTAAAAGGTCGTGTGGTCATTTTACCTTCCAAACAAGATTCGCAAACTGGAAATCTATCAAAGTCCATGGGCTGTAAAAGTTCATCTTTGATTAGTCTTTGAATCCTATTTGAATTAATATGTCTCAAATGCAAGTGTCATAGTTATGCATCACTAGCAGAAGGAAACTTTCTCTTTAATGATTTTACATGAGAGCTACTATCTAATTCAGAATTGTATAATTCATGCTTGTCAAGAATTAAAATATAAAGACCATCCACAATATTGCCAAAACAGATAAACACTTTATCCTTCTTTATTACAACATTGTCTTTGAGGATAACATAATATCCATGTTTACCTAAATAAATTGCAGAAATTAAATTCTTACGAACATTAGGTACATACAAACAGTCTTCCACTATTAAAACCCTAGACTCAAAACATAAATTAAACACTCCAATAGCTACAACTGGTATTCTGCTCCCATCAGCCAAAGTAAGAAACAATTCCCCTTCATTCAGCTTTCTGGTCTCTTGGAACCCCTGCAAAGTATTGCAGATATGATTAGTACAACCTGAATTCACACACTAGGAATCCGTGGGATTTTGTACCAAACATATTTCAAGAATGAATGTACTTTTCATACCTTTATTCTTGGCATCCTTAAATATTGGACAATTCCTCTTCCAATGTCCTTTCTCACCACAATGGAAACACTTTCCTTTGGTTTTCTTTCCTTTGTTGGCAACTCCTAAGGCAACTTGCTTATCATCTCTCTTGGTGAAGTCCTTCTTCTTCTTCTTCTTCTTCTTCTTCTTCTTTTTACCCTTGCCTTTCGACTTAGGTTGAGAAGTAGAAGTTTCAGCCATATTAGCATCAACACTAGAAGTACCAAGGATGCCTTCCGCCACTACCAACTCATTCATCAATTCAAACAATGCATAAACCTTTTTGTTCATACTATAGTTAAGGCTGAATTCCTTGAATGATTCTGGTAGCGACTGGAGTATCATATCCACTTGGGATTCTCCATCAATAGCATCACCTAAAACTCCAATGTATTCAGATTAGAGATCATCCTTAGACAATGCTCCCTCACTGAAGTACCTTCAGCCATTTTGGTATTATAAATTTGGCTTAGAGTTTCTTGCCTTGCAGAACGGCCTTGCTCACCAAACATCTCCTTCAAACTTAGCATAATGTCCGAAGCTAGTTCTACATCCTGCATTTAATGCTATAGAACATTTGAAATAGATGCTAGGATATAGCACTTGGCCATCTCATTAGATTTCTGGCAACGATCATATCGCTATTTTTCCTCAAGAGGAGCATCTAATGATGGAAAGTTAGGACATAGTTGAGTAAGCACATATTTGTGCTCTTTAACAGTAAGAACAATGTCCATATTTCTTTTCCAGTCAACATAGTTGGATCCAGTCAGTTTTTTTTTTTATTAAGAATAGCAAGAAGTGGGCTAAATGATGCCATGATTTAAATCTGAAAATAATAAACATAAATATAATAAGTAAACTGGACATTATCAATTTAGCATAAAAGCATATAATATGGAATCTTAATAAAACCATAAAATAATATATGCAATGACAACCCAATTCATGTCTATAATTCCATGGTAGCAAGTTTATTATAAACACATTAATTGGTTGAGAACTATTCTCATTATCAATGCTATCATGTTAACTATTATCAAACATTAATAATATGCTGTTTTTATCTTTAACCTCTAAGTAATAATGACATAGCTCCTTTGGGAGGTTAACATTACACTTAGTCTAGTGTACACCATTATCTAGAATCATGTGTAGCTACATTTCATCTCCCTTTATAGTGTTTAAACTTGTAGTACCATGGAACAAAAATACCCTCCTTTGGGATCGTGAGGCATATGCGCCAAGACGAGGTGTTTGTCCACACTACTTTAAACGGGTGAGTTCAATCTTGTAGTACTATGAAGTAAACACCCTCCTTTGGGATTGTGAGGCATATACGCCAAGACGAGGTGTTTATCCATACTACTATGAACTGATAATGGAGGCCGTGAGATCCAACCATTGTATCTCTCTCCCACTAGATGTTTTAAATTAAAGGTTTTTAAAATTAAGAACCATAATAACGCTAGACATCTTGAAAACATAATCCTAATCTCATTAGGAATAAGTTTCATTAAACAAAAACTTTAATCGTAGCATTAATATATATATATATATATAATATGTATATATATACATATACATATATTATAATATACGGATTAAGGCTTTGTATAAGCCTTTAAAGCAATCATCACATGCTTATATACATATATACATCTTGATGCCCATCTTATATACATATATGAAAACATGTCAATGGCATGCCACATGAATCCACAAAAACATGCAAAATCAAAAGCCATATATTGATCATGCCAAGTCATGCAAGCCTTATACAAAAACCGATATCATGCAAGCCTTAGCATGTAATATACGGATATAAGCCTTTATATATAGCCATGCATTGCATTGATTGAGGTTTACACATGGCAGTTTCATCCAATTCGTGTATATATATATAAAATTATCAAATCACTTCCTTGTTATAGCCATGTCGTGCAAAACAAACTCCAAGCAATGCATTCATTTGGCTCACACCACTTCCTTGTTACAGCCAAGCCGTACAACACAAAGTTCAAGTGGTGCATTAAAAACCAAGTGGTGCAATAACTACTTTCATACATTGGACGGTTATTTATTTATACCGTGCACATGGCCATCTTGCAATCTTGGCTATGGATTCATACACATATCCTTGGCTATATATATTTTGATAGTGCCGTATCATACACATATCCTTTGATGAACTTGTAAGATGTTTAGACCCTTTAAACCCAAACAGATTAACCTAGATATTTAGCCAAATGATTAACTTAGGTAAAATTAAGCAATTCTAGGTTAACACAAATGTATTATATCATGCAAAGTGTGGAAAATAAAGAACACACGATATGAAAACCCATGAAAACCAAACCGGCGAAAAACCTGGGGAGGATTTAACCTATCTATCCTCAAGGTAAAATAGAATTCACTATGAAAGAATTGAAGTTTACACAATAGCGACTTAGACCACTAACATCCTATTGCTACCTCGAGTAGGAAACTTACTACCACGACCACGTGATAGCTCCGAGTCCACAGACTACTTCTTTCTTGAATTCACAGCAAAGCACAAGCACTCCTGCTTGTATATCTTGAAGTTCTTGAATCTGCAACTAAACGATCATCAAGCTCTTGACATCAATCTTGAGTTTGGAAACCCTAAGTGTCTGTGAAGGCAAACACCTCTAGATCTCACAAAAAGATTCACATACACAGCATTTAGAACACTAAAAACGTGTTATACTTAGGGCAAAACATAATACCCTACATCAAAGGGGCTTGGGCTGAGTTGAAAATTCTGCAAAAAAAACAATCTGCACAACTTTAGATCTGTCGAGTCTAATTCTCGATCGATCGAGCCTGGCAGATTTGCACAGTGACTTCTGCAGTAACTCGATTCCAACTTTACACAAAAAGCACATACTTTGAGCAAGTCTTAACAAGACTAAAACAGTTTTGATCATGGTTTTTTAACCTTACAAAATGAAGTCTAATACATTAGTTCCTAATTCCTTAGAACCTAACAAACTCCCCCTTTGGCAATCCGTGACAAAACACAAACTTAACAAAATGCTCAAAGTTTACAAAATAAGCAGCCCATTACAAAAAACAAAAGCCTAGCTAAACAAAATACGCCTAACTACTATCTATCAGTTGCAAGAGTAAATAGCAGCATGATTGAATCAACCTGTATATTCCTGTAACACTTAACAAACACATAAACGCATGTGTGGAAAATACAACATAGAAAATAACTTCTTGATTTCACACAACACAAAATAGAGACATATATCATGAATAACCTCATAAATATAAATCAATAAGCAATGTAACACAGTGAAATAAGAAACATATACAAAAAAATGTATCTCATATAACTCCCCCTATCATGAGCCAAAAAAAATAAATACACAAAGAAGCACCTAGATACAATCTAAAAGCTCCACAGCTTCACAGTATCACAACAATAAACAAAATCTCCCCCTAAGCCAAAAACTCCTCTACTACAAAGAACAAACTCCACTACACAATATACTCCCCCTTTTTGTGACGAATTGCCAAAGGGCACTCACTCATCACCAAAAGGAGGTGGCAGAGAAATACGCCGAAAACTCTCCAAATCTGCTCGCAACGCTCGAAAATCATCAAGCACATCCACTAGAAGCTTACCATGAGCTGCCTGAACGGTCATGACAGTGTCCAACATCCGACGAATGTCCGAATCATCCGTAGGAGAAGGTGGAGGAACAACAGCAGCAGCAGCAGTTGGATCAGTAGATGTCTCTGCCGTAAAAGCACCTGTAGAAGAGGAAGGAGGAGGAATGACACTGGAAGGCTCAACCCTAGGACGCTTAGAGCTAGCTCGAAGCTGAACAGCCCTTTGCCTAAAAAAGGTGGCACCTATGGGAGCAATGATATGAACGAGCTTAGAAGTAGGGAAATCACCTAATCCTAAATGAAGAAGAATCCGATGAATAAAAACGGGAAAGAACAAAGCACAAGCAGTAGAACTACTCCTATGCACTTCATTCAAAGAACGAAGAAAAAGATGAAGAAAACTGATAGAAGCATCAGTGACATGAGCGTATAGGAACACACATCGCTCAATAGGGATAGTGTGTAGATGAGAGAAAGGCCACAAGGAATAACAAGCAATCCGAAAGAAAAGATAGTGGATCTCAGAAAGCTCAGCAAACGTGATCTAAGGATTAGAACCTCACTGGATAGAAGACCCAGTGATGTATGACATCACGTCGTCAAGGGGAGGAGACTCATCATAGGGATAGACAAGATGAGAAACCATGGGTACCCCAAGAGCATCAGACACTACCGAAGGAGTAATGTGATACTCTACACCTCGTATCTAACTCTTTACTAAAGTGTTGGAATTATAGACGTGGATAGAGAGGTTCAAGTAGAACACTCTAATTAGGGTAGCCGGAGGCGGATGACCTATGTCTACCAAGGGTAACCAACCTCGATGCTCAAAGTTACGCCTAACCTCATCATCTACCTCATCTAGAAATACCCTACGCTCACCCCAAATGTTTCTCCTAAGGTTAAGAGTCTCGTATGTCTCCTGATGTTTCTCACTCAAGAATCTATCACTATCGAAAGATGGTGAAAAAGAAGAAGTCCTATGAGCTCTAGTTTTCTTAAGCATGATTCTACAGACCAGATTGAGAGACACAGAAAGAAAAGAGACAAAAGAAAAACCAAGGGCAGACTGCAAGATTAGCACCAAAACAACAATATAGAAATAACAATTCTATATGATGCATAAGCAGAAAAATTAAATGATGCATGGTTTAATGCAATGAAAAAAAGTTCAAATATAATCCAAATTCACAAAATTGGCTTGAGCAAGAATTTCATATCAAAAATCCCCAAATTTGAAAAACCCATTTTCACAAAACCCCACAAATTGAGAAATTGATCATTGCACAAGTTGAAAAACACAATATAATAATCAAATAAGTCAATCTAATAAGCCAATTTCATCAATTTACATCAATTTGAACAAAAGCCCCAAATTTGGCAATTTCAAGCCCTAGAATTTTCAATTTTTCACAAATCATCAAATTAATCAAATTAAACCACATAGATCACATGTATATGGTGTCCCAACTAAAACCCAATGATTTATTGTGAAAGAAAACAGCCAAAAACATCAACAATCCCAAAAATATAAATGCCAAAAGTAACCCAACAAATGCATAAATTAATGCATAAAAAATGGAAATAAATGCAAAAGGAAGGGTAAAAAGGTCTTACCAGCACTAGAGCAGAGAAACTATGCAAAAGATTCATAAGAAAACGACAAACATCCTTGTTGGAGCCTTGACCGGTTGGTGAGAGAGAAAGAAAGTTTGAAAAGTGAAGAACACGTGAAGAAAAAGTCCTTTTTAAAAACTCTCAGCCCGATTTTCGATCGATTGAAAATTAGATTTGATCGGTCGAAAATACTTCGATTGATCCAGTACCAATCGAGTACCGATCGAAACAGACAGAAGCTCACAAAGGGATTTAAGAGCAATTTCGATCAATCAAAAAACAGGTTCGATCGATCGAAATTCTGAAAAAAACAGTTTTTTGAAAAACAAAGCAATTTCAGTGCAAAAACTCCTCAAAGCATTAGATTTTATGAATAAAATGCATGAGTATGAGATGAAATGCTTTTCAAAAACACTCGTTTAGATCTCGGTTTTCTAAAATTAAGATTTTAACTCAATGCTCCTCAAATTCTCAAACATCAAACATGTTTTGCATCAATTTCAAGAAATTATCAAACATGGTTGGTCAGACCAAAAACTCACACAGTAACATGTACAAAGTTTAGCAAAAAGAACTTGTGTAGTGTGTGTAACTAACAAAAACTTGAGAAACATGTGAGGTGATATGTGAATAGAAATCAATCACAATTTCAACAAAATTCATCACATAAATTTAAAAGAAACTATTACCGAAAGAGTTACATCATATAACTCTCACATCTCCTAGAATAAAAGCTTACAATCATGTAAGTTTCTTGATTTGCCTCATAATATACACACCAATTTCAATTGATCAAAAACTTATTAAAATAGCTGGGATAATGTATACACCAATTTTATTTGAATTGTGAAATTATTATAGTCCAATAATGTACACACTAATATTAACATTTTAACTGAGGCTACACCTTATGATCTTTTTATGCATGTGCTACACTTTCTTAAGCGCAAAATCTTACGATATGCACTAAGGTGTTCATGATTGGCTAATAAACAGTGGTAAGATGGTTATTTATGCCTTTCTCAAAAAGATCAAGTTCGATAATCAAAGATATATGACTTTAAAATCAAGATCATGTGATCAAAACTATAAACATCTTCCCACACAATATGCACTACACAACTCAAGCTAGTAAAGTGCAATAAAATAAGCTCATCTAAGCTAAATAAGGTACATAAACATGTTATGTAAAATTAGATTGACCAACCTTGTTTTCAATTTCAAGAAAAATACTACAAAAACACATTTTGCAAAACACAAACTTGTTACCCCTTTTTTTTTATAAATAAAAACAACCTAGAATGAAATGCATGAATGTTATGCAATGCAAATCCTAGAAAAAATGGCACAAGAGATAAAACAATGAAGAATAAGGACCATGTCAGACAGACTCAATTAGATTGAGCCTTTTGCATCCAAAACCTTTTAAATGCAACTCTAGCATTAGAGTTATTATTCAAATTAGAATTTTGAACAACTCCAGGATTGAAATAAAGGTTTAACGTCTTTACCAATTCACCAATAAGTATCATAGGATCTTGTGCTTGAGACACAAGTACTTTTGGTTTATTTGCTCGCTTAGCAGCTTGCAACTTGAAATAGTTTAGACGTATGTGCCCAGACTTTCCACAAAAATGACAAACCCATACAGGTTTATCATGCAACTTGCCCTTAGAAGAATTAGTAGCCTTAGATATAGACTCTTGAAGATCAATCCTAACCTTCCTAGGAGGTGTAACTTCTACAGATTTAGCAGCTTCACTCACAGAGGGTTTGACAACCTCACTCTTAGAGAGTTCAGTAGAAGGAACAAAATTTGTGGAATAGAGTTCAGGCACAGAAATACTTTCCACAAAACCTAAGCCAGTTTTTTCTGAGAGAGACTTTTGAATACTTAGCATGTAATCAAGTTTGGAGTTTACAGACCTATTAGTTTGTTCTCTAGCAACAGATAATTCAAATTCCAAATTTTTAACTTTATCAAGTAAAAGCATGTTCTCAGTCTTCACAGTATTCAAAAGTTCATTAGCATCAAACAGTTTTACAAGCAAATTTTTCTTATCAAGTTCAAAAGATGCAATTTTCTTTAAGCCAAGATCAACATTCATAGCATCATTTGCAACAACTTTGCAAAGTTTATTATAGGCTTTCTGTAAATCTGCATCTTCAGAGAGCTCCCTATCAGAAGGGTTCTCTTCAACAGACATGCTTTCATTGACTACAACAGTAGCAGTGAAAGCAATGAAGTTTCCATCCTCATCACTGATGAATTTATTGTCAGAAACTTCATCATCACTAAGGGTTACAGCCATAGCCTTACCCTTAGACCTCAAGTATGTAGGACATTCAGATTTCACATGATCATACCCTTGACATCCAAAACATTGTTGTCCCATAGAATTATTAGAGGGTTGACCGACTTTCTCTTTAGGTTTTTTAGTCTTATTTACCTTAGTAGGATCATTCCTCCTAAAATTTCTAGGTTCAGCAGTGTTCTTACCTCTTGCCCTTCTATTATTGTTCCTAAGGAAATTTTTAAAGTTCTTGGCAAGATAGACAATCTTTGTAGCATAGAGCTCATCATCAAATCCACTAGCATCAACATCATCAATAGACTTAAGAGCCATTGATTTGGATTTGTTAGTCTTAGGTAGGTCCAACTCATAGGACTGAAGAGATCCTACAAGTTCATCAACAAGGATGGAGTCCACATCCTTGCTTTCAGTAATGGCAGTCACTTTGGGTCTAAAATCCTTAGTCAAAAATCTAAGAATCTTCCTAACAATTTTAGGTTGATCATAGATTTCACCCAAATTATATACAGAATTAACAATATCATTAAATTTAGCATAGAATTTATCAAAAGATTCATCATCAGTCATTTTAATGCTTTCAAATTTAGTAGTCAATTGCTGTAACTTATTAATTTTAACTTCCTTTATGCCTTCATGCATAGTCTGGAGGATATTCCAAGCAGTATGAGCAACTTCAACGTTAGAAATTCTCTTAAATTCCTTCATAGAGACAGCATTAAAAATAGCATTCATAGTTTTGCTATTAAAAGCGGCTGCCTTATTTTGAGAAGTTTGCCATTCACTCACAGGAATAGTGGGCTTCTCCCATCCGTACTCAACAAAATTACAGACTCTCTCATCAATAAATATCAGGAATTCTTTCATCCTTACTTTCCAATAAGCATAATTATTCCTATCAAAATGAGGTGGAATAACAAGAGAGTGTTCGTGTTCCACGACAACCGGGGTCAAGGATCAGCTCTTAGATCAAAAGATCTAAAACAAAAAAGCTACCAGCTTTGATACCACTTGTAAGATGTTTAGACCCCTTAAACCCAAACAGATTAACCTAGATATTTAGCCAAGTAATTAACTTAGGTAAATTAAGTAGTTCTAGGTTAACACAAATATATCATATCATGCAAAGTGCGGAAAATAAAGAACGCACAATATGATAACCCAAGAAAACCAAATCGGTGAAAAATCTAGGGAGGATTTAACCTAGCTATCCTTAAGGTAAAATAGAATTCACTATGAAAGAATTGAAGCTTACACAATAGAGACTTAGACCACTAACATCCTATTGCTACCTCGAGTAGGAAACTTACTACCACGACCACGTGACAGCTCCGAGTCCATGGACTACTTCTTTCTTGAATTCACAGTAAAGCACAAGCACTCTTGCTTGTATATCTTGAAGTTCTTGAATCTGCAACTGAACGATCACCAAGCTCTTGACATCAATCTTGAGTTTGGAAACCCTAAGTGTATGTGAAGGAAAACACCTCTAGATCTCACAAAAAGATTCACATACACAGCATTCAGAACACTAAAAACGTGGCTAGGGTTTTCCCTTTTATACTTAGGGCAAAACATAAAACCCTACACGTCAAACGGGCTTGGGCTGAGTTGGAAATTCTGCAGAAAATACAATAAGCACGACTTTCGATCGGTCGAGTCTAATTCTCGATCGATCGAGTCTAGTAGATTTGCACAGTGACTTCTGCAGTTACTCAATTCCAACTTTACACAAAAAGCACATACTTTGAGCAAGTTTTAACAAGACTAAAACTGTTTTGATCATGGTTTGCCAACCTTACAAAATGAAGTTCTAATACATTAGTTCCTAATTCCTTAGAACCTAACAAAACCAATATATATCACATATATTAAACGTGCATGGAACTATTCAAAGAAAGTAAACACCATGTGAATGAATTCATTTGATGCAATTAAAACAATAACAATGATGTCAAATGCATTGGCAACATCAAGAAACCGTTTTCCTTTATTCTAAAATTCAATCATATGTTATACAATCATGAGATGAAAACCTGGCTCTAATACCAATTGTAGGAAAATCTGGTTTTGTATCTCATACAAAACACACAGCGGAAGTAACAAACACAGATCTATTTCATTCATGATTGATAACATGCATTGTATAAATTTCAGAATTTAAGAACGAAATAGCGTACATTGGTGCGATGAAATTCAAAACAAAAGATTAGAAGTACTTGAGAACACTTTTAATCTTCACTCCAATTCCACTTTACGCCCAAGAAGTGTGGTCTCTCAATTAGTTTCTAAGGGAGAATAATTGAGTGGTTTCACTCGCACATACACACCACTTCACAATGATGTCTCTTTTTCTCTTATGAAAAAATTCTGTATGTTTCTCCTTTTATAACTAACTGATTATCTAATTGGGCTAGCCAATTGGGCCTTTCCAATTGGGTTTTAGTGTGTGGCTTGGAGTGGGACCAAAAGGGACCAATAAGACACTAGCTCCAATGGGCCTTAGGCTTTTCTATCAACTCTTGACAAGCCCAAAGTTTCCATTAATTATATTTAATACTACTATATAAATATAATTGTAATCTAGGTCTTATTAATAAATTATATCCCAAGACTTTATTATACATGCAACCCCTTCATAAAATATTCGTAGTAATACAAAATCATAAATATAGACTGCCGTTTTGTTAATTACTACATCTTAATCCTTGAGTACCCGGTTTAATCCTTTTAAGTTATTCATCATATATTTATAAAATCCAATTCCATAAATATATACTTTAGTATATTCTTACTAAAATGGTTATGCCTAACACTCTGAATAACCAAACTCATTAAACTTATCTCAAGGGAATATTTTATATCTCCTTTAAGAGATTATGAATTCCATCTTGAGAATATATGTTCCATCAACACTAAATGTGGCTGCCCAACATACTGAAGTTTTGATTATGACTTTAGATCTCACTCCTGATATATCAAAGCAACCTATACTTCATGATCACGTCCATTATTCTTTCAAGATTAAGAGTTTATGCAAATAGAAGTCGTGAGATTTATTATTTATTTGACAATCGTTAGGAGAATAATAAATCTCACAGCGGTCCAGTTCAATATGTCTTAACTCTTAAAACATATCAACTAGAAGTCTCCACTTCCATAATCAAGACAAATCATCTTAGTTAATATGTTATAGTCTTCGCAGATGAAATGCCCAATTTCATCACCGAATACGAACTATAATTCTGAGTTTAAAAAGAACTTGTGATCTATATCTTCCGTGACTAAATCACATACTATGCATCTTATGGACTATATGACAATGTCCAAATATTCATGTTACCATTATTTTAGATAATAATAAAACAACTTTATTAATCATAACATTAAGTCATACATAATGTCATACATAGCATCGTACAATAGGATTTAAGGGCATCTATCCTAACAGAGTAGGTACCATGGGAAAGTGTGAGGGAGTAATAGAGATGAGTGTTTGAGAGAAAATGAAAAGTAAAAGAGAACAAAGTAAGAAGAAGAGAGCTAGTCGGCCAAAGAGGGAGGGAGAGATATTTTAAGAGAAATGAGTGATGGGGAATTAAGGGGTAAGTGGGGTCACATGTGAGCCATAAAATTCTGACTTTTTTGGGGGGGGGGGGGGGGGGGTACCTTACATTGGACCCTTTTGAATTTGGAGTGTGACAGATATTAAGCCTTTATCTTTAGAAATTAGAGGTGTGGGAACCCCTCCCAACTATAGCTCTATCTATGGGACCCCTATTAATCCTCTTTCTTTATTTGAACCCTAAACCATCCAAATTTTCACATGATTGAAGGAGAAACTCATAAACCAAAGGCAAAACAAGATTATAGTAGTGTCACATACCTTAGTCTCATACTCCACAGCTACCTTGCTCAGCAATTCTACCCTAAGTTTCCCAATTTGATTCAACGCCTTCTTCTTCTCCACCTTAGTTTGCAACTCAACCTCCCTTATGGCCACTGCCTTTGCAGACTCCACTTCCACCAACTGAGAGGCTTGAGACCACTTGGCATTTTTTGTGGCCAGTTCGGCCTTTGACTCGGCCAAGTCAGCTTCCTTCTGGTTCTTATATAGTTCCACACCGGTCTTAACATTAATTTCCATCTTTTGGGCTTCTCCTAGCCTTTGAATCGTTATGATCTTAGTCTCGGCGTCAATTTTGGCTGCATTTTGTGATCAATGTTAGGCCTTCGTGCTCCTTTGATCCGATCTCACCTTTCTTCTAATTAGCCTCAGCAACAACAATCTATAACAACATTTAACAAAGTTTCAAAAAAAAAAAAAATTTATCAATTTGTTAGTGCCAAAACTTATTTTGAAGAAAAAATAACCTAGAATTGTTGATGAATTTGCTGTATATTAACATGCGCATGAAGTAGTCTTGCTCAATAAAATGATTATAATGACAGGAACTTTAAAGTTTTTTTTTTTTTTCTTTAAAACTGAATCAAGAAACTAATAATAATTTACGATTGTAGTTTCACATACCAAAAAGAAGGCAAAAAGAAAATAACAATACTACCTAACAAATTTCACAACTCATTTCAGGTGACAAATTGTAATTAATGCAACCATGTACATCAAACTTGATAAAATTTGTTTTTCCTTTAAACTTATTGAAAAACCAAAAAACAAAAAAATTGGAAAAGAGCTATGAATATTTTCTATTAATAACAAAAAGTGGATTTAGGCGGTTGATGTACCTTGGCTTGATTGGCAGCCTCCATCTGCGTTTTCTGGCCAAGGTATGAAAAATACTCATGGCCAGGCACATCCACAAGTTGTTTGACATTAGCATTATGGATTAGAAGCCCAAACTGATCGAGTTCAAGTTGAACTTTTTCAAATACCTATATCTTGAAGGCAGCAAGCACATGGGTCTCACCCTCAATATATGACACCCTGAACGAGTTCGTTGACATGGTTGGACTGCTTATCATGTGGGGAGATGAGCGGGGAGAACAAAAGCGAGTTTCTCAGCCTTGAACTTCGAACGTGTAGTTGACTGTAGACACGTCGAATCGGGTGCACCGCTGTCCGGGAAAAACCATGATTTCTTGGCCAAACGTATGTCAGGATTGCCCCAGCCAGTGATGGCTAGATACCCTGAAGGACCAGCTCTTTTCCAAATCATATCCGTGTCACAGACTGAGCTCAGAGAGCTGGCTTCAGGCTTTTAGAGGCTAAGACGAAAATTTGTTACTTTATTTCATTTATAAAATTGGCGAAAATTTGTTATTTTATTTCATATTTAAAATTATTATTAATTAACATGAACCATGTAAAATTAAAAAAAAATTTATAAACACAAAAAATTTGACAAAATTTTTTATATTTGTTGATGTGGCAGATTGATAGTAGTGAGTAAAAGAGTAATATTAGTAGTGAATTTAGTTGAAAACTAGTAAAAGTTTGCTAACTCAACTATTGTGAAAAATGTTATGAATTTTTTTATGAATTGCTTTCTTTCTTTTCTTTTTTCTTTTAGAAGTTCTATATTCAGAATATTTTTCATAACAAATCTTAAGTGTTAAGTTGCTTCGTATATTTTAATTGAACCTACTACTAAAATTATTTTTTTGCTGTCAATAACAACTTTTAACAATCTGCTATTTAGGATTTTGTGTAAAAATGTTGTAGACATAGCATTTTTTTTTCTTTTTTATTTGTTTTTCATTTTATAAGAAAATATTATTTTATTTATTGGTTAATATTTTGGCTTAATTGATACTATTGGTTAAAATTTAGGGGCCTTTTTTTTCACTTGGGGGCTTAGGTGGCTGCATCAATGGCTTATAGCATTGAGCTGGCACTGTCAGAGAGAGAGAGAGAGAGAGAGAGAGAGAGAGAGAGAGAGAGAGAGAGAGAGAGAGAGAGAGAGAGAGAGAGATCTTTTTCTGTTTTCTTGATGAATAAAAGAGGTAGGGTTAGAGAATGCTTTTCGTGAGGGTGCATGATATACGAGTTTTTTTTTTTTTTTTTTTTTGAGAAACAAACACACACACAAAGAAGATGAAAAGATGTTCTAATACAAAAGTACACCGCAACTCCACTCAAAAGCCATGGTAATTTTTAAAGGAAGGTGGAGCAAGTTATACTACATACAATACACTCTCTTACGCAATGTGGGACAATTATCCGTTCTTTTTTTTTTTTCTTTTTTCCTTTTTTTTTTTTTTTGGAAAACAAACACACACAAGGAAGAGGAAAAGGAGTTCTAACACAAAAACACACTACAACTCCACTCAAAAGTTATAGTAACATAAAGAAAGATGAGATTTAACATAAAGAAAGATGAGATTTTTTTTCTTTTCTTTTTTTCTTTTTTCTTGATGAGAGAGAGATATGAGGCTTAGTGGAGGCTTTATATATACAACACCAAAGGTCGGCCAAGAGTAGTAGTATTATTTATGTTCGGTGTTAGATCGTATCTTCTATATAATAATCTATTAATATTTAATTTTGGTGCTGTATGAATTAAATTTCGATTATTGTCAATATCTCTATCCATTCTTCGGTAGGACATTTAAGTTAGTTACGTAATGAATTGATAGTGAAGATTTAATGATGTACGTAGAAACCAAGATTGAAAACGATTTTGTATTGAATTCGTCTGAGTGATTGCAGAAGTGAAGTGAATGTAAAATAAATAATGCTATGATCTTATGAAACAGCTATTTTTTTAACAATAAATTTCATATTCTTTCTTGCATTTCAAAGAATTACCTCTCTCTATTACTCAAAAAAAAAAAGAATTACCTCTCTTTGGCCAAGAAACTAATGCTTCAAACCAAAATTATTAAACCCCAACTAGACCTTAACTTGGTATAGGAGCCATGTTATTGAGTAATCAATGGGTTACAGTCAAAATGCAAATTCAAATAAAAATAAAAAAATTAAATAAATGTAAAATTAAGTTTTAGAAATTATAACATAAATATGTAAATCGGAAAAAAAAACAAAAAAAACATACCTTAACAACTAATCTATATCTGTATAATATAATATAATATATTTCAACAGCAAACACTGGTTTAGGAATTATATTTGTAAATTTTTGTAATTTTCTGTGGCTGAATCATTTTAAAATAGAGTTTTGAATTTTGTTGCATTTTTTGCTATTATTTAATGTAATTTCTGTACATTGCAATATGATTTCTTATATTCTTAATTGAGTAAGTTGTAATATTCTTTATTTGAGCCGTGTTAAGTATATTATTTATCTTCAAACATTATCAAGTACACGTGCCCTCGTTATATATATGGTGAATAATAAAGGGCGGATGAAGGGGAAATTGTCGCAAACCAACATTGTTCAATTAACCTTTTTGGGTTCAGTTTGGAATCCATTTTATGACTCTATTTCATCTTGTAGGCTATAGACCAGCGCTTATAAGAAATTGAGAGTGTTGCTTTACAAATTGGCACTATTAAAAGCAGTTTTCATGTGGGTTGACATGATAATGCCCTTGAAATGAAAGCCAAATCACACTAAATTTTTTATTTGTGGTATATGAAAATGATCTCGAAGAAAGAGTAGAGAAATAATTGAAAGAAAAGTAGAAGTAGCATTCATATATATATATATATATATATATATGTGTGTAAGGACACAATTTTTCAATCTTGAGCTCTCAAGCAAGATGAACTTAGGCCCAACACATGAACAGTATCCGTGCAATAAATTTGTGAGAGAGTGGGCTCAACAAGCTGGGCTCGAAAATGAAGTGATCGATATTCAAAGTGTGATTGTAAACAAATCAGCAAAAACGTAGCGCTGATATTATATAAAGTTGTCCTCGGCTTGGTCCGAGGAGAAATATTTTTACAATTGTCTGAATGCCTACAACTTTCTCTCTTTTTCTCTCTTAGTCGTTTCTTCTCTTTTTTTCCGGTTTGTTCCATACCCCATTTTCTTGTCTCCAGCTCTCTTTATATGCTAGTTCTTCTCACGTGCCAGTTAAGCGATTTTTTCTTGATACTTGTCCTATCAATCTTCCCTTAAAATCTTTACATAGTAGCCGTAAAGGGTGAGAGTCACTGTTCAGACATCTTTTCCTCATTAATGCGGCCATAGGGTTAGCTGCAGGATAATAAATGCAGTGGTAGTAGCCTTTTACATAATATCTTGTTACTTCCACCTGTCTTTTGTGCCTATATATGTCGGGAGAATCTCCGGAAAGATTAAAATAAAGGTTGGAGTGTTCATCTTGGCCGTCCCTTTGATTATCTGAAGAGGTAATACTCCTCGAACCACTTCCTTCCGTCTTTATGCGAGCTATATCTTAGTAAGAAGTTAAACTATGTTCCTCCCTTATGATTTACTGTCCTCGGACGGACAGGTATCCTCGGACAGGCCCATGGTCCATCATCTAGGGTTGGGCCTTTGACCTCTACAATAGCCCCTTAAAATTCCGGCTTTTTCTCTCGTCTGCGGAGAAGGGCGGGATTTTGACTTCTCCAAGGGTTAAAATCATCAAATTTTTCAACTTACCCACGTGGAAACGCCATTCCGCGTGTCTCGCAAATATTTCTGACGCTTCGAAAATTGCAACGTGCCATTTATTGCTCCAGGCAGCGTCTTGTCTCCCTCATCAACGGTGAGATTCAGATCCTGTGGCCGAGATTTCTTTATGAAATTTCGAGCAAGATAACTCCCACTCACTCTCCCCTTGTTATATAAAAGGTTGTTTGAGGGGGGGGGGGGGGGGGAGGGTTACTTTTCCCACCTTTCATTCGCTCAAGCTATCAGAAGATTTTTAGCGCTCCTGCCTTCAGAGCTTCCCTTACCTTAACAGTCGTTAAAGCCTTTTTCAGAGAAAACTCTAGATTTCCAAAAAGTCATTGAGATAGAAATCTTAACCATTCTTGTAAGTGCTTGACTTTTTAGTTATTTTCTTCTCAGTTGAGCATCTCAACTTTCTTGTCTCTGTCTTACCTCAGATTAGGAAATCCTTTTAGCAGTCTTTTCCACATCTAAATGGGTAGATTTAAGAGCCTCGTTGATTCGCCTATAGCCATAGAACTTTTTAAGGCAAAATACAACATACCCAAGGGAATAAGTCTCTGGTACTGCCCACCGAAAAACATTGTGACCGATAGGAGAGCCAGCGAAGTGGTCATTCCCGTGATCGCTTTTTTAGAGGGAGGAATGACCATTCCCATAGGTACAGTGACCTGGGAATACCTTAGAAACCATAGGTTATGTCTGCACCAATGTGCTTCCAACCTATTTAGAATCCTGGGTTGCGTAGATGCCCTTAATCAAATGATGGGCTTGCAACTCACCTGGCATGACGTCGTGCATATGTACGAATGTCACTCTTTAGCCGACGAGGGGTACTACCTAAAATCCAGGTCCCTAGTTGTAAAAATGCTGTCATGTCTTCCCAAGTCAAACAAAGGCATGAAGGACGACTACGTCATCGTCTCTAGGGCGTGGCATGACGACTAACACTGTCCGACCACAGAGGGGGAGCTAGGTGGGATGCAGTAGGACTAGATTGAGTTAACATAGAATTTACACTCTAGGTATCATCTTATTTTACTGCTCTATCATTTAATTTTGACATAATTTGGTGAGGTAATTGACCCTGTGCTTCTTGGCTGTCATTTTAAATAGAAAGTTTGTCGCTCCTAGACTTAGCCTCGTGAACGTGCCAGGCCTGAACAAGCTACTCCGATCCAAGGTATTCGTGCATACAGACGGCCAGCTACACGCCGTTCATTTGATATTGGATTTTGTCCCTCTGTTGAACAATTTCCAAGAAGTCGGGAATGCAATCCGATCAGGAGACAAAAGGATCAACAAAATCGACGTCTCTCAGCCGGGGTTCCTGTCCAAGAAAGACCTTCCTCCTGTTGAGTGACCTCTTTATCAAACTCTTCCTCAACCAGCTATCCAAAGGGAAGAGACTGCTTCCTCTCGGCTATCCTTGGAGACCGAGATAGACCAATTTCGCTTCGAGGAAGAAGAGGAAGTGCAAGCTAAGCCTTGGAGTATCCTAGAATCTGAGAGTATCGAGGAGGAAGAAGACAAGATGCCTCGGAAGCCAAGGGCGGGGCTGAGGGACCATCTTGCTGGGAGGAGAAAGATGCATCTTCCAAGGAGGCACCTATGGAGAAAGTCACTGATAAACTCCCGCCACCTCCTCCTCTTCCTATAATCGAGACCGTCCTTCTTCCAATACCAGATCTAAGGAAGAAGAGGAAGGTCGTGGACCTGGACACCGAGGATGGTGAAATGCCCCAGCAACAACAAAAGGGGCCAAAACAGCAGAAGGGTGGGAGAGACAATAGAAGGGTCTCCCCATCCGAGAGTAGAGGAGACGCCAACATTAGGGACGTCCAACAATCACCAACCTGGGTCCCACGGTTGGATTTAGACGGCGCTCCAATCCCCTCTACCGCTTCCATTAGGGAGTTTCAGAAGGGGCACTCGGCTTATATTGCCGAGGCTTTAGAGCGCCCACTGCTTTTGCCTCGGGACATGGAGACAGTAAGGTCCTGGAGGCAATCCGACCTATTCATGTCTCTGAAAAGAGACTTCGCCATGGTGAGTTTCTGATCCCTCCTTTACAAATTGGAGTTACTTACTTAAAAACTATATGTTTTATTTTACTTCTGTACGGTGTGACACAATTCTATTGTTCTTTCCGTGCAGCTTACCCAACAAGTTTACATAGCTGAAGATTGGGTCAGGGATGCCCGTAACTAGGCTAGGGCTGAGACCCAATCTCGTATGGATGTTGAGAAAAACTTGGGGGCCGTAAAGCATGAGAAGCAAGAATTGGCCAAAAAGTTAGTTATCGAGGAGAGGAAGAGGAGGAGCGCCGAGGCTGGCATGAAGAATGCCTAGGACCAAGCTGAGGACCAGCGAAAAAAGTTGTACATGACTGAGATAAAACTGGAAACTCAAAGACAGTTGGTCCTAAAGCTCAAGTCTAGCCTTGAGAAGGCCGAGAAGGCAGAGAAGGAAGCTCGGGACGCTCTAGAAGCAGCCGAGGTCGAGATGAACGCCGAGTACATCCGTGGCATTGAGGAGACGGAGATAAGGCTCGCAGAAGAAGTCTCCGAGGTGTGCAGGGATTACTGCAAGTTCACCTAGGAGGAAGCCCTGAACCTTGTAGGAGTCCCTGCCAACTCGGAACTTAGGCAGCCCGGGAAGATATACTTTCATCCGCACATACGTGTAGTCCCGACTGATCCTGAGATTCCATCATCCCAAGCTCCGAAGTCATCCGAACAGACGCTTATTCCTCCTGAGACTGAACATGAGGGTCAGGGGGAAGAATTGACACTGTAGGAAAGCACCAGTGCGAGGATGGACACTTCTTCCAAGGCCACGGATGCTACTAAGGCTAAAGAGGCTGCTCCTACAGAAACCAATGCTTGATCTTCGGAGGTCGAGCCGAGCTGACCGGACAGCAATCCTCCTCCTCCAATGGCCAAGACTTAGGATTAGGGTTTTATCTTTTTCACTTTGGTAGTAATATTTTGTATGCTGTCTTAATGTATTGCAACTTTTTATTAATGAGAATATTTGTATTTGCCTTTAATCATTCCCAATTCCATTCATTTATTTCTCTTGCTTTATAACTTTTAAATCTGTAAGAAGTTGAAGTTCACAGGGAAAGAAAGAAAAAACTAAAGTAACAATGGAAGTAAACTTCTGCTCAAACGAAATGATGTGGATAGCATGAATATGACAATAGTAATCCGGGACCAATGATGAACATAATGCAAGCCTTCTAATTATTTCGAAGTCATTCAATTAATTCAACTTGTTTTAGCAAATAGGAGTAAATTTACGCAAACACAATTGAATCTTTCATTACTTGAAACGCTAAAATTGAATGAGAAAACGAATTTGCCTAAAGTGTGCAATCCGAGAGAATATGCAAAACTAAGTTTCTGCTGAATACTTAGTGATATGTATGAGAGGGTGAAATTGCTCAGAATGTGTGATCCGAGGGGTTAGATATGAGCGAGGTTTAATATAACACTTAGTAAAATGAACTAAAGTATTAATTTACCCAAGGTATGTGGTCCGAGGGACCAAGCATGACCAAGGTTCTGTTTAACACTTAGTAAAATGAACTAGAGTATTAATTTACCCAAGGTATGTGGTCCGAGGGACCAGGCATGACCAAGGTTCTGTTTAACACTTAGTAAAATGAACTAGAGTATTAATTTACCCAAAATATGTGGTCCGAGAGACCAGACATAACCAAGATTCTGTTTAACACTTAGTAAACAAGCTATATAATAGACTTCAGTACGGGAATTGAAATTTTTATTAATAGTAATATCTTTTAAGGTTATTTACATTCCAGGGATGAGGTATAGCTTGTTCGTCTAAATCTTCCAAATAAAACGCACCTATTCCAGCAATTGAAAGGATGCAATATGGCCCTTCCCAGTTGGGCCCAAGTTTTCCCCAAGCTGGATTCTTTGTAGCTCCCATTACTTTTCGCAAAACCAAGTCTCCCGGCACAAGTGGTCTCAGCTTGACATTGGCTTCGTATCTCTGCTTGAGCTTATGCTGATAGTATGCCAGCTGGACCATGGCATTTTCCCTTCATTCGGCAATCAGATCCAAATTACTCCCTAGCAATCTGTCGTTGCTAGCCTGGATAAAATAACTCGTTCTAAGTGTAGGGAATCCGATTTCTATAGGAATTACAGCTTTAGCCGTATAAGTCATTGCAAAGGGGTTCTCTCCCGTAGATCTCCGAGGAGTCGTTCTGTAGGTCTAGAGGACATGTGGTAATTCCTCCACCCACTTTCCTTTAGCATCATCCAGCCTCTTCTTTAAACTGCTCACTATAACTTTATTAACTGCTTCAGCCTAGCCGTTTCCTTGTGGATATGCAGGAGTGGAGTACCTATTCGTGATGCCTAACCCGCAGCAGTATCTCCTAAATGTCTTACTATCAAATTGGAGACCATTGTCCGAGATGAATATGTGTGGTACTCCGAACCGGGTGACAATATTCTTCCATATAAACTTCTGGATGTCTACATCTCTGATATTCGCCAGTGGCTCGGCTTCAACCCACTTAGTGAAATAGTCTGTGCCAACGATCAGGTATTTTTTACTCCCAGCTGTCTTAGGGAAGGGACTTACAATGTCCAAGCCCCACTGAGCAAAAGGTCATGGGCTGGATAGAGGATTAAGGACTCCCCCTGGTTGATGGATATTCGATGCAAACCTCTGGCATTGATCACACTTCCTCATGTACTCCTGTGATTCCCTTTGCATGTTTGGCCACCGGTATCCCTGAGTCAGGGCTCTGTGAGCTAGAGTCCTACCTCCCATATAGCTCCCACAAATTCCTTCGTGTAGTTCTTCAAGGAGCAACTCGGTGGCCTTAGGGTGTACGCACAGCAAGTAGGGCCCAGAGAAAGAGCGTTTGTATAGCTTATTGTCTTCTGACAACCAGAACCGAGGAGCCTTTCTCCTCACCTTGTCTCCTTCAGCCTTGTCTTGTGGTAGGACATCATCTTTGAGGTATGTTACCTTTAGGTCTATTCAGCTTGGTCCCACTCTAATTTAATAGACGCTTAGCCCCTCTTCCTCTTCGGCATGCTTATGTACATCTTCAACCAAGATAAGCCGAGGCAGTCCTTGAGCCAAGGAGGTTGCAAGGGTGGCTAGGGAGTCCGCATGTGTATTCCCACTCTGAGGGATATGTTGTAAACTAAATGAACTGAATTGTGACTGCAGCTACTTAACATGCCTCAAATACCTTTGCATCCTCTTGTCTCGCGCTTCTAGCTCTCCTCTGACTTGGCCAACAACCAGTGCCGAATCTGAGAATACTTCCACTGTATTCCCACCCATTCTTCTAACCATGGCCATTCCGACTAACAACGCTTCATACTCAGCTTCATTATTTGTAGCCGAGAAGTTTAGTCTGAGGGATTTTTCAATAATTACATTCTTTGGAGATACTAAGACTAATCCCACTCCCGAGCCTCTTTGATTGGCTGCACCATCCGCATACAACTTCCAAGATAAGGGTGCTTGTACGGAGACTGAGCCAACTAAATTTCTATCCATGTGCATCATCTCGGCATTTTCCTCTATCAAAGGCTCGGCGAATTCGGCTACCAGATCAGCCAGGATTTGCCCCTTGACAGAGGTGCGAAGCATGTACTTTATATCGAAAGCCCCTAAGATCGTATCCCATTTTGCACTTTTTCCTGTATAATTTGCACTCCGAAGCAGTGATCTAAGTAGGAGTTGGGTAAGGACTACAATCGTATGCGATTGAAAGTAGTGAGGAAGTTTGCGTATGGCATGAACCACTGCGAACCTAATGGCAAGTAACGGACCTCGGCCTCATGAAGGGATTTACTCATGTAGTAAACAGGTTTCTGGATGCCATCATCAACCCGTATAAGTACCAGACTCACTGCATGGGTGGCCACAGCAATATAGGGAATAAAACCTCGTCTATTGTGGGGCTGGACATGATGGGAGGTCAAGATAAATATTCCTTTAGCTGCTAGAAAGCTAGAGCACATTCTTCGGTCCATTCAAACCCCTTCCACTTGTTCAATAACTGGAAAAAGGGCCTACATCTATCTGCCGACCTAGAGATGAATCGGTTAAGAGCAGCAGTCATCCCAGTCAACTTCTGAACTTCTTTAGGATTCCAAGGGAGCTGTATGTTATTGATCGCCTTTATCTAGCCGAGATTGACCTCAATTCCACGATGGGTGACCATATAGCCCAAAAATTTTCCTGATCTGACACCGAAGGAGCATTTCGAAGCATTGAGTCGTAGCCTGTGTTTCCTTAAGATTTCAAAGATATTTCTGAGGTCGTCGACGTGCTCTAATTCTAGCTTACTCTTGACCACCATGTCGTCTATGTAAATCTCAATATATTTCTCTAACTGCGGCTCGAACATTTTTGTCATCATTCTCTGATAGGTGGAGCCTGCATTTTTCAAACCGAATGGCATCACCTTATAGTGATAGTTCCCGACGGAGGTGACGAAGGCTGTCTTCTCTTGATCATCCAGAGCTAAGGGAATCTGGTAGTACCCTTGAAAGGCGTCCAGGAAACTCATTCGCGGGTGCCTTACTGTTGCATCCACTAACTGATCAATCTAAGGCATGGGGAAGAGATCCTTCGAACAGGCTTTGTTTAAGTCTGTAAAATCCATGCATACACGCCATTTTCCGTTTTTCTTCTTTACCACCACAGTATTGGCTAGCCATTCTAGATAGAAAACCTCCTTAATAGCCCTGGCCTGCTTAAGTTTGTTCACCTCCTCCTGAACAGCATCAGAATGCTCCTTGGATGAGCACCGAGGTGGCTGCTTCTTGGGGAATACGGCTGGACTTACATTCAGGTGATGGCAGATGAACTCTGGATCTACACTTGGGGCCTCATAAGAGTTCCAGGCAAACACGTTAATGTTTCTCCTAAGGAGTGCCAACAGCTCTTCCTTATCCCGAGTAGGCAACTGAGCCCTGATCTGGAAAAACCTATCTAGGTCTCTGTCAATGACAATGTTTTCCAACTTCTCACATTTCTCCTCGTCCAATTCCACAATAGTAGGTGGAACCGGCGTCCTTGATTGCTATGGACTTTTATCAACAGAGGCCGTAGGCTCGAGCAGTAGGCTGATGCATGATGGTTGATATAAGGCACTGTCTCGCCACAGATTGACTTCCTACAATTTCCTCAACCCGTCCTCTGAATGGAAATTTCACCTTCAAATGCAAAGTTGACGAAACGGCTCTCAGGACATGAAGCCAGGGTCTGGCAACGATGGCCGTGTATGGAGAGTATGCATCTACCACGTTGAAGTCCACCTCGGACCCTGCTTGCACAAGTAGCCTTATCTGTCCCCTAGGGATGACGGTTTTCCCATCGAAGCTAACCAGAGGTGAATCGTATGCTATCAGATCTTCAGGTCTTAAACCTAATCCTCTGTATAGGTCCGGATACATGATCTCAGCCCCACTCCCTTGATCAACCATCACCCTCTTCACGTCATATCCCCCTATTCTAAGGGTGATGACCAGAGCGTTGTCATGGGGCTGTATAGTCCCTTGCTTATCTTCATCTGAGAAGCTTAAGACTAGTCGGATCTTTACCCTGGCCTGTTTTGACTCCTGAGCTGTGTCCTCGGCAATTGCCCTAGAGACAGACATCACTCTAGAAGGACATGATCCGATCCTCCCGGGTGCCACAAAGATAACGTTAATCGTACCCAACGGGGGCCTTGACGATGCAGTCCCCGAAGCCCTTGGCCTGCTGTGGTCTCCCTGACTATTGGGCCGATGTACAAACTGTTGCAACTTTCCTTCCCTCACAAGTTGTTCTAGATGGCTCTTTAAAGTCCTACAATCCTCTGTAGTATGCCCTCGTTCCTGATGGTATTGGCAATGAAGGCTTTGATTGCACTTCGTAGGATCTCCTCCCATCTTGTTTAGCCACCTAAAATATGGCTCGTTCTGAATCTTCTCCAGGATATGGAGGATTGGTTCTCGAAACACAGCATGGACTGCCTACGACGCGACAGACCCGAATTACACACTATAGTCTTTCTGCGGCTTGCTGTTGTTGTACTAGTCTGACCTATTGCTGTTACTGTACTAGTCCGACCTAAAATCCCTCTTCTCTTGAGGGATAAACTTGGCTTTTCCTTTCCCAAGCAACTGATCCTCCTCGACTCGCTTATACTCATCAATGCGGTCCATTAGTCGACGCACACTTCTCACTGGCTTCTTGGTCAGTGATTTCTTCAGATCATGCTCGGCTGGTAAACCGACCTTGAAAGTTCTCATAGCTACATCATCGAAACTCCCCTCAATCTCATTAAACATCTCCCAGTACCTATCCAAGTACGTTTTCAACATCTCTCCCTCTCGCATAGACATGGACAGCAAAGAATCTAACGGCCGAGGAACTCTGGTGTTTGTAACGAACTGAGAGCAGAAGGCCTTAGTGAGTGCCCGAAAGGATCCAATAGAATTAGCCGTAAGGCCATCAAACCATCTCATGGCTATGGGCCCCAAACTGGGGGGGGAACACCTTGCACATAAGAGTCTCGTTCTTGGAATGAACAACCATCCTCTGATTGAAATGACTCACGTGCTCTACAAGATCGGTCCGCCCGTTGTACGCGGTGAAAGTGGGCTGAGTAAAACGCCGAGGAAGGTTTCCTCCTTCGATTTTGCGCGTGAAGGGCGATTTAGAAATCTAGTTGAGTGCCCTATTCATTGGATCGTTCCCCACGCCTTTTGAGGACATGTTTCTACTCTTGCAGTCATGGTGATGCTCTTCCCCACGGGAGAAGGATTCACTAGGAGGTGTTCATGACCGACGCCTATAATCATCATCCTCATCATCTTCAGAAAAATTATCAGTGATGGACGGGCTGCTGGATGGACTACGCCTCCTTCGCTCATGGCGCAGCTTCTCTTTTAGACGATCAATCTTACGTTGCATGTTCCTCGTAGTGTCCTTATGAGACTCGTCTTCCTCGTTTCAACGTCGACTTCTCCCAGTGTGTATGGTATGCATGCTTCCTTCAGGGTCCCTTTCTCACTCAAGATGTACAAAATGATCAAGATGTTGTGAACCATCAGACTCAGCTGCGTTTGGACCTGATCCAATCATAGCTCAAATTTCGACTCACCTATGCACCAGCTTTTTCCCACAGACGGCGCCAATTGTAAGGACACAATTTTTCAATCTTGGGCTCTTAATCGAGATGAACTTAGGCTCAATACATGAACAATATCCGTGCAATGAATTTGTAAGAGAGTGGGCTCAACAAACTAGGCTCAAAAATGAGGTGGTCGATATTCAAAGTGTGATTGTAAACAAATCAGCAAAAACGTAGCGCTGATATTATATAAAGTTGTCCTCGGCTTGGTCCGAGGAGAAATATTTTTACAATTGTCTGAATGCCTACAACTTTCTCTCTTTCTCTCTCTTAGTCATTTCTTCTTCTTTTTCCCGGTTTGTTCCATGCCCCCTTTTCTTGTCTCCAGCTCTCTTTATATGCTAGTTCTTCTCACGTGCGAGTTAAGCGATTTTTTCTTGATACTTGTCCCACCAATCTTTCCTTAAAATCTTTACACGGTAGTTGTAAAGGGTGAGAGTCACTGTTCAGACATCTTTTTCTCATTAATGCGGCCACAGGGTTAGCTGCAGGATAATATATGCGGTGGTAGCAACCTTTTACATAATATCTCGTTACTTCCACCTGTCTGTGCCTATATATGTCGGGGGAATCTCCGGAAAGATTAGGATAAAGGTTGGAGTGTTCATCTTGGCCGTCCCTTTGATTATCTAAAGAGGTAATACTCCTCAGACCACTTCCTTCCGTGTTCATGCGAGCTATATCTTAGTAAAAAGTTAAACTATGTTCCTCCCTTATGATTTACTGTCCTCGGACGGACAGGTCTCCTCGGACAGGCCCACAGCCCATCATCTAGGGTTGGGCCTTTGACCCCTACATGTCCTATTTCTTAACTATTAACAGAACCTCTTCTTTTCCTCTAACTCGAGTTAAATTGAAGCAATTATACAATTCACTCCACAAGTGGTGACCCCAGATATGAATTCTTTCTTGACTAGAGTTTTTATTAGGTCTGAAGTGGATGCATTCCTTAAACATATGGTGCCCCTAAAGGCCCCAAGACTTGATGGTATGACTCCCATTTTCTTCAAACATAATTGGCCTATTATTGGAGATGATGTATTCCACGCTCTTCTAACATGCTTAAACTCTAGTAAGATCCTTCCTGATATAAATCATACGTATATTACCCTTGTCCCAAAAATAAAAAGCCAGGAGAGGGTTTCTGAATTTCTCACTATTGCTTTATGTAATATTATTTACAAGTTGATATCAAAGGTCCTGAAAAATAGACTCAAATGTTTGTTACCCCATATTATCTCTAAATCACAATGTGCGTTTCAGGCAAATAAATAAATCTTTGAAAAGTCGAGGTTCATGACTCTTAAGTTTGACAAAGTAAGGCTTACAATAGAGTTGAATGGAATTTCTCAGAATGCATATGCACTATTACATATTATATTTTGGTTAATGGTAAGCCAAAAGGTAATATCAAGCCTACTAGGGGTATCTGGTAAGGTGATCCATTATCATCTTATCTCTTTTTACTTTTCTTAAAAGGTTTGACACATCTTATTCATCAAGCTGCTTTTGAAGATAGTATTCGGGGTTTCTCTTTATGCAAAAATAGCCCAAAAATCTCACCCTTTTTTTTTTTTGTAGATGACACCTTAGTCTTTTGTTGTGCCAAGATGAGGGATATTTAAGCTATTCAAGAGATATCAGAAGTGTATGTACAAGCATCGGGCCAACAGATTAACAGAGAGGAAACAACCATCTTTTTTAATAAATCTTTTAATATAGGCACAAAAAATTCCATCAAAAATCTTCTAATGGTTTCAGAGATAAAGGAGTATGAAAAGTATTTAGGCTTATTGGTGGTGGTGGGACGAGCAAAGAAAGCTAGCCTGAATTATATCAAGGAAAGAGTTTGGGAGAAACTACAAGGGTGGAAAGAGAAGTTGCTGTCTAGTGCGGGGAATAAAAATCTTTTAAAAGTAATGGTTCAAGCAATCCCTACTTTTGCTATATAGTGTTTCAAACCGCCAATAGGCCTATCTAATGACATTGAGATGTTGATATGGAAATTTTGGTGGGGCCAAATGGGTGATAGGAGTAAAATCCATTGGAAGAACTGGGACACATGTTGTAAATCAAATGTTGACCCGGAAATTTTGGTGGGGCCAAAAGGCTGATAGGAGTAAAATCCGTTGGAAGAACTAGGACACATGTTGTAAATCAAAGGCTGCAGGTGGTTCAGGGTTCAAAGATTTTTGCAAGTTTAATGACACTACGTTGGCTAGTGTGGCATTTAATCCATGACACAGACTCCCTATTTTGTAAAATCTTTAAGGCCAAGTATTTTTCCAAGGGAACTATATTTGATGCTAAGGCATTGTCAGGTTCGTACGCATGGAAGAGCATCCTAAAGGCTAGAAAGGTGATATAAATAGGGGCTATATGGAGAGTTGGTGATGGAACTTAGATCAGAATATATGAGGATTGTTGCTTGCCATGTGACTCGGGAGGTAAAATCTTATTTCCAAATGATGGTCTTTCTATTGATACTACAGCCTCCTACATGATAGATAGGGACTCGGGATGATGGAATAATTATCTTCTAGTTAATCTACTCTATCCTTTCGAAGCTGAAAAGATCAAGTCGATACCTCTTTGCAATTCAGCCCAAAATGACTATTTCTCTTGACCTCTAACAAATGATGGAGATTATTTGATGAAGACTGGTTACCAACTTCTATGTGCAAATGATACTAGACAAGATGCTTCCACGTCCAATTCTGATGATACTTAAGGTTTCTAGTTGGGTATCTGGAGGCTAAAAATTCCAAGTAAAATTAAAAAACAATTAAAAAAAAATCTTGTAGAGAGTCTGTTCTAATGCATTTCCAACGAGGTCTAATCTACAAAATCAAAAAATCCTAACTGAAGACACGTCCTCTCTGCTCCAACAGCCCAGAATCTATGTTACATGCTCTCTAGGGATGTAAAGTAAATTAAATCATAGAGTCTGGAATAAGGAGTTCAGCTAGGTTGATAGGGTCTGATCCCTAAGGGGTACCTTCTTGAATCTTTTCTCCCTGATTCGACGTAAACCCAACTTATTTAAGCTCTTCGCCACCACAGCTTGGTCATTATGGAATTGGAGAAATAAGGGTCGACTTCATGAAGCTACTACACCCTTACATCTAATCGCTAACTCAGCCAAAGAGTACCTAACCGTGTTCAGGAAGAATAATGTTACCCCTTTGAAGACATCTCGACCCGTCCCAAGAAATGGCTCCCCCCTCCTGAGGAACATATCAAGCTTAATTACAATGATGCGATTTTCGACGAGACTGGAGAGGCCCGTTTAGGGGTGGTTGCATGAAACTCCTTAGGTGGGGTCATGGCTTCTCTAGCCAAGAAAATATCGAAACCATCCATAGTGGCCCTAAAAGAGACGCTAGCGGCTAGACGCGCAATTCTGTTTGCCCAAGAACTTGGCTTCAAACAGGTGAAATTTTAGGGTGATTCAGCTTTGGTTATTCACGCCGTCTGTAATAATAGCATGTTAAATTCAGCTTTTGGTCACCTAGTCAACACGTCTTACCTAGGAGAGCAAGATTACCTTTTCCTTTATATGTTTGGATGAAGTCTGTTCCCCTAGATATTGAGTTTGTTAAAAGTACTAATTTACCAATACCCAATATAATACTATGTCGTTTTCCTTCTAAAAAAAAGTTATAAAATTAAATAGGTTTCCAAAAATAATTATAAATTTAATAAATAAATAAACTCACAAAATGATAATACCTTCATTATAATGTATATATTTGTTATAATTTTTAATTTTTTTTTACCAGATTTTTTAGTCAACATTCCACATATGATTTAAATGGAGGGGGTTTTTTTTTTTTTTTCAAATATATTCAAGGCATAGCCTACATTGATTTTGATTACTTCTGGATTATGGAAATGAACCAATAACAAGTTATTTTTACTTTTAGGATAACTTAGGTACTAACAAAATCATCATCTAATTCTCACCTTGGCAATGTATGATAAAGCCCATGGAAGACCCTATAGTACATTTTCTTTTATTAATTAATATTGAAGAGTGAGAGGAATAGTTCAATGCTTTATAGAAACTTGGTGCAACAAGAAGATTCTTCGCCTAACTCATGACATAGGTGACTAGCTGACATGAGTGAAAATGTATTTAGAAGGAAGATTTTGCTATTGTGATAATTTCACTTGCTCCCAATGTAACACCCCAAATATTTTTTAAAGCAATTTTTCCAATGAGAATAATATCTAAATTGGACTTTATTTTTTAATCAATGTGGTTAACTATTTTATGGAGGAGTTTTGAATATTTGGGCATGTGATAGTATTTAGTTAATTTTGGAATGGGCCAATTTAAATATGGGAAAAACTTTAAGGGTAAAGTTGTAAATTTGACCCCAAGATATTTTGGAACAAGTGGTCCACAATGCTCCCATCAATACACTGTTGGAAAAATATATGTTTGTATCACATACAAAACATACGCAACGAAAAATTAACGGATTTACTTCATTCGCAATTGATAACATGTACTATGTAAGTTTCAGAATTTAAGAACAAGAAAGCATACGTTGATGCGGTGAAATTCAAAACAAAATATTAGAAGTACTTAGAAACACTTTTAATCTTCACTTCAATTCCACTTAATGCCCAAGAAATGTGGTCTCTCAATCAGTTTTCAATGAGAGAATAAAAGAATGTCCAACACTCACATACAAACAATTTCATGTTCTTATGTGATCTTAATCAAAACCTTATGAAAAGCCTTATGAAATTCTGTATGTTTCACTCCTTATATATAACTGATTATCTAATTGGGCTAGCCTTTTAAGCCATTTTAATTGGGCTCTAGTATATGGCTTGGAGTGGGAACAAAAGGGAATAAATACGACTCTAGCTTTAATGGGCCTTAAGTTTTTCTGTCAACTTTTGACAAGTCCAAAATTACCATTAATTATATTTAACATCACTATATGAATATAATTGCACTCTAGGCCTTATTAATAAATTATATCTCAAGACTTTATTATACATGTAACCCCTTCATTAAAATATTCGTAGTAATACAAAGCCATGAATGTTGACTGCCACTTTGAAGATTACTATATCTTAATCCTTAAGTACCCGGTTTAATCATTTATGTTATTCATCATATATTTATGAAATCCAATTTCATAAATATATACTTTAATAACTGCTTACTAAAGTAGTTGGGCCTAACACTCTGAATAACCAAACCCATTAAACTTATCTTAAGGGAATATTATATATCTTCGTTAAAAGATTATGAATTCCATCTTGAGAATATATGTTCTATCCACACTAAATGCGGCTGCCCAACATACGGATATTTTGATCGTAACTTATAGATCTCACTCCTGATATATCAAAGCAACCTACACCTCATGATCAGGTTTATTATTCTCTCAAGATTTAGATTGATGTAAATAGAAGTTGTGAAATTTTTTATTCATTTGACAGTCGTTAGAAGAATAATAAATCTCACAGTGGTCTAGTGCAATATGTCTTAACTCTTAAAACATATCAACTAGAACAAATCATCTTAGTTGATATGTTATAGTTTTAGTAGATAAAATGTTCAATTTCATCACCAACTACAAACTAAAATTCTGAGTTTACAAAGAACTTATGATTTATATCTTCTGTGACTTTTCACATAAATCACATACTATGCATCTCATGTACTAAGATAATATCTCATTAGTTCATTTATAGATAGTCTCATATAATTAAATAATTTAATTATTTATGACATGCCAATAAATTGAATTTTATGGAATAAACCCCAACACACACCCCCCTTTCCTCTTATCACCATACGTATGCCCCTTCACTCTATTTCTCTATCTTTCTATCTCACCCACCCACCGAAGCCCACACACATACACACTTTAAATCCCTCTATTTCTCTCACTCCCTCACCAATAAACCAGCATCCACCACCACTTTTGGCAAATTTCACCAGAGAACCCCATTAGAAACCCCATACGCTTTCATTCTCTCAAACTTTAAATGAAAAACTCTTAATTGTTTGGTAGCTTTTCAAGTTTTTATAAGATTTCTTTCTAATCTAAGCTACATGAGTGGTATACATGTGATTGAGTACATGGGTTTTTGATTTGGTGGATTTAATTGTTAAATGGTTAAGGGCTTTTACAAATGATGATCATTTGGGCTTTCGTCATGGTTAAAAACTTGGGTTCCTTGAGCAAATCGTATGAGTTGATTTTGTGGAAGTTTGGGGTTGATTTTTTGTAAGTGTTTTTCTTTGCATTTAAATGACTTTGGCAAATGTGAGTGTAAGTAAAGTGTTAACTTTGAATTTCTGAAAGTGGAGTGTGAGCATGTGGTTTTGCATACCTAGTGTTTGATAAGTTGTTTATATGAGATTTTGGGTTTGATTCCTTGCTTTGATGTGCTTTAAATCTAGTGTTTTTAATGTGAGTAAATTCTCAAATAATTTGGGCTAGTCTTACAACTATAGCAATTTTCTTAAGCTATCATGACAGATTTGAGTCAGCCGCAATGCATGATTTTTAATAAATTACTGAAAAATAGTTTTGGGTTTAATTTTATGAGGTACATTATATACATATAGGGGAATGTTCCCGTAAATTTTTGAATTAATCGGATAAATTTTCTTTGACCAAACATTTTTACAAAATGGCTGCCCTGCTATGTACTAAAACTGAAAGTAAGACTAAAACGCTGAGAAATTGTGGAAATAATCTCAAACCTTGTTTGATCTTATCTTAGCTTAAATATATTATTTAGTACCCAAATAGATTCATAAGTATGCTATGTTATCTTATGATGCACATTATTGCGATAATGAATTTAAAATGTTTTGGTTGTGTCAGCACTATGAGTTTCTTGGATGCTTGTTTGGTTCCTGCTTGGGAAGGGTACTTGTCTTAGGATGGGCAAGCTAGACTTTAGGGTCTTTGGTTTGATTTTAGGGTATCATTATGATTTATGGAGATAAATGTGATGGTACTTTGTGAAAGACTTTGTTATTAATAGGTTTGATCATTGTGTTTCTAGGTTCTGATATTCTTGGTGATGGACTTAGTGACTGGATTAGTTGGTTTTGTGATGTCCGATTGAGGTAAAATTGGTTGGCCTTTCGAGGTAAGTAGCTTTTTAATAGGATTTTTGAAAAATAAACATGTTGCGTAAATGTTGTTTTTAGGTTAGACACGCTTTTAGAAACTACCTATGGAAACTAATATTTTCCTTAAAAAAAAAACTATTGTGTCGTAACCTTAATATATATATATATATATATATATATGATTATATATGAAAATGCATCATATTTGGTATTGCATTTAGGGAAATGCATGAATTGTTGATATGGAAAAATGAGCATCTTTTATTTAATATTTGATGAGGAAATCATGGATTTTATGGTATATTAGAAAATTTATAGATGCTTATCTTGTCTTTTTATGTGGGAAATTAATAGAAAATTTTTTAACAAGAATGAAGTTGAAAACCTTTCAAACTTTGTGGAAGTTAGATTATTTAAAGTTTTTCTGAAATTACCTAGACATAAACTATGTGTTTCAAAGTATATGTAACTTGTAAGCTTTGTGTGGTTTTAACACCATACCATGTGTGATTTCCTGGTGATCACCCGATTTGGTTTCCGTAGTCTTTGTGACAACGGAATCAAATCCTAGTCAGTGTCCTTGCATTTTGGATGATGCGTTCTTCCCTGCTACCCATGGGGGGAAGAGATTTCTTGATTGTGTGTGGGTAAGGTTACTGCCCATAGGGCCAATAGACCACATATAAGAGAGGTCCTATTAGACGCGCTCTCTCTGCTACCCATAGGGGGAGAGAAAAACCTTGAGGATATGGATAAGGCTACTGTCCATAGGGTCAAGAGTCTGCATACTAGAAAGGACATATCATGCCAGTTGTGAATAGATGGATCCTTAGACCGGTCTATGTGGTAGTGTGGTATATTTGTGATAAATTACCATATGTTAGATTTTATGGCATTGGAATTATGATCTTGCAGTATTCAATTAGCAATTTCCCAAACTAAAACATGTTTTGCAAACTGTTTATCATCATTAAACTTGCATTTCCCCCACCCCCATTAATTATGCTACTTATTGGGCTTTAACTCATTCCACTCTCCAACAATTTTTCAAATAAATTTGCTATACCTCAAGCATGGAGCTTGTTTTATTGGCGGTGATTGGAGCATTATGCTAATTAAGAGATTTATGCTATTATTGGTTGGTGACTCAATTTACTAAATTATTCGAGGCCATAGATAATTATCCTGGAGGTTGGGCTCTTGAGGTTTGTTATCCTTGGGCATGATAGGCCTAGAATTTTCTGTTGAGATTACGTATCTTAGAGAGGATCGTGATTTTGTGTTTATTTATTTGGAGTTCTGGATTTTCATGTATATTCGGAGACACATGATTTGTAGTTCGTATTGCTCGTAAGTGTGTCATAGAGCTCTGACTTATATTGTGGAGAGATCAATATATTTATTTATTTTATTGAATGGAAAAAAAAAAATCGCTACAATACCTCTTGAAGGCTCGGTCTTTCATGCTTTGGACCCTTTTGGGTTTGGGAGGTGACACCCAAAGTTTTGTGGTGAGCATAAATTTGAGTATTGTAATTGTAATCTCTATTTTATTACGGTAGATTTTTCATTGTCTAACTTGGAATATTTCCATTCTATTTCTCCTTATTGCTTGAGATCATTTAAATTTAAGGGAGACAAAACTCATCATTTATGAGATTCAAAAATTCATTACCCTCTAATTTGGTTGATAAGTAAGAAAATTTGACCATCTCTATTTAATGCAATATTAGGCTTAAGAACAAATTTACAAGAGATGTATGTTCATTGTTCAGCTACAAATGACAGTTGACAATCGAGTGACTTTTATTCAAGGATCTACGTTGACCCAAATCTTAAAAACCACATGAAATCCTACAACCATTGTTTACCATATAGGTTGCAGTTGGTCCTCAAAAATTGGAAGGATCAAGACTTCAACGTGAAGCACAAACTGTATTTTCTTTATTCCTTTTTCCCTTTTCTTCATCAAAAAGTTCAAAATGCTCAACGGAAGATCAAAGGCACAGTTTTGTTTATTTCTTCCACCATCCCCCACCCCCCAAACAAAAAAAAATTGAATGATGCATTAGAGAGATTAATTTGTACATTTGAACTAACTAACTATTAAAGGTAGCACAGTAGGTCCGTACTAGTAGTAAATTCATAACCCAAAGAATTTCATTAGAATTAGAATTTTCTCTACTTTTTTTTTTTTTAATAAGTAAGAAAGATGTATATTCAAAAAACTGCTTTATGTAAAGAAGCACAAAGCATATCAAAGATTACAGAAAAGAAAGAAAAACAAAAACTGATAAAAGAAACTAATTATAAAGAAAAAGAGAACTAAGGAACAGGGGGAGAGAGGGAGAGATTCACTAGTTTTGAGTCCCCAAGCCCTAGACCAATCAAAATGGGAACAAGTAAAAGAATCAAGCAATTGGTCATCAGATCTATCCAAGTCTTCAAAAGTCCACCAGTTACGTTCCTTCCAAATACACCACATTAAACACAACGTAACTAAATTCCAAATGTTAGATGAGTGCTTTCCCAACCAATTCCACCAACCAAAAAAAAATCTACAACCAATCTTGAGAGAACCCACAGAATCCTAAAAGTTCTAAAGACAAAACTCCACAAACGATGAGCTTTCCCACAAATGTAGCATCAAATAATCAACTCCCCCCACAACAACAATACATGATGCACCAGTCAACAAAATCAAAACCCTTACTCTGCAAATTATCACTCGTGAGAATCCTATCCCAGGCTATTGTCCAAACAAAAAAAGAGATGTCTAGGTGCCTTGACCTTCCAAATACCTTTTTAGGGGGAAAAAAACAGAAGAAGAACCATGTAACTTATGATCAAACGAGCGGATATTAAAATCTCCATTGTTCGTCAACTTCCATCTCATACGATCATCCTCATCCACTGAAGGTAAATTGGCAGCCAAGAATCAAAAGAAATCATCCATCATCTCCATCTCCCAATCATTAGGAACCCAAATAAAACGAACATTCCAACTTCTCATACCCCCACTCCTTACCTTATCAACAAAATATCAACAAAGGTAGCTCTATTAGTAGCAAGATTGTATAAGACCAAATAAGCCAAATGAAGAGGAAAATCCCTACTCCACCGATCTGTCCAAAATTTCACTTTATTCCCCACCCCAACTTAAAACTTATGCGTTTGCTAAAAGCATCCCACCCCATCCAAATACTTCTCCACAAATCACACGCATGAACACCCCTTCCCAGCTTGGAAGTCCACCCCCTGCCCCCCATTCTTCCCCAAATTTAGAAGCTATAACCCTCCTCCAAAGCCAAGTTTCCTCAATCCCGAAATGCCAAAGCCATTTTCCTAATAATGCTTTATTGAAGGTGATCAATTTCCTAATTCCTAAGCCACCATTGGCAATAGGCATACACACTTTATCCCATCCCAACAAATGAGTCTTGGAATCATCCCATAAGAAATCCCTTTGCAACTTCTCAATTTTGTTAGCCACGAGTATGGATGGTAAAAAGAGATAAAAAATAAGTATGAATACTAGATACTATACTTTTAAGCAAAGTCAGTCTACCACCTTTAGACAAATACAACTTCTTCCACCCAACTAGCTTCAGTTCAATTTTTTCCCAAGATGGGATTCCAAATAGAGGGGGACTTATGAGACGCCCCCAATGGCATTGCAAAATAAGTCATTGGCAAAGACCCAACCCTACAACCCAAAATCTCTGCCAGAGATCAAATCTAAATGAGGCAGTAAGTTTATCATTAATTCATGCCCAATCTCAAATGCCAACATATTGGGGAATAGGACATATACGTGCTGCTTGCCTGGAACACTAAAATGGCCTGAAGGTGCAGCACTCAGCAGCAGTGTGATTAAGAGAGCACTAGCAAAGCACAAATTTATTCTATATAATAGACATTATGGGGAATTCATGGGTATGCTAATATTTGTCAATTGTAGTGTTTTAATATTGTTATCAACCATTTTATTTTTGATAAACTGCATCTATTTATTAAACAAATAAAAGACCAGAACACAGGAGCAATCCAGCCTACATGCATCTGAGACGACAGTAGGGAGATTCGGCTTAATTGCTTATTACAACAGAAGGAACTTCTAAGACTAACAGCTAGCTTAGCAATAGCATGCACTGCAGAATTACCTACTCTTCTAACCCAACAGAAATTACAATTTGAAAAGAACTTACTAAACTCTAAAATATTACCACCCATTTTAATAACAAACAAAATTGTATCAAAAAATAACAAACAAAAGAATATCATTATATTAATTTTTATAACATACACAAATCATCAAAGATGATTATAACTTCCCACTTTTAACCAAAATTACAGTAAATCTATTCTTCAAAAAACAATACTCTAGATACATATTTACAAAAATTGCTATAAAACAAACAGTATAAAAATAAGCCAGGTAGCTACAGAAGGGGTTTAGGATTCTTTAATCACCAATAAGCTTCACCCAGATAAAACAAACAATATAAAAATAAGCCAGGTTGCTACACGATGTTGATAAGACAAGAAGTGTACTGTACTCTCTTTTTTTTTTCCCCACACAAGATGGATCATCCATCCTTCATCCTTTGCTCCTTCCCCTGTTATTGACGTTCCTGGCCCCCTTAGACTCATTACTCGAAGAGGATTCTATTGCTATTGGCAAAACAGTGCCATCCTTTACTTCATCTGACAATGATAGCTCCTCCATTGTCTGTCCAGCTTCAAGGTGCACCATCAGATCTCTAAGCTGCAAATATGTGGAAAAGCCCGAGCCCCCGTTAGTATAGATGCATGTAGTTATTAATTCAGATTAGATGCAAGCTTAAACTTGGTGTAACCAACTGAAAATTAAAGCCGGTCAATGTTTGACCAAGTATTGCGTCCAGGAAAGAGGAAAATAAATTTGGAATTCATTCGTCACCTGTTCTTCCAAGTCATGAATTTTATCATCTTTTAGTTTCAACACCTTTTTCTCTCTGTAAAAGAATATACTCAAGGTATTAGAGCAAAGAATTAACCACTTTCATTGTCATATTGTCAGGCATCTACAAACATTGTGGAAATCTAATACTGCTTATGGAAAAGTAGATGAAAGCTGAAAAGCTCCAAATAGCGTCTCAAGGGAAGGAAACATAGAAAAAAAATTTTGAAATTAATTACTTTCAAAGAATTTCAAATAGCATCATGCTGCATTATATGTGCTGTTTCATGAAACTCAAATGTGATCCTTTTACACTATTCTTGTATATGGCTCAAATAAAACAAAATGGAGCTATTCAAATTCAATGGGACTTCCAGATATGCTTTGTAGGCAATGAAGGCATAATAAGCCCACAGAGAATGATTAGAGCATAAACTGGAAAACTAAGTCTGCTTAAATTTTGGTTGATAACCTTTTACACTATTCTTGTATATGGCTCAAATAAAACAAAATGGAGCTATTCAAATTCAATGGGACTTCCAGATATGCTTTGTAGGCAATGAAGGCATAATAAGCCCACAGAGAATGATTAGAGCATAAACTGGAAAACTAAGTCTGCTTAAATTTTGGTTGATAATATAATAGCCTAGCATCACTTCATGCTACATATTCTTTGAGATGATGTGAAATTTACAATAAATATATAAAGGCACAAGAAAATTTATTATCTTTGCTTAGTATCACTTCATGTTTCTTACCTCTCTTCAATCTCAAGTATTTTAGCTTTCCAAATCTCCTGATTTTTCAAGAGATTCTCATTAAGCTGCACACAGACACACAAAAACTTAATTATTATTTTTTTTTTTCTATATACAAGTATGATGAAGACTTAAATTGTCTAAATATAGAGCTCAGAATTCAGGAGATTGAACTAAAAAATGCAAGAGATATCATTGCATGATCACTTATTTCATTGCAATGCGCATTTCTCAGTCAGGAGCAGAAGAGCTTAATACTTACATCATCAAGAATTTCCTTTTCTTTAACACATCTGTCTAGCTTGGCCTGCATCTTCTGCAGTTTTTGAGTGATAGCCGTGCCAACAGCTTTAGAAATTTCCCTTTCAGTCTCTTCTTTGACGTCTTGCAGTAAGGACTCAAAATACTATGATCAAAAACAGATGTTTACCATTTCTGAATAGACAGCCTAGAAAACTATCCACTTTTGGACTATCTTCTCCATCAAATAATTATATAAAGGAAGCATTCTGGATACAAAAGTCAAGCTCCAATAAATGCACTTACTAATTTTTGGTTCTCAAGTTGAGTGGCAAGCAATTCATTGTACTCACTAACAATCTGCACATGAAAAAAAAATGGAGTATTTCAAATTAGAAGGAACATCATCACACTGAAATCAAAACAATATTTTGATATAAAATTTAGATGAATATCATTACAGCTTCAACTTTACTGTTCAAAAGGGCTTCGTTAAATCCAGAATCTGCGCATTCACAACTTCCACACCCATCATTAGCATGCACGCAATGGGCATTTAACTCAACCAACTTTCCGTCTGTTTTGGATTGAATTAGTCGGTGAACATAGTTGTCACCCACGTAATCCCATACACGTTGCGTTTCCAATTCAAGAGAATAGCAATGTTGTGTTTCTTTCCAATGTATTATGGCATGTCCTCCTTTATACCTATATCAAATTTCGTTAAAGGAATTATAGAAAGACTTGTGACTAACACCACAAGGAAAATCCCCTTTTATTTCTTCTAAAATCAAAGAAAAAAATGATGGGGAAAATCTAATTACCTCCCGCAGCCAACAAAGCCACAGATAACACAAATCCAGAGATTCTCAGAAGTTTGACAAACAAAACATATGGATTTTTCAGGCTGCTGCTGACAATACCGACAAACCTGAAATATATGTGGAAGACAAGTCAACAAATTCACAAACAAATACTCAGCAACTGTGGGTTAAGATTTTTTTTTTTATATATTGAAAAGCTCCCAGCACATTAAATTATGACCTCAAGATCAACCTTTGCATTGTGACATTTTATGTTACATGAGACTTCAATGTCCAACTCTTTTATGGAGGTTCAAAAACCTCCAACCAAAATCAACTATAATTCGTGCCGAGGAGTAGCTAAGCCTCTCTATCTCTCAAAACTCAAAAATGGTTATGGTGGTGATCGCAGCCATGACAAGAACTGAAATCCATGAATAAGATTAGAATTATTTAATTCTTGCCGTCAATGTTTTATGGGGATGGCTCTGAAATGAGTCTTAAATTGCAAGAGGGAATGGTTTGTTTTGGAGCTTTAGAGGCGGTGGTAGAAAGGAAAGCTGATTTAGAGATGATAGATGATGGTTGTGCCAATCGAAGGCTTACAGGATTTTCTCTTTCCAGCTAATAATAAACTTACAAAAGTAGTCGAATCATTTTCACTTGAAACTCAACTAATTGCCAATTAACAGGGGAGGATATTGACATCCCCTAGTTAGTAAGACTACATATATAAACCCTAAGCTTTAGTACATTAGGAATGAAATAGACATTCTTCTCTTTCAATCCCAGTCATGGCCCTATGATGCATTACAGGACAAATGTAAACACACACCCTGAGATTGTGCCACCACTGGAAAAAAGGCTTACCGGGCAAGAAGAATCTGCCCACTTTGAAATACAAGAGCAATGAAAAGAATGATTGCAGATAGTTGTGAGAATTCCACCCATTTCTTGGTCTAATCTCTCTGCAAAATGAGGGATAGATAAGAAGAGGAATCCAAGCACAAAGGAACATGTAAAAAGAGGTCACCATCCTATGCAAGCAGTTTTGACTTCAAAGCATATACATTTTATGCTCTAGTAACAAGGCATGGCTAAAATAATAAACATAAAAAAAAAAATGTATAACCTAAAGCTCGAAAATAAAATTAAACAAATGAAAAATGAAGAAAATTTGTGAGGGTAGGAAAAAAGAAGAAGAAACAATACGCAAGCAAATCTGAAACCAAGAAAATTCACAGAAACACCAGATACCAACTTGGCAACTGGGTTGAATGTCAGTACGATTAACATGCCACAGAATATTTTTTTCCCCCTTTTTGATAAGTAACATGCCACAAAATCTTCAAAATCAAGCAAGCTAAAAATCTCTGAAGGTTTTCCTAGTTCGAAAATCACAAAAAAATAAATAAAAAAATAAAAAAACTAGATCATTTCAAGTTTTAAAAATTTAAAAAAAAAAAAAGTTTTCATTGTTAACATTAGACATATTATAAGTACTAAGATAATCAACTAAAAGAATGGTAATACATTTCCTCTACCTGAAGTATAGACTATAGACAATGTATTAACAAGATTCACTAAACATAAACCATCTTCATATTGAGAATAAAAAGAGAAATATGGAATGTACAGATGTTTTGACAATTAAAAGAAAATGATGGATAGTTAACATCCAAATTTTACACACTTGAGGAAGCCCATATTACCACGAGGAATCCATTTACTTAAAAATTATATATAAAGGAATTTGTACTCATTAAAAAAATTTACAGTTGCACATTACATTATTAAGGTTTGGATGTTGCCCATATGGCCACACCTAGGCCTCCCTATTCTCAGCTACCTATTATAGATTACTCTCTTCATATCATTTCTACAATAAAAACATCAATTGCATAGCTCTGATAATCAATACCTAATGGTCTACCTCATCAGAGCAAAAGCAACGATTTCCAACTAGGTGCCTGTTATAGATGTTCATTTTTAAGTGCATCTTCTACGAACAAAGTAACATCAAGAATCATACCCTAAAAGTAACAAAAATTAAGTGTTTAGGATATTACTTCAAATAAGTGTCACTATTTTTTTCTTTTGCTTTTGTACCAATCAACTTATGCAACATGTTTATATAAGTAACCATTGGGCTTAGTAAATAATAATTAGCCACAAGATGTCATGCTGTAAACTTTAGCTGTTCCAGTTACTCCTTAAACGGGAATACTAGAAAGATATTAAGGCATTTTAAACCCTCACAATCTACAAGTATTTTGTTTCCCAGCTAAAAAGGTTTAGCAAGCTAGGCACTCACACAAAACTATGAATCCACACACACACACACACACACACACACAAAGACTTGCATACCAAGACAGACTGGACAAGTGGGCTGTTCAGTTGAGCTTGCAGGGGATGCCTGTGCATGTTCAATTGAGCCTGTATACTGCACATCCACTGTGAAAAGCACACGGCAAACCTCTACCTATATTTAGAATTGAAATAAAACAAATAAATTACAATAGCAATAATATGTTTAGGATGGTACCCTTATCCTATCATTTGTGCAAAATTATACATAATTCTCAATGTTACTAGAAATTTGAAAATCAGATATTTATTGATAGCAAACCAAACCTCTAGGGATGAGAATCGCCTCCCATTGAAATGCCTGTAGAAGTTATCGGTGGAGTCCTGACCATCAAACCTAATCAAAATACTGTACCGATCCTCCATTCCGTCATTTCTAAACCTCAAACAAGAAGAACCAACAAAACAAAGATGAAACTCGACCACAAACATTAAATAAAACAACAAAACACAACATAACTTTGGATTGATTTCCAAATTCAAACCTCACAATTCGCATCTCTAAGATATGATGAATGAACGAACCACAGAACTGGCAGAAATCCGCATATGTCATGTGATTCGGCACTCCTAACACACAAACAAGAGCCTTCCTTCCAACCTAAAGAGCACTAAAACAAACATCAACGTCTCTTGAAGTTCCAAAAACAAATTTTAGACCTTCTTAAACTAACACAATTCAATGAAAACTCCTATAATGAATCACATTTTAAACTAAAACTCATACTGAAAACTCCAATCGCTTGAGTTGAGCTTCTTCAATGATTTTTTGTGATTCTCAGAAGAAATGTAACATAGAAAATAGCTAGATTTCAATATTTATGGTTTTCTATGTGAGGGACGGGGAGATATTACACGAGTAATTTTTTGTGTTCTAATTTTTGAATTTGATTTTTTTTTTTTTTTTGGTTAGTCCTGTTTGGATGCCAAGAAAGTGAGGGAAAATGAAAAGGCAAAAAAGGATGATCAGAAACGGAAGCCAAATGGTTAAGAAATGAGACAATTTGAAGCGATTCTCTTTCCAAGTCTTTTTTGGTTAGTTTTTGAATTTGAATTTTTTAGAGAAGGATGATAATAAATGAAAAATAAATACTTTGGCTGAATTTTCTCAGCAACAAAACATGAAGAATCAAAAATTGAAAATTAATCACAATCAGTCAGTCTCAGAAAAAGCATTATAGCATCTAAAGAAGTTTTCAATTTTGCACAAGTTTCAGCAAAATATTAGCATTAGCTCTAATACATATAATGTTATTACTGATTGAACGCTCATTCCTCGGGCTTTCAATACGAATCACTTCTTTTGCTTTTTTTCTTTTTTGTAATGAATATGAGAATTGAGAAACGACGTCGGTGAAAGATGTGCTTACAGGGGGATCGGAGGAGGATGAGGAGGAGGAGGAGGAGGAGGAAGAGGAAACGGCGTCGTCGCGAAAGAGGTGCATGACGCCACGGGTCTCTTCGATTCTAGGGTTTCCAGAGGAGAAAGGAAAGGCCTGTGTTAGAGATGAGAGTGAGGACGGTGTGGAAGTCAAGGTGGAGGTAGAGTCGCCGGAGATCATCGCTGGCGGTGGCCGCGATACCTCGTCGTTTGATGGTCCGGCCATATCTGTTACTGTGGTGGAAGTCGTGGGCATGGCTGGATGTAAGAGACCGGAATTTAGCTTACCTTTAGCGGGAGATACATCATATAAATGGCTTTGTGCGGGATTTTTTTTTTTTTTTTAATATATTTACACGTTTTTTTTTTTTTTTTGTGACATGTAAAATTTTTCAAATAAATCACCAAAATTAATGGCTCATCTAATAGGGTCTCTGATGTCAGAAATACGGTAGCTGCCGCCGACACCAGTCTTCAAAATGATGGCTTCGGATACCCAACCACCTACAATGGCTGCCTCACCCACTCAACCAACAACATAGCCACCAAATTGGAGGAAGGGGAGCCCTTTGTGTTTTTAAATTGTTTTATCAAGTTTTGAAAGGTAAAACGTTTTAGGACCTTTTTATAAAGGATTTTATTGTTAATGGAAAATATTTTCAACAGACAAAGCCACTTACATACTCGAATTTTCATAATATAGTAGCGTACAAATGTGCATCAGCACTAGTAGTCAAACCCCTGCCAATTTAACATTTTACCTAAATTTAGCCTTCCACCAATGAAAGAATTTAATGGTTTATTTAATTTTTATTATTTATTTGCATGCGATAATAAATTATTTTATTTCCTTGAAATTTAAATTTAAAAAACTATGGATGTATGCATATATGTATATATAAAAAATTATCCTTTGTACTATTTAAAAAAATCTCAAACAACATGTAAATGCCAAGCCAATTAGAAAATGGAGGCCACAAAGTTTGCATGCCTAAGGAGGGGTATGATCATATACAAGAAGATGTGTTCTGTATACATGGAATCCTCAATAATTTGATGATGCAAGTAGTAGGAGTAAACAATTTAAAAGCACAATAATTGTCCATTTTACGGACTATAGTAAGAGTAGTGGCAAAGTCAATATTTGAAATTAAGGGGGCAAAGTCTACCCACATTAAAGACAAGCACAACGCTCACACATATATAATAATTAAGAGTAATTTGTAGAATAAAATATCACTCATGCGAATATTAAGTGTTACTTTTACGTTAGAAAACCCATAAAAGATAGCATATACATTTTATTATAGGTTTGAAATTTTAAAATTTAATTTGAAAATAAACTTCTGAAGATTATTATATAATAACATCCAATTTTTAATTTGTATAGCATATATGTTTTTGGGAGATCTACGAGTAGAGAAAAAGAAAACGAGCAGTCAAGGTAATTAGATATGCATAAAATGCACATAGAAAGTTTGAAACTTTGAAATGCCATAACTTTTGGTTCGTTTGTCTGTTTTGGACGATTTTTTTTTTCATTTCATATAACTTTTCGAGATCTACGCGCCCCAAACTGCCAAAGGCGGTTTGCCACAAAATTTTCGCCAAATTCCACTTATTTTGAGAGAGATGGCATTTTAAAGTTTTTTTCCCTAAAATTTATTATGTTACAAGCTCTTTTCCCCTATAATGGTCTAGAAAAACGAATTTCTGGATAAATGATCCTAAAAAACTATTGGTAAATATCAGCACTGTATAATACTAAACATTTAAACACGTATGCATTAAAGAAGAACAGTACAAATTAAATTATTGTAACATTCCTATGCGAGGGCACTTTTTGGTCAATTGGTATGGTACTTTTGTGCCAAGTACGAAGTCAAGAGATCGGTCCCCCATAAGGGCAATTATATGTAATTTTTTAAATGGAACATGTAATATATTTTTTAGTAGACCAAAATTTCATTTAAATTTTTTAGTAGATCAAAATTTCATTTAACTTCCCCTCCACCCACGACAATTGTCAACCGAATTGGGTCCCCCATAATGTGCGAATTTCCGTATAATCATTTAAGTAGTTTAATGCACTTTTGAAAAATACACAAATGAAAATATAATATATTTTAATGCAACAGATTTCATTTTTGTTAATTTCAAAACTTCCCAAACCAAAAGGTATAATATTACCGCGAATTATTGACTATTTAATTGTAACATATTTGTTTTTTTGTTGAATAATTGTAACATATTTCTTAAAATAAACATGCTTTCACTTGTATATATGGCCAACCATAACAATTTACTTTTCTAATTTTACTCATACTTTCCACTTTTTGCAAGTCTCGGAGACAGCGCGCAAAATTCTATAAATGGAGGATCACAAGAGACCACCCCGGCCGTTCAACTGCGCCGGCAACAATTTATCTCACAATTTGATTCGCATTAATTAATTTTCCACAATAATTTTTTAGGAAAATAAATTTTTTGAAAGTATATATATATATATATATATATATATTCCATTCTTGCATGACAATTTTCTAATCAATGATAAAGTGTTTGGTTCCATGACAATTGTGCTATAAATGTTCAACGTCATATAGTGACTTTCAGATCTGTTAGAGATGTATCAAATTCACAGAAGCTCCTCAGGTTACGCATCAACAGTGTCAAAGTGCATCGTTGCATACGGATCCTTTATAAGAATTTAACGCGCTTATGCTGATGGGTGCGATCATACCAACACTAATGCACCGGATCCCATCAGAACTCCGCAGTTAAGCGTGTTTGGGCGAGAGTAGTACTAGGATGGGTGACCTCCTGGGAAGTCCTCGTGTTGCACCCCTTTTTTCGTTTTCTTCGCATTTTTTTCTTTTTTTTTTTTTTTTTTTTTAATTTTAGCCGGGCTTATCGATTGCGTCGGTCCAGCACGCTCGCTTTGCATGCACCGCTTTTCTTTCTCTTCGCATTTTTTGTTGTTGGGCCTATCGTTCACGTCGGTCCAGCACGCTCGCTTTGCAGGCTTAGTCAGGCCCAGGCCACAAATGCGAGCTGCAGACCTCGTTTTGGGTGCTAAAGCGTCGCGGCGAACCGCGGAAGCCCCTCGGGCTGCACCTCTACGGTGTCAAAGTGCATCGTTGCATACGGATCCTTTATAAGAATTTAACGCGCTTATGCTGATGGGTGCGATCATACCAACACTAATGCACCGGATCCCATCAGAACTCCGCAGTCAAGCGTGTTTGGGCGAGAGTAGTACTAGGATGGGTGACCTCCTGGGAAGTCCTCGTGTTGCACCCCTTTTTTCGTTTTCTTCGCATTTTTTTCTTTTTTTTTTAATTTTAGCCGGGCTTATCGATTGCGTCGGTCCAGCACGCTCGCTTTGCATGCACCGCTTTTCTTTCTCTTCGCATTTTTTGTTGTTGGGCCTATCGTTCACGTCGGTCCAGCACGCTCGCTTTGCAGGCTTAGTCAGGCCCAGGCCACAAATGCGAGCTGCAGACCTCGTTTTGGGTGCTAAAGCGTCGCGGCGAACCGCGGAAGCCCCTCGGGCTGCACCTCTACGGTGTCAAAGTGCATCGTTGCATACGGATCCTTTATAAGAATTTAACGCGCTTATGCTGATGGGTGCGATCATACCAACACTAATGCACCGGATCCCATCAGAACTCCGCAGTCAAGCGTGTTTGGGCGAGAGTAGTACTAGGATGGGTGACCTCCTGGGAAGTCCTCGTGTTGCACCCCTTTTTTCGTTTTCTTCGCATTTTTTTCTTTTTTTTTTTTTTTTTTTTAATTTTAGCCGGGCTTATCGATTGCGTCGGTCCAGCACGCTCGCTTTGCATGCACCGCTTTTCTTTCTCTTCGCATTTTTTGTTGTTGGGCCTATCGTTCACGTCGGTCCAGCACGCTCGCTTTGCAGGCTTAGTCAGGCCCAGGCCACAAATGCGAGCTGCAGACCTCGTTTTGGGTGCTAAAGCGTCGCGGCGAACCGCGGAAGCCCCTCGGGCTGCACCTCTACGGTGTCAAAGTGCATCGTTGCATACGGATCCTTTATAAGAATTTAACGCGCTTATGCTGATGGGTGCGATCATACCAACACTAATGCACCGGATCCCATCAGAACTCCGCAGTCAAGCGTGTTTGGGCGAGAGTAGTACTAGGATGGGTGACCTCCTGGGAAGTCCTCGTGTTGCACCCCTTTTTTCGTTTTCTTCGCATTTTTTTCTTTTTTTTTTTTTTTTTTTTTAATTTTAGCCGGGCTTATCGATTGCGTCGGTCCAGCACGCTCGCTTTGCATGCACCGCTTTTCTTTCTCTTCGCATTTTTTGTTGTTGGGCCTATCGTTCACGTCGGTCCAGCACGCTCGCTTTGCAGGCTTAGTCAGGCCCAGGCCACAAATGCGAGCTGCAGACCTCGTTTTGGGTGCTAAAGCGTCGCGGCGAACCGCGGAAGCCCCTCGGGCTGCACCTCTACGGTGTCAAAGTGCATCGTTGCATACGGATCCTTTATAAGAATTTAACGCGCTTATGCTGATGGGTGCGATCATACCAACACTAATGCACCGGATCCCATCAGAACTCCGCAGTCAAGCGTGTTTGGGCGAGAGTAGTACTAGGATGGGTGACCTCCTGGGAAGTCCTCGTGTTGCACCCCTTTTTTCGTTTTCTTCGCATTTTTTTCTTTTTTTTTTTTTTTTTTAATTTTAGCCGGGCTTATCGATTGCGTCGGTCCAGCACGCTCGCTTTGCATGCACCGCTTTTCTTTCTCTTCGCATTTTTTGTTGTTGGGCCTATCGTTCACGTCGGTCCAGCACGCTCGCTTTGCAGGCTTAGTCAGGCCTAGGCCACAAATGCGAGCTGCAGACCTCGTTTTGGGTGCTAAAGCGTCGCGGCGAACCGCGGAAGCCCCTCGGGCTGCACCTCTACGGTGTCAAAGTGCATCGTTGCATACGGATCCTTTATAAGAATTTAACGCGCTTATGCTGATGGGTGCGATCATACCAACACTAATGCACCGGATCCCATCAGAACTCCGCAGTCAAGCGTGTTTGGGCGAGAGTAGTACTAGGATGGGTGACCTCCTGGGAAGTCCTCGTGTTGCACCCCTTTTTTCGTTTTCCTCGCATTTTTTTCTTTTTCTTTTTTTTTTTTTTAATTTTAGCCGGGCTTATCGATTGCGTCGGTCCAGCACGCTCGCTTTGCATGCACCGCTTTTCTTTCTCTTCGCATTTTTTGTTGTTGGGCCTATCGTTCACGTCGGTCCAGCACGCTCGCTTTGCAGGCTTAGTCAGGCCCAGGCCACAAATGCGAGCTGCAGACCTCGTTTTGGGTGCTAAAGCGTCGCGGCGAACCGCGGAAGCCCCTCGGGCTGCACCTCTACGGTGTCAAAGTGCATCGTTGCATACGGATCCTTTATAAGAATTTAACGCGCTTATGCTGATGGGTGCGATCATACCAACACTAATGCACCGGATCCCATCAGAACTCCGCAGTTAAGCGTGTTTGGGCGAGAGTAGTACTAGGATGGGTGACCTCCTGGGAAGTCCTCGTGTTGCACCCCTTTTTTCGTTTTCTTCGCATTTTTTTCTTTTTTTTTTTTTTTTTTAATTTTAGCCGGGCTTATCGATTGCGTCGGTCCAGCACGCTCGCTTTGCATGCACCGCTTTTCTTTCTCTTCGCATTTTTTGTTGTTGGGCCTATCGTTCACGTCGGTCCAGCACGCTCGCTTTGC
>CM066166.1:39335153-39377653 GCA_033629205.1 Lithocarpus polystachyus | reverse complement strand
GTCAGGCCCAGGCCACAAATGCGAGCTGCAGACCTCGTTTTGGGTGCTAAAGCGTCGCGGCGAACCGCGGAAGCCCCTCGGGCTGCACCTCTACGGTGTCAAAGTGCATCGTTGCATACGGATCCTTTATAAGAATTTAACGCGCTTATGCTGATGGGTGCGATCATACCAACACTAATGCACCGGATCCCATCAGAACTCCGCAGTTAAGCATGTTTGGGCGAGAGTAGTACTAGGATGGGTGACCTCCTGGGAAGTCCTCGTGTTGCACCCCTTTTTTCGTTTTCATCGCATTTTTTTCTTTTTTTTTTTTTTTTTTTAAATTTTAGCCGGGCTTATCGATTGCGTCGGTCCAGCACGCTCGCTTTGCATGCACCGCTTTTCTTTCTCTTCGCATTTTTTGTTGTTGGGCCTATCGTTCACGTCGGTCCAGCACGCTCGCTTTGCAGGCTTTGTCAGGCCCAGGCCACAAATGCGAGCTGCAGACCTCGTTTTGGGTGCTAAAGCGTCGCGGCGAACCGCGGAAGCCCCTCGGGCTGCACCTCTACGGTGTCAAAGTGCATCGTTGCATACGGATCCTTTATAAGAATTTAACGCGCTTATGCTGATGGGTGCGATCATACCAACACTAATGCACCGGATCCCATCAGAACTCCGCAGTTAAGCGTGTTTGGGCGAGAGTAGTACTAGGATGGGTGACCTCCTGGGAAGTCCTCGTGTTGCACCCCTTTTTTCGTTTTCTTCGCATTTTTTTCTTTTTTTTTTTTTTTTTAAATTTTAGCCGGGCTTATCGATTGCGTCGGTCCAGCACGCTCGCTTTGCATGCACCGCTTTTCTTTCTCTTCGCATTTTTTGTTGTTGGGCCTATCGTTCACGTCGGTCCAGCACGCTCGCTTTGCAGGCTTAGTCAGGCCCAGGCCACAAATGCGAGCTGCAGACCTCGTTTTGGGTGCTAAAGCGTCGCGGCGAACCGCGGAAGCCCCTCGGGCTGCACCTCTACGGTGTCAAAGTGCATCGTTGCATACGAATCCTTTATAAGAATTTAACGCGCTTATGCTGATGGGTGCGATCATACCAACACTAATGCACCGGATCCCATCAGAACTCCGCAGTTAAGCGTGTTTGGGCGAGAGTAGTACTAGGATGGGTGACCTCCTGGGAAGTCCTCGTGTTGCACCCCTTTTTTCGTTTTCTTCGCATTTTTTTCTTTTTTTTTTTTTTTTTAAATTTTAGCCGGGCTTATCGATTGCGTCGGTCCAGCACGCTCGCTTTGCATGCACCGCTTTTCTTTCTCTTCGCATTTTTTGTTGTTGGGCCTATCGTTCACGTCGGTCCAGCACGCTCGCTTTGCAGGCTTAGTCAGGCCCAGGCCACAAATGCGAGCTGCAGACCTCGTTTTGGGTGCTAAAGCGTCGCGGCGAACCGCGGAAGCCCCTCGGGCTGCACCTCTACGGTGTCAAAGTGCATCGTTGCATACGAATCCTTTATAAGAATTTAACGCGCTTATGCTGATGGGTGCGATCATACCAACACTAATGCACCGGATCCCATCAGAACTCCGCAGTTAAGCGTGTTTGGGCGAGAGTAGTACTAGGATGGGTGACCTCCTGGGAAGTCCTCGTGTTGCACCCCTTTTTTCGTTTTCTTCGAATTTTTTTCTTTTTTTTTTTTTTTTTTTTTAATTTTAGCCGGGCTTATCGATTGCGTCGGTCCAGCACGCTCGCTTTGCATGCACCGCTTTTCTTTCTCTTCGCATTTTTTGTTGTTGGGCCTATCGTTCACGTCGGTCCAGCACGCTCGCTTTGCAGGCTTAGTCAGGCCCAGGCCACAAATGCGAGCTGCAGACCTCGTTTTGGGTGCTAAAGCGTCGCGGCGAACCGCGGAAGCCCCTCGGGCTGCACCTCTACGGTGTCAAAGTGCATCGTTGCATACGGATCCTTTATAAGAATTTAACGCGCTTATGCTGATGGGTGCGATCATACCAACACTAATGCACCGGATCCCATCAGAACTCCGCAGTCAAGCGTGTTTGGGCGAGAGTAGTACTAGGATGGGTGACCTCCTGGGAAGTCCTCGTGTTGCACCCCTTTTTTCGTTTTCTTCGCATTTTTTTCTTTTTTTTTTTTTTTTTTTAATTTTAGCCGGGCTTATCGATTGCGTCGGTCCAGCACGCTCGCTTTGCATGCACCGCTTTTCTTTCTCTTCGCATTTTTTGTTGTTGGGCCTATCGTTCACGTCGGTCCAGCACGCTCGCTTTGCAGGCTTAGTCAGGCCCAGGCCACAAATGCGAGCTGCAGACCTCGTTTTGGGTGCTAAAGCGTCGCGGCGAACCGCGGAAGCCCCTCGGGCTGCACCTCTACGGTGTCAAAGTGCATCGTTGCATACGGATCCTTTATAAGAATTTAACGCGCTTATGCTGATGGGTGCGATCATACCAACACTAATGCACCGGATCCCATCAGAACTCCGCAGTCAAGCGTGTTTGGGCGAGAGTAGTACTAGGATGGGTGACCTCCTGGGAAGTCCTCGTGTTGCACCCCTTTTTTCGTTTTCCTCGCATTTTTTTCTTTTTCTTTTTTTTTTTTTTAATTTTAGCCGGGCTTATCGATTGCGTCGGTCCAGCACGCTCGCTTTGCATGCACCGCTTTTCTTTCTCTTCGCATTTTTTGTTGTTGGGCCTATCGTTCACGTCGGTCCAGCACGCTCGCTTTGCAGGCTTAGTCAGGCCCAGGCCACAAATGCGAGCTGCAGACCTCGTTTTGGGTGCTAAAGCGTCGCGGCGAACCGCGGAAGCCCCTCGGGCTGCACCTCTACGGTGTCAAAGTGCATCGTTGCATACGGATCCTTTATAAGAATTTAACGCGCTTATGCTGATGGGTGCGATCATACCAACACTAATGCACCGGATCCCATCAGAACTCCGCAGTTAAGCGTGTTTGGGCGAGAGTAGTACTAGGATGGGTGACCTCCTGGGAAGTCCTCGTGTTGCACCCCTTTTTTCGTTTTCTTCGCATTTTTTTCTTTTTTTTTTTTTTTTTAATTTTAGCCGGGCTTATCGATTGCGTCGGTCCAGCACGCTCGCTTTGCATGCACCGCTTTTCTTTCTCTTCGCATTTTTTGTTGTTGGGCCTATCGTTCACGTCGGTCCAGCACGCTCGCTTTGCAGGCTTAGTCAGGCCCAGGCCACAAATGCGAGCTGCAGACCTCGTTTTGGGTGCTAAAGCGTCGCGGCGAACCGCGGAAGCCCCTCGGGCTGCACCTCTACGGTGTCAAAGTGCATCGTTGCATACGGATCCTTTATAAGAATTTAACGCGCTTATGCTGATGGGTGCGATCATACCAACACTAATGCACCGGATCCCATCAGAACTCCGCAGTTAAGCATGTTTGGGCGAGAGTAGTACTAGGATGGGTGACCTCCTGGGAAGTCCTCGTGTTGCACCCCTTTTTTCGTTTTCATCGCATTTTTTTCTTTTTTTTTTTTTTTTTTTAAATTTTAGCCGGGCTTATCGATTGCGTCGGTCCAGCACGCTCGCTTTGCATGCACCGCTTTTCTTTCTCTTCGCATTTTTTGTTGTTGGGCCTATCGTTCACGTCGGTCCAGCACGCTCGCTTTGCAGGCTTTGTCAGGCCCAGGCCACAAATGCGAGCTGCAGACCTCGTTTTGGGTGCTAAAGCGTCGCGGCGAACCGCGGAAGCCCCTCGGGCTGCACCTCTACGGTGTCAAAGTGCATCGTTGCATACGGATCCTTTATAAGAATTTAACGCGCTTATGCTGATGGGTGCGATCATACCAACACTAATGCACCGGATCCCATCAGAACTCCGCAGTTAAGCGTGTTTGGGCGAGAGTAGTACTAGGATGGGTGACCTCCTGGGAAGTCCTCGTGTTGCACCCCTTTTTTCGTTTTCTTCGCATTTTTTTCTTTTTTTTTTTTTTTTTAAATTTTAGCCGGGCTTATCGATTGCGTCGGTCCAGCACGCTCGCTTTGCATGCACCGCTTTTCTTTCTCTTCGCATTTTTTGTTGTTGGGCCTATCGTTCACGTCGGTCCAGCACGCTCGCTTTGCAGGCTTAGTCAGGCCCAGGCCACAAATGCGAGCTGCAGACCTCGTTTTGGGTGCTAAAGCGTCGCGGCGAACCGCGGAAGCCCCTCGGGCTGCACCTCTACGGTGTCAAAGTGCATCGTTGCATACGAATCCTTTATAAGAATTTAACGCGCTTATGCTGATGGGTGCGATCATACCAACACTAATGCACCGGATCCCATCAGAACTCCGCAGTTAAGCGTGTTTGGGCGAGAGTAGTACTAGGATGGGTGACCTCCTGGGAAGTCCTCGTGTTGCACCCCTTTTTTCGTTTTCTTCGCATTTTTTTCTTTTTTTTTTTTTTTTTTAATTTTAGCCGGGCTTATCGATTGCGTCGGTCCAGCACGCTCGCTTTGCATGCACCGCTTTTCTTTCTCTTCGCATTTTTTGTTGTTGGGCCTATCGTTCACGTCGGTCCAGCACGCTCGCTTTGCAGGCTTAGTCAGGCCCAGGCCACAAATGCGAGCTGCGGACCTCGTTTTGGGTGCTAAAGCGTCGCGGCGAACCGCGGAAGCCCCTCGGGCTGCCCCTCTACGGTGTCAAAGTGCATCGTTGCATACGGATCCTTTATAAGAATTTAACGCGCTTATGCTGATGGGTGCGATCATACCAACACTAATGCACCGGATCCCATCAGAACTCCGCAGTTAAGCGTGTTTGGGCGAGAGTAGTACTAGGATGGGTGACCTCCTGGGAAGTCCTCGTGTTGCACCCCTTTTTTCGTTTTCTTCGCATTTTTTTCTTTTTCTTTTTTTTTTTTTTAATTTTAGCCGGGCTTATCGATTGCGTCGGTCCAGCACGCTCGCTTTGCATGCACCGCTTTTCTTTCTCTTCGCATTTTTTGTTGTTGGGCCTATCGTTCACGTCGGTCCAGCACGCTCGCTTTGCAGGCTTAGTCAGGCCCAGGCCACAAATGCGAGCTGCAGACCTCGTTTTGGGTGCTAAAGCGTCGCGGCGAACCGCGGAAGCCCCTCGGGCTGCACCTCTACGGTGTCAAAGTGCATCGTTGCATACGGATCCTTTATAAGAATTTAACGCGCTTATGCTGATGGGTGCGATCATACCAACACTAATGCACCGGATCCCATCAGAACTCCGCAGTCAAGCGTGTTTGGGCGAGAGTAGTACTAGGATGGGTGACCTCCTGGGAAGTCCTCGTGTTGCACCCCTTTTTTCGTTTTCTTCGCATTTTTTTTTTTTTTTTTAATTTTAGCCGGGCTTATCGATTGGGTCGGTCCAGCACGCTCGCTTTGCATGCACCGCTTTTCTTTCTCTTCGCATTTTTTGTTGTTGGGCCTATCGTTCACGTCGGTCCAGCACGCTCGCTTTGCAGGCTTAGTCAGGCCCAGGCCACAAATGCGAGCTGCAGACCTCGTTTTGGGTGCTAAAGCGTCGCGGCGAACCGCGGCAGCCCCTCGGGCTGCACCTCTACGGTGTCAAAGTGCATCGTTGCATACGGATCCTTTATAAGAATTTAACGCGCTTATGCTGATGGGTGCGATCATACCAACACTAATGCACCGGATCCCATCAGAACTCCGCAGTTAAGCGTGTTTGGGCGAGAGTAGTACTAGGATGGGTGACCTCCTGGGAAGTCCTCGTGTTGCACCCCTTTTTTCGTTTTCTTCGCATTTTTTTCTTTTTTTTTTTTTTTTTTAATTTTAGCCGGGCTTATCGATTGCGTCGGTCCAGCACGCTCGCTTTGCATGCACCGCTTTTCTTTCTCTTCGCATTTTTTGTTGTTGGGCCTATCGTTCACGTCGGTCCAGCACGCTCGCTTTGCAGGCTTAGTCAGGCCCAGGCCACAAATGCGAGCTGCAGACCTCGTTTTGGGTGCTAAAGCGTCGCGGCGAACCGCGGAAGCCCCTCGGGCTGCACCTCTACGGTGTCAAAGTGCATCGTTGCATACGGATCCTTTATAAGAATTTAACGCGCTTATGCTGATGGGTGCGATCATACCAACACTAATGCACCGGATCCCATCAGAACTCCGCAGTCAAGCGTGTTTGGGCGAGAGTAGTACTAGGATGGGTGACCTCCTGGGAAGTCCTCGTGTTGCACCCCTTTTTTCGTTTTCTTCGCATTTTTTTCTTTTTTTTTTTTTTTTTTTTAATTTTAGCCGGGCTTATCGATTGCGTCGGTCCAGCACGCTCGCTTTGCATGCACCGCTTTTCTTTCTCTTCGCATTTTTTGTTGTTGGGCCTATCGTTCACGTCGGTCCAGCACGCTCGCTTTGCAGGCTTAGTCAGGCCCAGGCCACAAATGCGAGCTGCAGACCTCGTTTTGGGTGCTAAAGCGTCGCGGCGAACCGCGGAAGCCCCTCGGGCTGCACCTCTACGGTGTCAAAGTGCATCGTTGCATACGGATCCTTTATAAGAATTTAACGCGCTTATGCTGATGGGTGCGATCATACCAACACTAATGCACCGGATCCCATCAGAACTCCGCAGTTAAGCGTGTTTGGGCGAGAGTAGTACTAGGATGGGTGACCTCCTGGGAAGTCCTCGTGTTGCACCTCTTTTTTCGTTTTCTTCGCATTTTTTTCTTTTTCTTTTTTTTTTTTTTAATTTTAGCCGGGCTTATCGATTGCGTCGGTCCAGCACGCTCGCTTTGCATGCACCGCTTTTCTTTCTCTTCGCATTTTTTGTTGTTGGGCCTATCGTTCACGTCGGTCCAGCACGCTCGCTTTGCAGGCTTAGTCAGGCCCAGGCCACAAATGCGAGCTGCAGACCTCGTTTTGGGTGCTAAAGCGTCGCGGCGAACCGCGGAAGCCCCTCGGGCTGCACCTCTACGGTGTCAAAGTGCATCGTTGCATACGGATCCTTTATAAGAATTTAACGCGCTTATGCTGATGGGTGCGATCATACCAACACTAATGCACCGGATCCCATCAGAACTCCGCAGTCAAGCGTGTTTGGGAGAGAGTAGTACTAGGATGGGTGACCTCCTGGGAAGTCCTCGTGTTGCACCCCTTTTTTCGTTTTCTTCGCATTTTTTTCTTTTTTTTTTTTTTTTTTTAATTTTAGCCGGGCTTATCGATTGGGTCGGTCCAGCACGCTCGCTTTGCATGCACCGCTTTTCTTTCTCTTCGCATTTTTTGTTGTTGGGCCTATCGTTCACGTCGGTCCAGCACGCTCGCTTTGCAGGCTTAGTCAGGCCCAGGCCACAAATGCGAGCTGCAGACCTCGTTTTGGGTGCTAAAGCGTCGCGGCGAACCGCGGAAGCCCCTCGGGCTGCACCTCTACGGTGTCAAAGTGCATCGTTGCATACGGATCCTTTATAAGAATTTAACGCGCTTATGCTGATGGGTGCGATCATACCAACACTAATGCACCGGATCCCATCAGAACTCCGCAGTTAAGCGTGTTTGGGCGAGAGTAGTACTAGGATGGGTGACCTCCTGGGAAGTCCTCGTGTTGCACCCCTTTTTTCGTTTTCTTCGCATTTTTTTTTTTTTTTTTAATTTTAGCCGGGCTTATCGATTGCGTCGGTCCAGCACGCTCGCTTTGCATGCACCGCTTTTCTTTCTCTTCGCATTTTTTGTTGTTGGGCCTATCGTTCACGTCGGTCCAGCACGCTCGCTTTGCAGGCTTAGTCAGGCCCATGCCACAAATGCGAGCTGCAGACCTCGTTTTGGGTGCTAAAGCGTCGCGGTGAACCGCGGAAGCCCCTCGGGCTGCACCTCTACGGTGTCAAAGTGCATCGTTGCATACGGATCCTTTATAAGAATTTAACGCGCTTATGCTGATGGGTGCGATCATACCAACACTAATGCACCGGATCCCATCAGAACTCCGCAGTTAAGCATGTTTGGGCGAGAGCAGTACTAGGATGGGTGACCTCCTGGGAAGTCCTCGTGTTGCACCCCTTTTTTCGTTTTCTTCGCATTTTTTTCTTTTTTTTTTTTTTTTTTTAATTTTAGCCGGGCTTATCGATTGCGTCGGTCCAGCACGCTCGCTTTGCATGCACCGCTTTTTTTTCTCTTCGCATTTTTTGTTGTTGGGCCTATCGTTCACGTCGGTCCAGCACGCTCGCTTTGCAGGCTTAGTCAGGCCCAGGCCACAAATGCGAGCTGCGGACCTCGTTTTGGGTGCTAAAGCGTCGCGGCGAACCGCGGAAGCCCCTCGGGCTGCACCTCTACGGTGTCAAAGTGCATCGTTGCATACGGATCCTTTATAAGAATTTAACGCGCTTATGCTGATGGGTGCGATCATACCAACACTAATGCACCGGATCCCATCAGAACTCCGCAGTTAAGCGTGTTTGGGCGAGAGTAGTACTAGGATGGGTGACCTCCTGGGAAGTCCTCGTGTTGCACCCCTTTTTTCGTTTTCTTCGCATTTTTTTCTTTTTTTTTTTTTTTTTTTTTAATTTTAGCCGGGCTTATCGATTGCGTCGGTCCAGCACGCTCGCTTTGCATGCACCGCTTTTCTTTCTCTTCGCATTTTTTGTTGTTGGGCCTATCGTTCACGTCGGTCCAGCACGCTCGCTTTGCAGGCTTAGTCAGGCCCAGGCCACAAATGCGAGTTGCAGACCTCGTTTTGGGTGCTAAAGCGTCGCGGCGAACCGCGGAAGCCCCTCAGGCTGCACCTCTACGGTGTCAAAGTGCATCGTTGCATACGGATCCTTTATAAGAATTTAACGCGCTTATGCTGATGGGTGCGATCATACCAACACTAATGCACCGGATCCCATCAGAACTCCGCAGTCAAGCGTGTTTGGGCGAGAGTAGTACTAGGATGGGTGACCTCCTGGGAAGTCCTCGTGTTGCACCCCTTTTTTCGTTTTCTTCGCATTTTTTTCTTTTTTTTTTTTTTTTTTTTTAATTTTAGCCGGGCTTATCGATTGCGTCGGTCCAGCACGCTCGCTTTGCATGAACCGCTTTTCTTTCTCTTCGCATTTTTTGTTGTTGGGCCTATCGTTCACGTCGGTCCAGCACGCTCGCTTTGCAGGCTTAGTCAGGCCCAGGCCACAAATGCGAGCTGCAGACCTCGTTTTGGGTGCTAAAGCGTCGCGGCGAACCGCGGAAGCCCCTCGGGCTGCACCTCTACGGTGTCAAAGTGCATCGTTGCATACGGATCCTTTATAAGAATTTAACGCGCTTATGCTGATGGGTGCGATCATACCAACACTAATGCACCGGATCCCATCAGAACTCCGCAGTTAAGCGTGTTTGGGCGAGAGTAGTACTAGGATGGGTGACCTCCTGGGAAGTCCTCGTGTTGCACCCCTTTTTTCGTTTTCTTCGCATTTTTTTCTTTTTCTTTTTTTTTTTTTTAATTTTAGCCGGGCTTATCGATTGCGTCGGTCCAGCACGCTCGCTTTGCATGCACCGCTTTTCTTTCTCTTCGCATTTTTTGTTGTTGGGCCTATCGTTCACGTCGGTCCAGCACGCTCGCTTTGCAGGCTTAGTCAGGCCCAGGCCACAAATGCGAGCTGCAGACCTCGTTTTGGGTGCTAAAGCGTCGCGGCGAACCGCGGAAGCCCCTCGGGCTGCACCTCTACGGTGTCAAAGTGCATCGTTGCATACGGATCCTTTATAAGAATTTAACGCGCTTATGCTGATGGGTGCGATCATACCAACACTAATGCACCGGATCCCATCAGAACTCCGCAGTCAAGCGTGTTTGGGCGAGAGTAGTACTAGGATGGGTGACCTCCTGGGAAGTCCTCGTGTTGCACCCCTTTTTTCGTTTTCTTCGCATTTTTTTTTTTTTTTTTTTTTTAATTTTAGCCGGGCTTATCGATTGGGTCGGTCCAGCACGCTCGCTTTGCATGCACCGCTTTTCTTTCTCTTCGCATTTTTTGTTGTTGGGCCTATCGTTCACGTCGGTCCAGCACGCTCGCTTTGCAGGCTTAGTCAGGCCCAGGCCACAAATGCGAGCTGCAGACCTCGTTTTGGGTGCTAAAGCGTCGCGGCGAACCGCGGAAGCCCCTCGGGCTGCACCTCTACGGTGTCAAAGTGCATCGTTGCATACGGATCCTTTATAAGAATTTAACGCGCTTATGCTGATGGGTGCGATCATACCAACACTAATGCACCGGATCCCATCAGAACTCCGCAGTTAAGCGTGTTTGGGCGAGAGTAGTACTAGGATGGGTGACCTCCTGGGAAGTCCTCGTGTTGCACCCCTTTTTTCGTTTTCTTCGCATTTTTTTCTTTTTTTTTTTTTTTTTTTTTAATTTTAGCCGGGCTTATCGATTGCGTCGGTCCAGCACGCTCGCTTTGCATGCACCGCTTTTCTTTCTCTTCGCATTTTTTGTTGTTGGGCCTATCGTTCACGTCGGTCCAGCACGCTCGCTTTGCAGGCTTAGTCAGGCCCAGGCCACAAATGCGAGTTGCAGACCTCGTTTTGGGTGCTAAAGCGTCGCGGCGAACCGCGGAAGCCCCTCGGGCTGCACCTCTACGGTGTCAAAGTGCATCGTTGCATACGGATCCTTTATAAGAATTTAACGCGCTTATGCTGATGGGTGCGATCATACCAACACTAATGCACCGGATCCCATCAGAACTCCGCAGTCAAGCGTGTTTGGGCGAGAGTAGTACTAGGATGGGTGACCTCCTGGGAAGTCCTCGTGTTGCACCCCTTTTTTCGTTTTCTTCGCATTTTTTTCTTTTTTTTTTTTTTTTTTTAATTTTAGCCGGGCTTATCGATTGCGTCGGTCCAGCACGCTCGCTTTGCATGCACCGCTTTTCTTTCTCTTCGCATTTTTTGTTGTTGGGCCTATCGTTCACGTCGGTCCAGCACGCTCGCTTTGCAGGCTTAGTCAGGCCCAGGCCACAAATGCGAGCTGCAGACCTCGTTTTGGGTGCTAAAGCGTCGCGGCGAACCGCGGAAGCCCCTCGGGCTGCACCTCTACGGTGTCAAAGTGCATCGTTGCATACGGATCCTTTATAAGAATTTAACGCGCTTATGCTGATGGGTGCGATCATACCAACACTAATGCACCGGATCCCATCAGAACTCCGCAGTTAAGCGTGTTTGGGCGAGAGTAGTACTAGGATGGGTGACCTCCTGGGAAGTCCTCGTGTTGCACCCCTTTTTTCGTTTTCTTCGCATTTTTTTTTTTTTTTTAAATTTTAGCCGGGCTTATCGATTGCGTCGGTCCAGCACGCTCGCTTTGCATGCACCGCTTTTCTTTCTCTTCGCATTTTTTGTTGTTGGGCCTATCGTTCACGTCGGTCCAGCACGCTCGCTTTGCAGGCTTTGTCAGGCCCAGGCCACAAATGCGAGCTGCAGACCTCGTTTTGGGTGCTAAAGCGTCGCGGCGAACCGCGGAAGCCCCTCGGGCTGCACCTCTACGGTGTCAAAGTGCATCGTTGCATACGGATCCTTTATAAGAATTTAACGCGCTTATGCTGATGGGTGCGATCATACCAACACTAATGCACCGGATCCCATCAGAACTCCGCAGTTAAGCGTGTTTGGGCGAGAGTAGTACTAGGATGGGTGACCTCCTGGGAAGTCCTCGTGTTGCACCCCTTTTTTCGTTTTCTTCGCATTTTTTTCTTTTTTTTTTTTTTTTTAAATTTTAGCCGGGCTTATCGATTGCGTCGGTCCAGCACGCTCGCTTTGCATGCACCGCTTTTCTTTCTCTTCGCATTTTTTGTTGTTGGGCCTATCGTTCACGTCGGTCCAGCACGCTCGCTTTGCAGGCTTAGTCAGGCCCAGGCCACAAATGCGAGCTGCAGACCTCGTTTTGGGTGCTAAAGCGTCGCGGCGAACCGCGGAAGCCCCTCGGGCTGCACCTCTACGGTGTCAAAGTGCATCGTTGCATACGAATCCTTTATAAGAATTTAACGCGCTTATGCTGATGGGTGCGATCATACCAACACTAATGCACCGGATCCCATCAGAACTCCGCAGTTAAGCGTGTTTGGGCGAGAGTAGTACTAGGATGGGTGACCTCCTGGGAAGTCCTCGTGTTGCACCCCTTTTTTCGTTTTCTTCGCATTTTTTTCTTTTTTTTTTTTTTTTTTTAATTTTAGCCGGGCTTATCGATTGCGTCGGTCCAGCACGCTCGCTTTGCATGCACCGCTTTTCTTTCTCTTCGCATTTTTTGTTGTTGGGCCTATCGTTCACGTCGGTCCAGCACGCTCGCTTTGCAGGCTTAGTCAGGCCCAGGCCACAAATGCGAGCTGCGGACCTCGTTTTGGGTGCTAAAGCGTCGCGGCGAACCGCGGAAGCCCCTCGGGCTGCCCCTCTACGGTGTCAAAGTGCATCGTTGCATACGGATCCTTTATAAGAATTTAACGCGCTTATGCTGATGGGTGCGATCATACCAACACTAATGCACCGGATCCCATCAGAACTCCGCAGTTAAGCGTGTTTGGGCGAGAGTAGTACTAGGATGGGTGACCTCCTGGGAAGTCCTCGTGTTGCACCCCTTTTTTCGTTTTCTTCGCATTTTTTTCTTTTTCTTTTTTTTTTTTTTAATTTTAGCCGGGCTTATCGATTGCGTCGGTCCAGCACGCTCGCTTTGCATGCACCGCTTTTCTTTCTCTTCGCATTTTTTGTTGTTGGGCCTATCGTTCACGTCGGTCCAGCACGCTCGCTTTGCAGGCTTAGTCAGGCCCAGGCCACAAATGCGAGCTGCAGACCTCGTTTTGGGTGCTAAAGCGTCGCGGCGAACCGCGGAAGCCCCTCGGGCTGCACCTCTACGGTGTCAAAGTGCATCGTTGCATACGGATCCTTTATAAGAATTTAACGCGCTTATGCTGATGGGTGCGATCATACCAACACTAATGCACCGGATCCCATCAGAACTCCGCAGTTAAGCGTGTTTGGGCGAGAGTAGTACTAGGATGGGTGACCTCCTGGGAAGTCCTCGTGTTGCACCCCTTTTTTCGTTTTCTTCGCATTTTTTTCTTTTTTTTTTTTTTTTTTTTAATTTTAGCCGGGCTTATCGATTGCGTCGGTCCAGCACGCTCGCTTTGCATGCACCGCTTTTCTTTCTCTTCGCATTTTTTGTTGTTGGGCCTATCGTTCACGTCGGTCCAGCACGCTCGCTTTGCAGGCTTAGTCAGGCCCAGGCCACAAATGCGAGTTGCAGACCTCGTTTTGGGTGCTAAAGCGTCGCGGCGAACCGCGGAAGCCCCTCGGGCTGCACCTCTACGGTGTCAAAGTGCATCGTTGCATACGGATCCTTTATAAGAATTTAACGCGCTTATGCTGATGGGTGCGATCATACCAACACTAATGCACCGGATCCCATCAGAACTCCGCAGTCAAGCGTGTTTGGGCGAGAGTAGTACTAGGATGGGTGACCTCCTGGGAAGTCCTCGTGTTGCACCCCTTTTTTCGTTTTCTTCGCATTTTTTTCTTTTTTTTTTTTTTTTTTTAATTTTAGCCGGGCTTATCGATTGCGTCGGTCCAGCACGCTCGCTTTGCATGCACCGCTTTTCTTTCTCTTCGCATTTTTTGTTGTTGGGCCTATCGTTCACGTCGGTCCAGCACGCTCGCTTTGCAGGCTTAGTCAGGCCCAGGCCACAAATGCGAGCTGCAGACCTCGTTTTGGGTGCTAAAGCGTCGCGGCGAACCGCGGAAGCCCCTCGGGCTGCACCTCTACGGTGTCAAAGTGCATCGTTGCATACGGATCCTTTATAAGAATTTAACGCGCTTATGCTGATGGGTGCGATCATACCAACACTAATGCACCGGATCCCATCAGAACTCCGCAGTTAAGCGTGTTTGGGCGAGAGTAGTACTAGGATGGGTGACCTCCTGGGAAGTCCTCGTGTTGCACCCCTTTTTTCGTTTTCTTCGCATTTTTTTTTTTTTTTTTAAATTTTAGCCGGGCTTATCGATTGCGTCGGTCCAGCACGCTCGCTTTGCATGCACCGCTTTTCTTTCTCTTCGCATTTTTTGTTGTTGGGCCTATCGTTCACGTCGGTCCAGCACGCTCGCTTTGCAGGCTTTGTCAGGCCCAGGCCACAAATGCGAGCTGCAGACCTCGTTTTGGGTGCTAAAGCGTCGCGGCGAACCGCGGAAGCCCCTCGGGCTGCACCTCTACGGTGTCAAAGTGCATCGTTGCATACGGATCCTTTATAAGAATTTAACGCGCTTATGCTGATGGGTGCGATCATACCAACACTAATGCACCGGATCCCATCAGAACTCCGCAGTTAAGCGTGTTTGGGCGAGAGTAGTACTAGGATGGGTGACCTCCTGGGAAGTCCTCGTGTTGCACCCCTTTTTTCGTTTTCTTCGCATTTTTTTCTTTTTTTTTTTTTTTTTAAATTTTAGCCGGGCTTATCGATTGCGTCGGTCCAGCACGCTCGCTTTGCATGCACCGCTTTTCTTTCTCTTCGCATTTTTTGTTGTTGGGCCTATCGTTCACGTCGGTCCAGCACGCTCGCTTTGCAGGCTTAGTCAGGCCCAGGCCACAAATGCGAGCTGCAGACCTCGTTTTGGGTGCTAAAGCGTCGCGGCGAACCGCGGAAGCCCCTCGGGCTGCACCTCTACGGTGTCAAAGTGCATCGTTGCATACGAATCCTTTATAAGAATTTAACGCGCTTATGCTGATGGGTGCGATCATACCAACACTAATGCACCGGATCCCATCAGAACTCCGCAGTTAAGCGTGTTTGGGCGAGAGTAGTACTAGGATGGGTGACCTCCTGGGAAGTCCTCGTGTTGCACCCCTTTTTTCGTTTTCTTCGCATTTTTTTCTTTTTTTTTTTTTTTTTTTAATTTTAGCCGGGCTTATCGATTGCGTCGGTCCAGCACGCTCGCTTTGCATGCACCGCTTTTCTTTCTCTTCGCATTTTTTGTTGTTGGGCCTATCGTTCACGTCGGTCCAGCACGCTCGCTTTGCAGGCTTAGTCAGGCCCAGGCCACAAATGCGAGCTGCGGACCTCGTTTTGGGTGCTAAAGCGTCGCGGCGAACCGCGGAAGCCCCTCGGGCTGCCCCTCTACGGTGTCAAAGTGCATCGTTGCATACGGATCCTTTATAAGAATTTAACGCGCTTATGCTGATGGGTGCGATCATACCAACACTAATGCACCGGATCCCATCAGAACTCCGCAGTTAAGCGTGTTTGGGCGAGAGTAGTACTAGGATGGGTGACCTCCTGGGAAGTCCTCGTGTTGCACCCCTTTTTTCGTTTTCTTCGCATTTTTTTCTTTTTCTTTTTTTTTTTTTTAATTTTAGCCGGGCTTATCGATTGCGTCGGTCCAGCACGCTCGCTTTGCATGCACCGCTTTTCTTTCTCTTCGCATTTTTTGTTGTTGGGCCTATCGTTCACGTCGGTCCAGCACGCTCGCTTTGCAGGCTTAGTCAGGCCCAGGCCACAAATGCGAGCTGCAGACCTCGTTTTGGGTGCTAAAGCGTCGCGGCGAACCGCGGAAGCCCCTCGGGCTGCACCTCTACGGTGTCAAAGTGCATCGTTGCATACGGATCCTTTATAAGAATTTAACGCGCTTATGCTGATGGGTGCGATCATACCAACACTAATGCACCGGATCCCATCAGAACTCCGCAGTCAAGCGTGTTTGGGCGAGAGTAGTACTAGGATGGGTGACCTCCTGGGAAGTCCTCGTGTTGCACCCCTTTTTTCGTTTTCTTCGCATTTTTTTTTTTTTTTTTTAATTTTAGCCGGGCTTATCGATTGGGTCGGTCCAGCACGCTCGCTTTGCATGCACCGCTTTTCTTTCTCTTCGCATTTTTTGTTGTTGGGCCTATCGTTCACGTCGGTCCAGCACGCTCGCTTTGCAGGCTTAGTCAGGCCCAGGCCACAAATGCGAGTTGCAGACCTCGTTTTGGGTGCTAAAGCGTCGCGGCGAACCGCGGAAGCCCCTCAGGCTGCACCTCTACGGTGTCAAAGTGCATCGTTGCATACGGATCCTTTATAAGAATTTAACGCGCTTATGCTGATGGGTGCGATCATACCAACACTAATGCACCGGATCCCATCAGAACTCCGCAGTCAAGCGTGTTTGGGCGAGAGTAGTACTAGGATGGGTGACCTCCTGGGAAGTCCTCGTGTTGCACCCCTTTTTTCGTTTTCTTCGCATTTTTTTCTTTTTTTTTTTTTTTTTTTTTAATTTTAGCCGGGCTTATCGATTGCGTCGGTCCAGCACGCTCGCTTTGCATGAACCGCTTTTCTTTCTCTTCGCATTTTTTGTTGTTGGGCCTATCGTTCACGTCGGTCCAGCACGCTCGCTTTGCAGGCTTAGTCAGGCCCAGGCCACAAATGCGAGCTGCAGACCTCGTTTTGGGTGCTAAAGCGTCGCGGCGAACCGCGGAAGCCCCTCGGGCTGCACCTCTACGGTGTCAAAGTGCATCGTTGCATACGGATCCTTTATAAGAATTTAACGCGCTTATGCTGATGGGTGCGATCATACCAACACTAATGCACCGGATCCCATCAGAACTCCGCAGTTAAGCGTGTTTGGGCGAGAGTAGTACTAGGATGGGTGACCTCCTGGGAAGTCCTCGTGTTGCACCCCTTTTTTCGTTTTCTTCGCATTTTTTTCTTTTTCTTTTTTTTTTTTTTAATTTTAGCCGGGCTTATCGATTGCGTCGGTCCAGCACGCTCGCTTTGCATGCACCGCTTTTCTTTCTCTTCGCATTTTTTGTTGTTGGGCCTATCGTTCACGTCGGTCCAGCACGCTCGCTTTGCAGGCTTAGTCAGGCCCAGGCCACAAATGCGAGCTGCAGACCTCGTTTTGGGTGCTAAAGCGTCGCGGCGAACCGCGGAAGCCCCTCGGGCTGCACCTCTACGGTGTCAAAGTGCATCGTTGCATACGGATCCTTTATAAGAATTTAACGCGCTTATGCTGATGGGTGCGATCATACCAACACTAATGCACCGGATCCCATCAGAACTCCGCAGTCAAGCGTGTTTGGGCGAGAGTAGTACTAGGATGGGTGACCTCCTGGGAAGTCCTCGTGTTGCACCCCTTTTTTCGTTTTCTTCGCATTTTTTTTTTTTTTTTTTTTTTAATTTTAGCCGGGCTTATCGATTGGGTCGGTCCAGCACGCTCGCTTTGCATGCACCGCTTTTCTTTCTCTTCGCATTTTTTGTTGTTGGGCCTATCGTTCACGTCGGTCCAGCACGCTCGCTTTGCAGGCTTAGTCAGGCCCAGGCCACAAATGCGAGCTGCAGACCTCGTTTTGGGTGCTAAAGCGTCGCGGCGAACCGCGGAAGCCCCTCGGGCTGCACCTCTACGGTGTCAAAGTGCATCGTTGCATACGGATCCTTTATAAGAATTTAACGCGCTTATGCTGATGGGTGCGATCATACCAACACTAATGCACCGGATCCCATCAGAACTCCGCAGTTAAGCGTGTTTGGGCGAGAGTAGTACTAGGATGGGTGACCTCCTGGGAAGTCCTCGTGTTGCACCCCTTTTTTCGTTTTCTTCGCATTTTTTTCTTTTTTTTTTTTTTTTTTTTTAATTTTAGCCGGGCTTATCGATTGCGTCGGTCCAGCACGCTCGCTTTGCATGCACCGCTTTTCTTTCTCTTCGCATTTTTTGTTGTTGGGCCTATCGTTCACGTCGGTCCAGCACGCTCGCTTTGCAGGCTTAGTCAGGCCCAGGCCACAAATGCGAGTTGCAGACCTCGTTTTGGGTGCTAAAGCGTCGCGGCGAACCGCGGAAGCCCCTCGGGCTGCACCTCTACGGTGTCAAAGTGCATCGTTGCATACGGATCCTTTATAAGAATTTAACGCGCTTATGCTGATGGGTGCGATCATACCAACACTAATGCACCGGATCCCATCAGAACTCCGCAGTCAAGCGTGTTTGGGCGAGAGTAGTACTAGGATGGGTGACCTCCTGGGAAGTCCTCGTGTTGCACCCCTTTTTTCGTTTTCTTCGCATTTTTTTCTTTTTTTTTTTTTTTTTTTAATTTTAGCCGGGCTTATCGATTGCGTCGGTCCAGCACGCTCGCTTTGCATGCACCGCTTTTCTTTCTCTTCGCATTTTTTGTTGTTGGGCCTATCGTTCACGTCGGTCCAGCACGCTCGCTTTGCAGGCTTAGTCAGGCCCAGGCCACAAATGCGAGCTGCAGACCTCGTTTTGGGTGCTAAAGCGTCGCGGCGAACCGCGGAAGCCCCTCGGGCTGCACCTCTACGGTGTCAAAGTGCATCGTTGCATACGGATCCTTTATAAGAATTTAACGCGCTTATGCTGATGGGTGCGATCATACCAACACTAATGCACCGGATCCCATCAGAACTCCGCAGTTAAGCGTGTTTGGGCGAGAGTAGTACTAGGATGGGTGACCTCCTGGGAAGTCCTCGTGTTGCACCCCTTTTTTCGTTTTCTTCGCATTTTTTTTTTTTTTTTAAATTTTAGCCGGGCTTATCGATTGCGTCGGTCCAGCACGCTCGCTTTGCATGCACCGCTTTTCTTTCTCTTCGCATTTTTTGTTGTTGGGCCTATCGTTCACGTCGGTCCAGCACGCTCGCTTTGCAGGCTTTGTCAGGCCCAGGCCACAAATGCGAGCTGCAGACCTCGTTTTGGGTGCTAAAGCGTCGCGGCGAACCGCGGAAGCCCCTCGGGCTGCACCTCTACGGTGTCAAAGTGCATCGTTGCATACGGATCCTTTATAAGAATTTAACGCGCTTATGCTGATGGGTGCGATCATACCAACACTAATGCACCGGATCCCATCAGAACTCCGCAGTTAAGCGTGTTTGGGCGAGAGTAGTACTAGGATGGGTGACCTCCTGGGAAGTCCTCGTGTTGCACCCCTTTTTTCGTTTTCTTCGCATTTTTTTCTTTTTTTTTTTTTTTTTAAATTTTAGCCGGGCTTATCGATTGCGTCGGTCCAGCACGCTCGCTTTGCATGCACCGCTTTTCTTTCTCTTCGCATTTTTTGTTGTTGGGCCTATCGTTCACGTCGGTCCAGCACGCTCGCTTTGCAGGCTTAGTCAGGCCCAGGCCACAAATGCGAGCTGCAGACCTCGTTTTGGGTGCTAAAGCGTCGCGGCGAACCGCGGAAGCCCCTCGGGCTGCACCTCTACGGTGTCAAAGTGCATCGTTGCATACGAATCCTTTATAAGAATTTAACGCGCTTATGCTGATGGGTGCGATCATACCAACACTAATGCACCGGATCCCATCAGAACTCCGCAGTTAAGCGTGTTTGGGCGAGAGTAGTACTAGGATGGGTGACCTCCTGGGAAGTCCTCGTGTTGCACCCCTTTTTTCGTTTTCTTCGCATTTTTTTCTTTTTTTTTTTTTTTTTTTAATTTTAGCCGGGCTTATCGATTGCGTCGGTCCAGCACGCTCGCTTTGCATGCACCGCTTTTCTTTCTCTTCGCATTTTTTGTTGTTGGGCCTATCGTTCACGTCGGTCCAGCACGCTCGCTTTGCAGGCTTAGTCAGGCCCAGGCCACAAATGCGAGCTGCGGACCTCGTTTTGGGTGCTAAAGCGTCGCGGCGAACCGCGGAAGCCCCTCGGGCTGCCCCTCTACGGTGTCAAAGTGCATCGTTGCATACGGATCCTTTATAAGAATTTAACGCGCTTATGCTGATGGGTGCGATCATACCAACACTAATGCACCGGATCCCATCAGAACTCCGCAGTTAAGCGTGTTTGGGCGAGAGTAGTACTAGGATGGGTGACCTCCTGGGAAGTCCTCGTGTTGCACCCCTTTTTTCGTTTTCTTCGCATTTTTTTCTTTTTCTTTTTTTTTTTTTAATTTTAGCCGGGCTTATCGATTGCGTCGGTCCAGCACGCTCGCTTTGCATGCACCGCTTTTCTTTCTCTTCGCATTTTTTGTTGTTGGGCCTATCGTTCACGTCGGTCCAGCACGCTCGCTTTGCAGGCTTAGTCAGGCCCAGGCCACAAATGCGAGCTGCAGACCTCGTTTTGGGTGCTAAAGCGTCGCGGCGAACCGCGGAAGCCCCTCGGGCTGCACCTCTACGGTGTCAAAGTGCATCGTTGCATACGGATCCTTTATAAGAATTTAACGCGCTTATGCTGATGGGTGCGATCATACCAACACTAATGCACCGGATCCCATCAGAACTCCGCAGTTAAGCGTGTTTGGGCGAGAGTAGTACTAGGATGGGTGACCTCCTGGGAAGTCCTCGTGTTGCACCCCTTTTTTCGTTTTCTTCGCATTTTTTTCTTTTTTTTTTTTTTTTTTTTAATTTTAGCCGGGCTTATCGATTGCGTCGGTCCAGCACGCTCGCTTTGCATGCACCGCTTTTCTTTCTCTTCGCATTTTTTGTTGTTGGGCCTATCGTTCACGTCGGTCCAGCACGCTCGCTTTGCAGGCTTAGTCAGGCCCAGGCCACAAATGCGAGTTGCAGACCTCGTTTTGGGTGCTAAAGCGTCGCGGCGAACCGCGGAAGCCCCTCGGGCTGCACCTCTACGGTGTCAAAGTGCATCGTTGCATACGGATCCTTTATAAGAATTTAACGCGCTTATGCTGATGGGTGCGATCATACCAACACTAATGCACCGGATCCCATCAGAACTCCGCAGTCAAGCGTGTTTGGGCGAGAGTAGTACTAGGATGGGTGACCTCCTGGGAAGTCCTCGTGTTGCACCCCTTTTTTCGTTTTCTTCGCATTTTTTTCTTTTTTTTTTTTTTTTTTTAATTTTAGCCGGGCTTATCGATTGCGTCGGTCCAGCACGCTCGCTTTGCATGCACCGCTTTTCTTTCTCTTCGCATTTTTTGTTGTTGGGCCTATCGTTCACGTCGGTCCAGCACGCTCGCTTTGCAGGCTTAGTCAGGCCCAGGCCACAAATGCGAGCTGCAGACCTCGTTTTGGGTGCTAAAGCGTCGCGGCGAACCGCGGAAGCCCCTCGGGCTGCACCTCTACGGTGTCAAAGTGCATCGTTGCATACGGATCCTTTATAAGAATTTAACGCGCTTATGCTGATGGGTGCGATCATACCAACACTAATGCACCGGATCCCATCAGAACTCCGCAGTTAAGCGTGTTTGGGCGAGAGTAGTACTAGGATGGGTGACCTCCTGGGAAGTCCTCGTGTTGCACCCCTTTTTTCGTTTTCTTCGCATTTTTTTTTTTTTTTTAAATTTTAGCCGGGCTTATCGATTGCGTCGGTCCAGCACGCTCGCTTTGCATGCACCGCTTTTCTTTCTCTTCGCATTTTTTGTTGTTGGGCCTATCGTTCACGTCGGTCCAGCACGCTCGCTTTGCAGGCTTTGTCAGGCCCAGGCCACAAATGCGAGCTGCAGACCTCGTTTTGGGTGCTAAAGCGTCGCGGCGAACCGCGGAAGCCCCTCGGGCTGCACCTCTACGGTGTCAAAGTGCATCGTTGCATACGGATCCTTTATAAGAATTTAACGCGCTTATGCTGATGGGTGCGATCATACCAACACTAATGCACCGGATCCCATCAGAACTCCGCAGTTAAGCGTGTTTGGGCGAGAGTAGTACTAGGATGGGTGACCTCCTGGGAAGTCCTCGTGTTGCACCCCTTTTTTCGTTTTCTTCGCATTTTTTTCTTTTTTTTTTTTTTTTTAAATTTTAGCCGGGCTTATCGATTGCGTCGGTCCAGCACGCTCGCTTTGCATGCACCGCTTTTCTTTCTCTTCGCATTTTTTGTTGTTGGGCCTATCGTTCACGTCGGTCCAGCACGCTCGCTTTGCAGGCTTAGTCAGGCCCAGGCCACAAATGCGAGCTGCAGACCTCGTTTTGGGTGCTAAAGCGTCGCGGCGAACCGCGGAAGCCCCTCGGGCTGCACCTCTACGGTGTCAAAGTGCATCGTTGCATACGAATCCTTTATAAGAATTTAACGCGCTTATGCTGATGGGTGCGATCATACCAACACTAATGCACCGGATCCCATCAGAACTCCGCAGTTAAGCGTGTTTGGGCGAGAGTAGTACTAGGATGGGTGACCTCCTGGGAAGTCCTCGTGTTGCACCCCTTTTTTCGTTTTCTTCGCATTTTTTTCTTTTTTTTTTTTTTTTTTTAATTTTAGCCGGGCTTATCGATTGCGTCGGTCCAGCACGCTCGCTTTGCATGCACCGCTTTTCTTTCTCTTCGCATTTTTTGTTGTTGGGCCTATCGTTCACGTCGGTCCAGCACGCTCGCTTTGCAGGCTTAGTCAGGCCCAGGCCACAAATGCGAGCTGCGGACCTCGTTTTGGGTGCTAAAGCGTCGCGGCGAACCGCGGAAGCCCCTCGGGCTGCCCCTCTACGGTGTCAAAGTGCATCGTTGCATACGGATCCTTTATAAGAATTTAACGCGCTTATGCTGATGGGTGCGATCATACCAACACTAATGCACCGGATCCCATCAGAACTCCGCAGTTAAGCGTGTTTGGGCGAGAGTAGTACTAGGATGGGTGACCTCCTGGGAAGTCCTCGTGTTGCACCCCTTTTTTCGTTTTCTTCGCATTTTTTTCTTTTTCTTTTTTTTTTTTTTAATTTTAGCCGGGCTTATCGATTGCGTCGGTCCAGCACGCTCGCTTTGCATGCACCGCTTTTCTTTCTCTTCGCATTTTTTGTTGTTGGGCCTATCGTTCACGTCGGTCCAGCACGCTCGCTTTGCAGGCTTAGTCAGGCCCAGGCCACAAATGCGAGCTGCAGACCTCGTTTTGGGTGCTAAAGCGTCGCGGCGAACCGCGGAAGCCCCTCGGGCTGCACCTCTACGGTGTCAAAGTGCATCGTTGCATACGGATCCTTTATAAGAATTTAACGCGCTTATGCTGATGGGTGCGATCATACCAACACTAATGCACCGGATCCCATCAGAACTCCGCAGTCAAGCGTGTTTGGGCGAGAGTAGTACTAGGATGGGTGACCTCCTGGGAAGTCCTCGTGTTGCACCCCTTTTTTCGTTTTCTTCGCATTTTTTTTTTTTTTTTTAATTTTAGCCGGGCTTATCGATTGGGTCGGTCCAGCACGCTCGCTTTGCATGCACCGCTTTTCTTTCTCTTCGCATTTTTTGTTGTTGGGCCTATCGTTCACGTCGGTCCAGCACGCTCGCTTTGCAGGCTTAGTCAGGCCCAGGCCACAAATGCGAGCTGCAGACCTCGTTTTGGGTGCTAAAGCGTCGCGGCGAACCGCGGAAGCCCCTCGGGCTGCACCTCTACGGTGTCAAAGTGCATCGTTGCATACGGATCCTTTATAAGAATTTAACGCGCTTATGCTGATGGGTGCGATCATACCAACACTAATGCACCAGATCCCATCAGAACTCCGCAGTTAAGCGTGTTTGGGCGAGAGTAGTACTAGGATGGGTGACCTCCTGGGAAGTCCTCGTGTTGCACCCCTTTTTTCGTTTTCTTCGCATTTTTTTCTATTTTTTTTTTTTTTTTTTAATTTTAGCCGGGCTTATCGATTGCGTCGGTCCAGCACGCTCGCTTTGCATGCACCGCTTTTCTTTCTCTTCGCATTTTTTGTTGTTGGGCCTATCGTTCACGTCGGTCCAGCACGCTCGCTTTGCAGGCTTAGTCAGGCCCATGCCACAAATGCGAGCTGCAGACCTCGTTTTGGGTGCTAAAGCGTCGCGGCGAAACGCGGAAGCCCCTCGGGCTGCACCTCTACGGTGTCAAAGTGTATCGTTGCATACGGATCCTTTATAAGAATTTAACTCGCTTATGCTGATGGGTGCGATCATACCAACACTAATGCACCGGATCCCATCAGAACTCCGCAGTTAAGCATGTTTGGGCGAGAGTAGTACTAGGATGGGTGACCTCCTGGGAAGTCCTCGTGTTGCACCCCTTTTTTCGTTTTCTTCGCATTTTTTTCTTTTTTTTTTTTTTTTTTTTTTAATTTAACCGGGCTTATCGATTGCGTCGGTCCAGCACGCTCGCTTTGCATGCACCGCTTTTTTTTCTCTTCGCATTTTTTGTTGTTGGGCCTATCGTTCACGTCGGTCCAGCACGCTCGCTTTGCAGGCTTAGTCAGGCCCAGGCCACAAATGCGAGCTGCAGACCTCGTTTTGGGTGCTAAAGCGTCGCGGCGAACCGCGGAAGCCCCTCGGGCTGCACCTCTACGGTGTCAAAGTGCATCGTTGCATACGGATCCTTTATAAGAATTTAACGCGCTTATGCTGATGGGTGCGATCATACCAACACTAATGCACCGGATCCCATCATAACTCCGCAGTTAAGCGTGTTTGGGCGAGAGTAGTACTAGGATGGGTGACCTCCTGGGAAGTCCTCGTGTTGCACCCCTTTTTTCGTTTTCTTCGCATTTTTTTCTTTTTTTTTTTTTTTTTTTTAATTTTAGCCGGGCTTATCGATTGCGTCGGTCCAGCACGCTCGCTTTGCATGCACCGCTTTTCTTTCTCTTCGCATTTTTTGTTGTTGGGCCTATCGTTCACGTCGGTCCAGCACGCTCGCTTTGCAGGCTTAGTCAGGCCCAGGCCACAAATGCGAGTTGCAGACCTCGTTTTGGGTGCTAAAGCGTCGCGGCGAACCGCGGAAGCCCCTCGGGCTGCACCTCTACGGTGTCAAAGTGCATCGTTGCATACGGATCCTTTATAAGAATTTAACGCGCTTATGCTGATGGGTGCGATCATACCAACACTAATGCACCGGATCCCATCAGAACTCCGCAGTCAAGCGTGTTTGGGCGAGAGTAGTACTAGGATGGGTGACCTCCTGGGAAGTCCTCGTGTTGCACCCCTTTTTTCGTTTTCTTCGCATTTTTTTCTTTTTTTTTTTTTTTTTTTAATTTTAGCCGGGCTTATCGATTGCGTCGGTCCAGCACGCTCGCTTTGCATGCACCGCTTTTCTTTCTCTTCGCATTTTTTGTTGTTGGGCCTATCGTTCACGTCGGTCCAGCACGCTCGCTTTGCAGGCTTAGTCAGGCCCAGGCCACAAATGCGAGCTGCAGACCTCGTTTTGGGTGCTAAAGCGTCGCGGCGAACCGCGGAAGCCCCTCGGGCTGCACCTCTACGGTGTCAAAGTGCATCGTTGCATACGGATCCTTTATAAGAATTTAACGCGCTTATGCTGATGGGTGCGATCATACCAACACTAATGCACCGGATCCCATCAGAACTCCGCAGTTAAGCGTGTTTGGGCGAGAGTAGTACTAGGATGGGTGACCTCCTGGGAAGTCCTCGTGTTGCACCCCTTTTTTCGTTTTCTTCGCATTTTTTTTTTTTTTTTTTTTAAATTTTAGCCGGGCTTATCGATTGCGTCGGTCCAGCACGCTCGCTTTGCATGCACCGCTTTTCTTTCTCTTCGCATTTTTTGTTGTTGGGCCTATCGTTCACGTCGGTCCAGCACGCTCGCTTTGCAGGCTTTGTCAGGCCCAGGCCACAAATGCGAGCTGCAGACCTCGTTTTGGGTGCTAAAGCGTCGCGGCGAACCGCGGAAGCCCCTCGGGCTGCACCTCTACGGTGTCAAAGTGCATCGTTGCATACGGATCCTTTATAAGAATTTAACGCGCTTATGCTGATGGGTGCGATCATACCAACACTAATGCACCGGATCCCATCAGAACTCCGCAGTTAAGCGTGTTTGGGCGAGAGTAGTACTAGGATGGGTGACCTCCTGGGAAGTCCTCGTGTTGCACCCCTTTTTTCGTTTTCTTCGCATTTTTTTCTTTTTTTTTTTTTTTTTTAAATTTTAGCCGGGCTTATCGATTGCGTCGGTCCAGCACGCTCGCTTTGCATGCACCGCTTTTCTTTCTCTTCGCATTTTTTGTTGTTGGGCCTATCGTTCACGTCGGTCCAGCACGCTCGCTTTGCAGGCTTAGTCAGGCCCAGGCCACAAATGCGAGCTGCAGACCTCGTTTTGGGTGCTAAAGCGTCGCGGCGAACCGCGGAAGCCCCTCGGGCTGCACCTCTACGGTGTCAAAGTGCATCGTTGCATACGAATCCTTTATAAGAATTTAACGCGCTTATGCTGATGGGTGCGATCATACCAACACTAATGCACCGAATCCCATCAGAACTCCGCAGTGAAGCGTGTTTGGGCGAGAGTAGTACTAGGATGGGTGACCTCCTGGGAAGTCCTCGTGTTGCACCCCTTTTTTCGTTTTCTTCGCATTTTTTTCTTTTTTTTTTTTTTTTTAATTTTAGCCGGGCTTATCGATTGCGTCGGTCCAGCACGCTCGCTTTGCATGCACCGCTTTTCTTTCTCTTCGCATTTTTTGTTGTTGGGCCTATCGTTCACGTCGGTCCAGCACGCTCGCTTTGCAGGCTTAGTCAGGCCCGGGCCACAAATGCGAGCTGCAGACCTCGTTTTGGGTGCTAAAGCGTCGCGGCGAACCGCGGAAGCCCCTCGGGCTGCACCTCTACGGTGTCAAAGTGCATCGTTGCATACGGATCCTTTATAAGAATTTAACGCGCTTATGCTGATGGGTGCGATCATACCAACACTAATGCACCGGATCCCATCAGAACTCCGCAGTCAAGCGTGTTTGGGCGAGAGTAGTACTAGGATGGGTGACCTCCTGGGAAGTCCTCGTGTTGCACCCCTTTTTTCGTTTTCTTCGCATTTTTTTCTTTTTTTTTTTTTTTTTTTAATTTTAGCCGGGCTTATCGATTGCATCGGTCCAGCACGCTCGCTTTGCATTCACCGCTTTTCTTTCTCTTCGCATTTTTTGTTGTTGGGCCTATCGTTCACGTCGGTCCAGCACGCTCGCTTTGCAGGCTTAGTCAGGCCCATGCCACAAATGCGAGCTGCAGACCTCGTTTTGGGTGCTAAAGCGTCGCGGCGAAACGCGGAAGCCCCTCGGGCTGCACCTCTACGGTGTCAAAGTGTATCGTTGCATACGGATCCTTTATAAGAATTTAACGCGCTTATGCTGATGGGTGCGATCATACCAACACTAATGCACCGGATCCCATCAGAACTCCGCAGTTAAGCATGTTTGGGCGCGAGTAGTACTAGGATGGGTGACCTCCTGGGAAGTCCTCGTGTTGCACCCCTTTTTTCGTTTTCTTCGCATTTTTTTCTTTTTTTTTTTTTTTTTTTTTAATTTTAGCCGGGCTTATCGATTGCGTCGGTCCAGCACGCTCGCTTTGCATGCACCGCTTTTTTTTCTCTTCGCATTTTTTGTTGTTGGGCCTATCGTTCACGTCGGTCCAGCACGCTCGCTTTGCAGGCTTAGTCAGGCCCAGGCCACAAATGCGAGCTGCAGACCTCGTTTTGGGTGCTAAAGCGTCGCGGCGAACCGCGGAAGCCCCTCGGGCTGCACCTCTACGGTGTCAAAGTGCATCGTTGCATACGGATCCATTATAAGAATTTAACGCGCTTATGCTGATGGGTGCGATCATACCAACACTAATGCACCGGATCCCATCAGAACTCCGCAGTTAAGCGTGTTTGGGCGAGAGTAGTACTAGGATGGGTGACCTCCTGGGAAGTCCTCGTGTTGCACCCCTTTTTTCGTTTTCTTCGCATTTTTTTCTTTTTTTTTTTTTTTTTTTAATTTTAGCCGGGCTTATCGATTGCGTCGGTCCAGCACGCTCGCTTTGCATGCACCGCTTTTCTTTCTCTTCGCATTTTTTGTTGTTGGGCCTATCGTTCACGTCGGTCCAGCACGCTCGCTTTGCAGGCTTAGTCAGGCCCAGGCCACAAATGCGAGTTGCAGACCTCGTTTTGGGTGCTAAAGCGTCGCGGCAAACCGCGGAAGCCCCTCGGGCTGCACCTCTACGGTGTCAAAGTGCATCGTTGCATACGGATCCTTTATAAGAATTTAACGCGCTTATGCTGATGGGTGCGATCATACCAACACTAATGCACCGGATCCCATCAGAACTCCGCAGTCAAGCGTGTTTGGGCGAGAGTAGTACTAGGATGGGTGACCTCCTGGGAAGTCCTCGTGTTGCACCCCTTTTTTCGTTTTCTTCGCATTTTTTTCTTTTTTTTTTTTTTTTTTAATTTTAGCCGGGCTTATCGATTGCGTCGGTCCAGCACGCTCGCTTTGCATGCACCGCTTTTCTTTCTCTTCGCATTTTTTGTTGTTGGGCCTATCGTTCACGTCGGTCCAGCACGCTCGCTTTGCAGGCTTAGTCAGGCCCAGGCCACAAATGCGAGCTGCAGACCTCGTTTTGGGTGCTAAAGCGTCGCGGCGAACCGCGGAAGCCCCTCGGGCTGCACCTCTACGGTGTCAAAGTGCATCGTTGCATACGGATCCTTTATAAGAATTTAACGCGCTTATGCTGATGGGTGCGATCATACCAACACTAATGCACCGGATCCCATCAGAACTCCGCAGTTAAGCGTGTTTGGGCGAGAGTAGTACTAGGATGGGTGACCTCCTGGGAAGTCCTCGTGTTGCACCCCTTTTTTCGTTTTCTTCGCATTTTTTTTTTTTTTTTTTTAAATTTTAGCCGGGCTTATCGATTGCGTCGGTCCAGCACGCTCGCTTTGCATGCACCGCTTTTCTTTCTCTTCGCATTTTTTGTTGTTGGGCCTATCGTTCACGTCGGTCCAGCACGCTCGCTTTGCAGGCTTTGTCAGGCCCAGGCCACAAATGCGAGCTGCAGACCTCGTTTTGGGTGCTAAAGCGTCGCGGCGAACCGCGGAAGCCCCTCGGGCTGCACCTCTACGGTGTCAAAGTGCATCGTTGCATACGGATCCTTTATAAGAATTTAACGCGCTTATGCTGATGGGTGCGATCATACCAACACTAATGCACCGGATCCCATCAGAACTCCGCAGTTAAGCGTGTTTGGGCGAGAGTAGTACTAGGATGGGTGACCTCCTGGGAAGTCCTCGTGTTGCACCCCTTTTTTCGTTTTCTTCGCATTTTTTTCTTTTTTCTTTTTTTTTTAAATTTTAGCCGGGCTTATCGATTGCGTCGGTCCAGCACGCTCGCTTTGCATGCACCGCTTTTCTTTCTCTTCGCATTTTTTGTTGTTGGGCCTATCGTTCACGTCGGTCCAGCACGCTCGCTTTGCAGGCTTAGTCAGGCCCAGGCCACAAATGCGAGCTGCAGACCTCGTTTTGGGTGCTAAAGCGTCGCGGCGAACCGCGGAAGCCCCTCGGGCTGCACCTCTACGGTGTCAAAGTGCATCGTTGCATACGAATCCTTTATAAGAATTTAACGCGCTTATGCTGATGGGTGCGATCATACCAACACTAATGCACCGGATCCCATCAGAACTCCGCAGTTAAGCGTGTTTGGGCGAGAGTAGTACTAGGATGGGTGACCTCCTGGGAAGTCCTCGTGTTGCACCCCTTTTTTCGTTTTCTTCGCATTTTTTTCTTTTTCTTTTTTTTTTTTTTAATTTTAGCCGGGCTTATCGATTGCGTCGGTCCAGCACGCTCGCTTTGCATGCACCGCTTTTCTTTCTCTTCGCATTTTTTGTTGTTGGGCCTATCGTTCACGTCGGTCCAGCACGCTCGCTTTGCAGGCTTAGTCAGGCCCAGGCCACAAATGCGAGCTGCAGACCTCGTTTTGGGTGCTAAAGCGTCGCGGCGAACCGCGGAAGCCCCTCGGGCTGCACCTCTACGGTGTCAAAGTGCATCGTTGCATACGGATCCTTTATAAGAATTTAACGCGCTTATGCTGATGGGTGCGATCATACCAACACTAATGCACCGGATCCCATCAGAACTCCGCAGTCAAGCGTGTTTGGGCGAGAGTAGTACTAGGATGGGTGACCTCCTGGGAAGTCCTCGTGTTGCACCCCTTTTTTCGTTTTCTTCGCATTTTTTTTTTTTTTTTTTTAATTTTAGCCTGGCTTATCGATTGGGTCGGTCCAGCACGCTCGCTTTGCATGCACCGCTTTTCTTTCTCTTCGCATTTTTTGTTGTTGGGCCTATCGTTCACGTCGGTCCAGCACGCTCGCTTTGCAGGCTTAGTCAGGCCCAGGCCACAAATGCGAGCTGCAGACCTCGTTTTGGGTGCTAAAGCGTCGCGGCGAACCGCGGAAGCCCCTCGGGCTGCACCTCTACGGTGTCAAAGTGCATCGTTGCATACGGATCCTTTATAAGAATTTAACGCGCTTATGCTGATGGGTGCGATCATACCAACACTAATGCACCAGATCCCATCAGAACTCCGCAGTTAAGCGTGTTTGGGCGAGAGTAGTACTAGGATGGGTGACCTCCTGGGAAGTCCTCGTGTTGCACCCCTTTTTTCGTTTTCTTCGCATTTTTTTCTTTTTTTTTTTTTTTTTTTTAATTTTAGCCGGGCTTATCGATTGCGTCGGTCCAGCACGCTCGCTTTGCATGCACCGCTTTTCTTTCTCTTCGCATTTTTTGTTGTTGGGCCTATCGTTCACGTCGGTCCAGCACGCTCGCTTTGCAGGCTTAGTCAGGCCCATGCCACAAATGCGAGCTGCAGACCTCGTTTTGGGTGCTAAAGCGTCGCGGCGAAACGCGGAAGCCCCTCGGGCTGCACCTCTACGGTGTCAAAGTGTATCGTTGCATACGGATCCTTTATAAGAATTTAACGCGCTTATGCTGATGGGTGCGATCATACCAACACTAATGCACCGGATCCCATCAGAACTCCGCAGTTAAGCATGTTTGGGCGAGAGTAGTACTAGGATGGGTGACCTCCTGGGAAGTCCTCGTGTTGCACCCCTTTTTTCGTTTTCTTCGCATTTTTTTCTTTTTTTTTTTTTTTTTTTTTAATTTTAGCCGGGCTTATCGATTGCGTCGGTCCAGCACGCTCGCTTTGCATGCACCGCTTTTTTTTCTCTTCGCATTTTTTGTTGTTGGGCCTATCGTTCACGTCGGTCCAGCACGCTCGCTTTGCAGGCTTAGTCAGGCCCAGGCCACAAATGCGAGCTGCAGACCTCGTTTTGGGTGCTAAAGCGTCGCGGCGAACCGCGGAAGCCCCTCGGGCTGCACCTCTACGGTGTCAAAGTGCATCGTTGCATACGGATCCTTTATAAGAATTTAACGCGCTTATGCTGATGGGTGCGATCATACCAACACTAATGCACCGGATCCCATCAGAACTCCGCAGTTAAGCGTGTTTGGGCGAGAGTAGTACTAGGATGGGTGACCTCCTGGGAAGTCCTCGTGTTGCACCCCTTTTTTCGTTTTCTTCGCATTTTTTTCTTTTTTTTTTTTTTTTTTTTAATTTTAGCCGGGCTTATCGATTGCGTCGGTCCAGCACGCTCGCTTTGCATGCACCGCTTTTCTTTCTCTTCGCATTTTTTGTTGTTGGGCCTATCGTTCACGTCGGTCCAGCACGCTCGCTTTGCAGGCTTAGTCAGGCCCAGGCCACAAATGCGAGTTGCAGACCTCGTTTTGGGTGCTAAAGCGTCGCGGCGAACCGCGGAAGCCCCTCGGGCTGCACCTCTACGGTGTCAAAGTGCATCGTTGCATACGGATCCTTTATAAGAATTTAACGCGCTTATGCTGATGGGTGCGATCATACCAACACTAATGCACCGGATCCCATCAGAACTCCGCAGTCAAGCGTGTTTGGGCGAGAGTAGTACTAGGATGGGTGACCTCCTGGGAAGTCCTCGTGTTGCACCCCTTTTTTCGTTTTCTTCGCATTTTTTTCTTTTTTTTTTTTTTTTTTTAATTTTAGCCGGGCTTATCGATTGCGTCGGTCCAGCACGCTCGCTTTGCATGCACCGCTTTTCTTTCTCTTCGCATTTTTTGTTGTTGGGCCTATCGTTCACGTCGGTCCAGCACGCTCGCTTTGCAGGCTTAGTCAGGCCCAGGCCACAAATGCGAGCTGCAGACCTCGTTTTGGGTGCTAAAGCGTCGCGGCGAACCGCGGAAGCCCCTCGGGCTGCACCTCTACGGTGTCAAAGTGCATCGTTGCATACGGATCCTTTATAAGAATTTAACGCGCTTATGCTGATGGGTGCGATCATACCAACACTAATGCACCGGATCCCATCAGAACTCCGCAGTTAAGCGTGTTTGGGCGAGAGTAGTACTAGGATGGGTGACCTCCTGGGAAGTCCTCGTGTTGCACCCCTTTTTTCGTTTTCTTCGCATTTTTTTTTTTTTTTTTTTTAAATTTTAGCCGGGCTTATCGATTGCGTCGGTCCAGCACGCTCGCTTTGCATGCACCGCTTTTCTTTCTCTTCGCATTTTTTGTTGTTGGGCCTATCGTTCACGTCGGTCCAGCACGCTCGCTTTGCAGGCTTTGTCAGGCCCAGGCCACAAATGCGAGCTGCAGACCTCGTTTTGGGTGCTAAAGCGTCGCGGCGAACCGCGGAAGCCCCTCGGGCTGCACCTCTACGGTGTCAAAGTGCATCGTTGCATACGGATCCTTTATAAGAATTTAACGCGCTTATGCTGATGGGTGCGATCATACCAACACTAATGCACCGGATCCCATCAGAACTCCGCAGTTAAGCGTGTTTGGGCGAGAGTAGTACTAGGATGGGTGACCTCCTGGGAAGTCCTCGTGTTGCACCCCTTTTTTCGTTTTCTTCGCATTTTTTTCTTTTTTTTTTTTTTTTTAAATTTTAGCCGGGCTTATCGATTGCGTCGGTCCAGCACGCTCGCTTTGCATGCACCGCTTTTCTTTCTCTTCGCATTTTTTGTTGTTGGGCCTATCGTTCACGTCGGTCCAGCACGCTCGCTTTGCAGGCTTAGTCAGGCCCAGGCCACAAATGCGAGCTGCAGACCTCGTTTTGGGTGCTAAAGCGTCGCGGCGAACCGCGGAAGCCCCTCGGGCTGCACCTCTACGGTGTCAAAGTGCATCGTTGCATACGAATCCTTTATAAGAATTTAACGCGCTTATGCTGATGGGTGCGATCATACCAACACTAATGCACCGGATCCCATCAGAACTCCGCAGTTAAGCGTGTTTGGGCGAGAGTAGTACTAGGATGGGTGACCTCCTGGGAAGTCCTCGTGTTGCACCCCTTTTTTCGTTTTCTTCGCATTTTTTTCTTTTTTTTTTTTTTTTTTTAATTTTAGCCGGGCTTATCGATTGCGTCGGTCCAGCACGCTCGCTTTGCATGCACCGCTTTTCTTTCTCTTCGCATTTTTTGTTGTTGGGCCTATCGTTCACGTCGGTCCAGCACGCTCGCTTTGCAGGCTTAGTCAGGCCCGGGCCACAAATGCGAGCTGCAGACCTCGTTTTGGGTGCTAAAGCGTCGCGGCGAACCGCGGAAGCCCCTCGGGCTGCACCTCTACGGTGTCAAAGTGCATCGTTGCATACGGATCCTTTATAAGAATTTAACGCGCTTATGCTGATGGGTGCGATCATACCAACACTAATGCACCGGATCCCATCAGAACTCCGCAGTCAAGCGTGTTTGGGCGAGAGTAGTACTAGGATGGGTGACCTCCTGGGAAGTCCTCGTGTTGCACCCCTTTTTTCGTTTTCTTCGCATTTTTTTCTTTTTTTTTTTTTTTTTTTTAATTTTAGCCGGGCTTATCGATTGCGTCGGTCCAGCACGCTCGCTTTGCATTCACCGCTTTTCTTTCTCTTCGCATTTTTTGTTGTTGGGCCTATCGTTCACGTCGGTCCAGCACGCTCGCTTTGCAGGCTTAGTCAGGCCCATGCCACAAATGCGAGCTGCAGACCTCGTTTTGGGTGCTAAAGCGTCGCGGCGAAACGCGGAAGCCCCTCGGGCTGCACCTCTACGGTGTCAAAGTGTATCGTTGCATACGGATCCTTTATAAGAATTTAACGCGCTTATGCTGATGGGTGCGATCATACCAACACTAATGCACCGGATCCCATCAGAACTCCGCAGTTAAGCATGTTTGGGCGAGAGTAGTACTAGGATGGGTGACCTCCTGGGAAGTCCTCGTGTTGCACCCCTTTTTTCGTTTTCTTCGCATTTTTTTCTTTTTTTTTTTTTTTTTTTTTTTAATTTTAGCCGGGCTTATCGATTGCGTCGGTCCAGCACGCTCGCTTTGCATGCACCGCTTTTTTTTCTCTTCGCATTTTTTGTTGTTGGGCCTATCGTTCACGTCGGTCCAGCACGCTCGCTTTGCAGGCTTAGTCAGGCCCAGGCCACAAATGCGAGCTGCAGACCTCGTTTTGGGTGCTAAAGCGTCGCGGCGAACCGCGGAAGCCCCTCGGGCTGCACCTCTACGGTGTCAAAGTGCATCGTTGCATACGGATCCTTTATAAGAATTTAACGCGCTTATGCTGATGGGTGCGATCATACCAACACTAATGCACCGGATCCCATCAGAACTCCGCAGTTAAGCGTGTTTGGGCGAGAGTAGTACTAGGATGGGTGACCTCCTGGGAAGTCCTCGTGTTGCACCCCTTTTTTCGTTTTCTTCGCATTTTTTTCTTTTTTTTTTTTTTTTTTTTTAATTTTAGCCGGGCTTATCGATTGCGTCGGTCCAGCACGCTCGCTTTGCATGCACCGCTTTTCTTTCTCTTCGCATTTTTTGTTGTTGGGCCTATCGTTCACATCGGTCCAGCACGCTCGCTTTGCAGGCTTAGTCAGGCCCAGGCCACAAATGCGAGTTGCAGACCTCGTTTTGGGTGCTAAAGCGTCGCGGCGAACCGCGGAAGCCCCTCGGGCTGCACCTCTACGGTGTCAAAGTGCATCGTTGCATACGGATCCTTTATAAGAATTTAACGCGCTTATGCTGATGGGTGCGATCATACCAACACTAATGCACCGGATCCCATCAGAACTCCGCAGTCAAGCGTGTTTGGGCGAGAGTAGTACTAGGATGGGTGACCTCCTGGGAAGTCCTCGTGTTGCACCCCTTTTTTCGTTTTCTTCGCATTTTTTTCTTTTTTTTTTTTTTTTTTAAATTTTAGCCGGGCTTATCGATTGCGTCGGTCCAGCACGCTCGCTTTGCATGCACCGCTTTTCTTTCTCTTCGCATTTTTTGTTGTTGGGCCTATCGTTCACGTCGGTCCAGCACGCTCGCTTTGCAGGCTTAGTCAGGCCCAGGCCACAAATGCGAGCTGCAGACCTCGTTTTGGGTGCTAAAGCGTCGCGGCGAACCGCGGAAGCCCCTCGGGCTGCACCTCTACGGTGTCAAAGTGCATCGTTGCATACGGATCCTTTATAAGAATTTAACGCGCTTATGCTGATGGGTGCGATCATACCAACACTAATACACCGGATCCCATCAGAACTCCGCAGTTAAGCGTGTTTGGGCGAGAGTAGTACTAGGATGGGTGACCTCCTGGGAAGTCCTCGTGTTGCACCCCTTTTTTCGTTTTCTTCGCATTTTTTTTTTTTTTTTTTAAATTTTAGCCGGGCTTATCGATTGCGTCGGTCCAGCACGCTCGCTTTGCATGCACCGCTTTTCTTTCTCTTCGCATTTTTTGTTGTTGGGCCTATCGTTCACGTCGGTCCAGCACGCTCGCTTTGCAGGCTTTGTCAGGCCCAGGCCACAAATGCGAGCTGCAGACCTCGTTTTGGGTGCTAAAGCGTCGCGGCGAACCGCGGAAGCCCCTCGGGCTGCACCTCTACGGTGTCAAAGTGCATCGTTGCATACGGATCCTTTATAAGAATTTAACGCGCTTATGCTGATGGGTGCGATCATACCAACACTAATGCACCGGATCCCATCAGAACTCCGCAGTTAAGCGTGTTTGGGCGAGAGTAGTACTAGGATGGGTGACCTCCTGGGAAGTCCTCGTGTTGCACCCCTTTTTTCGTTTTCTTCGCATTTTTTTCTTTTTTTTTTTTTTTTTTTTAATTTTAGCCGGGCTTATCGATTGCGTCGGTCCAGCACGCTCGCTTTGCATGCACCGCTTTTCTTTCTCTTCGCATTTTTTGTTGTTGGGCCTATCGTTCACGTCGGTCCAGCACGCTCGCTTTGCAGGCTTAGTCAGGCCCAGGCCACAAATGCGAGCTGCAGACCTCGTTTTGGGTGCTAAAGCGTCGCGGCGAACCGCGGAAGCCCCTCGGGCTGCACCTCTACGGTGTCAAAGTGCATCGTTGCATACGAATCCTTTATAAGAATTTAACGCGCTTATGCTGATGGGTGCGATCATACCAACACTAATGCACCGGATCCCATCAGAACTCCGCAGTTAAGCGTGTTTGGGCGAGAGTAGTACTAGGATGGGTGACCTCCTGGGAAGTCCTCGTGTTGCACCCCTTTTTTCGTTTTCTTCGCATTTTTTTCTTTTTTTTTTTTTTTTTTTAATTTTAGCCGGGCTTATCGATTGCGTCGGTCCAGCACGCTCGCTTTGCATGCACCGCTTTTCTTTCTCTTCGCATTTTTTGTTGTTGGGCCTATCGTTCACGTCGGTCCAGCACGCTCGCTTTGCAGGCTTAGTCAGGCCCGGGCCACAAATGCGAGCTGCAGACCTCGTTTTGGGTGCTAAAGCGTCGCGGCGAACCGCGGAAGCCCCTCGGGCTGCACCTCTACGGTGTCAAAGTGCATCGTTGCATACGGATCCTTTATAAGAATTTAACGCGCTTATGCTGATGGGTGCGATCATACCAACACTAATGCACCGGATCCCATCAGAACTCCGCAGTCAAGCGTGTTTGGGCGAGAGTAGTACTAGGATGGGTGACCTCCTGGGAAGTCCTCGTGTTGCACCCCTTTTTTCGTTTTCTTCGCATTTTTTTCTTTTTTTTTTTTTTTTTTTTAATTTTAGCCGGGCTTATCTATTGCGTCGGTCCAGCACGCTCGCTTTGCATTCACCGCTTTTCTTTCTCTTCGCATTTTTTGTTGTTGGGCCTATCGTTCACGTCGGTCCAGCACGCTCGCTTTGCAGGCTTAGTCAGGCCCATGCCACAAATGCGAGCTGCAGACCTCGTTTTGGGTGCTAAAGCGTCGCGGCGAAACGCGGAAGCCCCTCGGGCTGCACCTCTACGGTGTCAAAGTGTATCGTTGCATACGGATCCTTTATAAGAATTTAACGCGCTTATGCTGATGGGTGCGATCATACCAACACTAATGCACCGGATCCCATCAGAACTCCGCAGTTAAGCATGTTTGGGCGAGAGTAGTACTAGGATGGGTGACCTCCTGGGAAGTCCTCGTGTTGCACCCCTTTTTTCGTTTTCTTCGCATTTTTTTCTTTTTTTTTTTTTTTTTTTTTTTAATTTTAGCCGGGCTTATCGATTGCGTCGGTCCAGCACGCTCGCTTTGCATGCACCGCTTTTTTTTCTCTTCGCATTTTTTGTTGTTGGGCCTATCGTTCACGTCGGTCCAGCACGCTCGCTTTGCAGGCTTAGTCAGGCCCAGGCCACAAATGCGAGCTGCAGACCTCGTTTTGGGTGCTAAAGCGTCGCGGCGAACCGCGGAAGCCCCTCGGGCTGCACCTCTACGGTGTCAAAGTGCATCGTTGCATACGGATCCTTTATAAGAATTTAACGCGCTTATGCTGATGGGTGCGATCATACCAACACTAATGCACCGGATCCCATCAGAACTCCGCAGTTAAGCGTGTTTGGGCGAGAGTAGTACTAGGATGGGTGACCTCCTGGGAAGTCCTCGTGTTGCACCCCTTTTTTCGTTTTCTTCGCATTTTTTTTTTTTTTTTTTTTTTTTAATTTTAGCCGGGCTTATCGATTGCGTCGGTCCAGCACGCTCGCTTTGCATGCACCGCTTTTCTTTCTCTTCGCATTTTTTGTTGTTGGGCCTATCGTTCACATCGGTCCAGCACGCTCGCTTTGCAGGCTTAGTCAAGCCCAGGCCACAAATGCGAGTTGCAGACCTCGTTTTGGGTGCTAAAGCGTCGCGGCGAACCGCGGAAGCCCCTCGGGCTGCACCTCTACGGTGTCAAAGTGCATCGTTGCATACGGATCCTTTATAAGAATTTAACGCGCTTATGCTGATGGGTGCGATCATACCAACACTAATGCACCGGATCCCATCAGAACTCCGCAGTCAAGCGTGTTTGGGCGAGAGTAGTACTAGGATGGGTGACCTCCTGGGAAGTCCTCGTGTTGCACCCCTTTTTTCGTTTTCTTCGCATTTTTTTCTTTTTTTTTTTTTTTTTTTAATTTTAGCCGGGCTTATCGATTGCGTCGGTCCAGCACGCTCGCTTTGCATGCACCGCTTTTCTTTCTCTTCGCATTTTTTGTTGTTGGGCCTATCGTTCACGTCGGTCCAGCACGCTCGCTTTGCAGGCTTAGTCAGGCCCAGGCCACAAATGCGAGCTGCAGACCTCGTTTTGGGTGCTAAAGCGTCGCGGCGAACCGCGGAAGCCCCTCGGGCTGCACCTCTACGGTGTCAAAGTGCATCGTTGCATACGGATCCTTTATAAGAATTTAACGCGCTTATGCTGATGGGTGCGATCATACCAACACTAATGCACCGGATCCCATCAGAACTCCGCAGTTAAGCGTGTTTGGGCGAGAGTAGTACTAGGATGGGTGACCTCCTGGGAAGTCCTCGTGTTGCACCCCTTTTTTCGTTTTCTTCGCATTTTTTTTTTTTTTTTTTAAATTTTAGCCGGGCTTATCGATTGCGTCGGTCCAGCACGCTCGCTTTGCATGCACCGCTTTTCTTTCTCTTCGCATTTTTTGTTGTTGGGCCTATCGTTCACGTCGGTCCAGCACGCTCGCTTTGCAGGCTTTGTCAGGCCCAGGCCACAAATGCGAGCTGCAGACCTCGTTTTGGGTGCTAAAGCGTCGCGGCGAACCGCGGAAGCCCCTCGGGCTGCACCTCTACGGTGTCAAAGTGCATCGTTGCATACGGATCCTTTATAAGAATTTAACGCGCTTATGCTGATGGGTGCGATCATACCAACACTAATGCACCGGATCCCATCAGAACTCCGCAGTTAAGCGTGTTTGGGCGAGAGTAGTACTAGGATGGGTGACCTCCTGGGAAGTCCTCGTGTTGCACCCCTTTTTTCGTTTTCTTCGCATTTTTTTCTTTTTTTTTTTTTTTTTTTTTAATTTTAGCCGGGCTTATCGATTGCGTCGGTCCAGCACGCTCGCTTTGCATGCACCGCTTTTTTTTCTCTTCGCATTTTTTGTTGTTGGGCCTATCGTTCACGTCGGTCCAGCACGCTCGCTTTGCAGGCTTAGTCAGGCCCAGGCCACAAATGCGAGCTGCAGACCTCGTTTTGGGTGCTAAAGCGTCGCGGCGAACCGCGGAAGCCCCTCGGGCTGCACCTCTACGGTGTCAAAGTGCATCGTTGCATACGAATCCTTTATAAGAATTTAACGCGCTTATGCTGATGGGTGCGATCATACCAACACTAATGCACCGGATCCCATCAGAACTCCGCAGTTAAGCGTGTTTGGGCGAGAGTAGTACTAGGATGGGTGGCCTCCTGGGAAGTCCTCGTGTTGCACCCCTTTTTTCGTTTTCTTCGCATTTTTTTCTTTTTTTTTTTTTTTTTTTAATTTTAGCCGGGCTTATCGATTGCGTCGGTCCAGCACGCTCGCTTTGCATGCACCGCTTTTCTTTCTCTTCGCATTTTTTGTTGTTGGGCCTATCGTTCACGTCGGTCCAGCACGCTCGCTTTGCAGGCTTAGTCAGGCCCGGGCCAAAAATGCGAGCCGCAGACCTCGTTTTGGGTGCTAAAGCGTCGCGGCGAACCGCGGAAGCCCCTCGGGCTGCACCTCTACGGTGTCAAAGTGCATCGTTGCATACGGATCCTTTATAAGAATTTAACGCGCTTATGCTGATGGGTGCGATCATACCAACACTAATGCACCGGATCCCATCAGAACTCCGCAGTCAAGCGTGTTTGGGCGAGAGTAGTACTAGGATGGGTGACCTCCTGGGAAGTCCTCGTGTTGCACCCCTTTTTTCGTTTTCTTCGCATTTTTTTCTTTTTTTTTTTTTTTTTTTTTAATTTTAGCCGGGCTTATCGATTGCGTCGGTCCAGCACGCTCGCTTTGCATTCACCGCTTTTCTTTCTCTTCGCATTTTTTGTTGTTGGGCCTATCGTTCACGTCGGTCCAGCACGCTCGCTTTGCAGGCTTAGTCAGGCCCAGGCCACAAATGCGAGCTGCAGACCTCGTTTTGGGTGCTAAAGCGTCGCGGCGAATCGCGGAAGCCCCTCGGGCTGCACCTCTACGGTGTCAAAGTGCATCGTTGCATACGGATCCTTTATAAGAATTTAACGCGCTTATGCTGATGGGTGCGATCATACCAACACTAATGCACCGGATCCCATCAGAACTCCGCTGTCAAGCGTGTTTGGGCGAGAGTAGTACTAGGATGGGTGACCTCCTGGGAAGTCCTCGTGTTGCACCCCTTTTTTCGTTTTCTTCGCATTTTTTTCTTTTTCTTTTTTTTTTTTTTTAATTTTAGCCGGGCTTATCGATTGCGTCGGTCCAGCACGCTCGCTTTGCATGCACCGCTTTTCTTTCTCTTCGCATTTTTTGTTGTTGGGCCTATCGTTCACGTCGGTCCAGCACGCTCGCTTTGCAGGCTTAGTCAGGCCCAGGCCACAAATGCGAGCTGCAGACCTCGTTTTGGGTGCTAAAGCGTCGCGGCGAACCGCGGAAGCCCCTCGGGCTGCACCTCTACGGTGTCAAAGTGCATCGTTGCATACGGATCCTTTATAAGAATTTAACGCGCTTATGCTGATGGGTGCGATCATACCAACACTAATGCACCGGATCCCATCAGAACTCCGCAGTTAAGCGTGTTTGGGCGAGAGTAGTACTAGGATGGGTGACCTCCTGGGAAGTCCTCGTGTTGCACCCCTTTTTTCGTTTTCTTCGCATTTTTTTCTTTTTTTTTTTTTTTTTTTTAATTTTAGCCGGGCTTATCGATTGCGTCTGTCCAGCACGCTCGCTTTGCATGCACCGCTTTTCTTTCTCTTCGCATTTTTTGTTGTTGGGCCTATCGTTCACGTCGGTCCAGCACGCTCGCTTTGCAGGCTTAGTCAGGCCCAGGCCACAAATGCGAGCTGCAGACCTCGTTTTGGGTGCTAAAGCGTCGCGGCGAACCGCGGAAGCCCCTCGGGCTGCACCTCTACGGTGTCAAAGTGCATCGTTGCATACGGATCCTTTATAAGAATTTAACGCGCTTATGCTGATGGGTGCGATCATACCAACACTAATGCACCGGATCCCATCAGAACTCCGCAGTTAAGCGTGTTTGGGCGAGAGTAGTACTAGGATGGGTGACCTCCTGGGAAGTCCTCGTGTTGCACCCCTTTTTTCGTTTTCTTCGCATTTTTTTTTTTTTTTTTTTTTTTAAATTTTAGCCGGGCTTATCGATTGTGTCGGTCCAGCACGCTCGCTTTGCATGCACCGCTTTTCTTTCTCTTCGCATTTTTTGTTGTTGGGCCTATCGTTCACGTCGGTCCAGCACGCTCGCTTTGCAGGCTTAGTCAGGCCCAGGCCACAAATGCGAGCTGCAGACCTCGTTTTGGGTGCTAAAGCGTCGCGGCGAACCGCGGAAGCCCCTCGGGCTGCACCTCTACGGTGTCAAAGTGCATCGTTGCATACGGATCCTTTATAAGAATTTAACGCGCTTATGCTGATGGGTGCGATCATACCAACACTAATGCACCGGATCCCATCAGAACTCCGCAGTTAAGCGTGTTTGGGCGAGAGTAGTACTAGGATGGGTGACCTCCTGGGAAGTCCTCGTGTTGCACCCCTTTTTTCGTTTTCTTCGCATTTTTTTTTTTTTTTTTAATTTTAGCCGGGCTTATCGATTGCGTCGGTCCAGCACGCTCGCTTTGCATGCACCGCTTTTCTTTCTCTTCGCATTTTTTGTTGTTGGGCCTATCGTTCACGTCGGTCCTGCACGCTCGCTTTGCAGGCTTAGTCAGGCCCAGGCCACAAATGCGAGCTGCAGACCTCGTTTTGGGTGCTAAAGCGTCGCGGCGAACCGCGGAAGCCCCTCGGGCTGCACCTCTACGGTGTCAAAGTGCATCGTTGCATACGGATCCTTTATAAGAATTTAACGCGCTTATGCTGATGGGTGCGATCATACCAACACTAATGCACCGGATCCCATCAGAACTCCGCAGTCAAGCGTGTTTGGGCGAGAGTAGTACTAGGATGGGTGACCTCCTGGGAAGTCCTCGTGTTGCACCCCTTTTTTCGTTTTCTTCGCATTTTTTTCTTTTTTTTTTTTTTTTTTTTAATTTTAGCCGGGCTTATCGATTGCGTCGGTCCAGCACGCTCGCTTTGCATGCACCGCTTTTCTTTCTCTTCGCATTTTTTGTTGTTGGGCCTATCGTTCACGTCGGTCCAGCACGCTCGCTTTGCAGGCTTAGTCAGGCCCAGGCCACAAATGCGAGCTGCAGACCTCGTTTTGGGTGCTAAAGCGTCGCGGCGAACCGCGGAAGCCCCTCGGGCTGCACCTCTACGGTGTCAAAGTGCATCGTTGCATACGGATCCTTTATAAGAATTTAACGCGCTTATGCTGATGGGTGCGATCATACCAACACTAATGCACCGGATCCCATCAGAACTCCGCAGTTAAGCGTGTTTGGGCGAGAGTAGTACTAGGATGGGTGACCTCCTGGGAAGTCCTCGTGTTGCACCCCTTTTTTCGTTTTCTTCGCATTTTTTTCTTTTTTTTTTTTTTTTTTTTAATTTTAGCCGGGCTTATCGATTGCGTCGGTCCAGCACGCTCGCTTTGCATGCACCGCTTTTCTTTCTCTTCGCATTTTTTGTTGTTGGGCCTATCGTTCACGTCGGTCCAGCACGCTCGCTTTGCAGGCTTAGTCAGGCCCAGGCCACAAATGCG
>CM066166.1:39320153-39322653 GCA_033629205.1 Lithocarpus polystachyus | reverse complement strand
AGTCCTCGTGTTGCACCCCTTTTTTCGTTTTCTTCGTCTTTTTTTCTTTTCTTTTTTTTTTTTCTTTTTTTTTAATTTTAGCCGGGCTTATCGATTGCGTCGGTCCAGCACGCTCGCTTTGCATGCACCGCTTTTCTTTCTCTTCGCATTTTTTGTTGTTGGGCCTATCGTTCACGTCGGTCCAGCAGGCTCGCTTTGCAGGCTTAGTCAGGCCCAGGCCACAAATGCGAGCTGCAGACCTCGTTTTGGGTGCTAAAGCGTCGCGGCGAACCGCGGAAGCCCCTCGGGCTGCACCTCTACGGTGTCAAAGTGCATCGTTGCATACGGATCCTTTATAAGAATTTAACGCGCTTATGCTGATGGGTGCGATCATACCAACACTAATGCACCGGATCCCATCAGAACTCCGCAGTTAAGCGTGTTTGGGCGAGAGTAGTACTAGGATGGGTGACCACCTGGGAAGTCCTCGTGTTGCACCCCTTTTTTCGTTTTCTTCGCATTTTTTTTTTTTTTTTTTTTAATTTTAGCCGGGCTTATCGATTGCGTCGGTCCAGCACGCTCGCTTTGCATGCACCGCTTTTCTTTCTCTTCGCATTTTTTGTTGTTGGGCCTATCGTTCACGTCGGTCCAGCACGCTCGCTTTGCAGGCTTAGTCAGGCCCAGGCCACAAATGCGAGCTGCAGACCTCGTTTTGGGTGCTAAAGCGTCGCGGCGAACCGCGGAAGCCCCTCGGGCCGCACCTCTACGGTGTCAAAGTGCATCGTTGCATACGGATCCTTTATAAGAATTTAACGCGCTTATGCTGATGGGTGCGATCATACCAACACTAATGCACCGGATCCCATCAGAACTCCGCAGTTAAGCGTGTTTGGGCGAGAGTAGTACTAGGATGGGTGACCTCCTGGGAAGTCCTCGTGTTGCACCCCATTTTTCGTTTTCTTCGCATTTTTTTCTTTTTTTTTTTTTTTTTTTTTAATTTTAGCCGGGCTTATCGATTGCGTCGGTCCAGCACGCTCGCTTTGCATGCACCGCTTTTCTTTCTCTTCGCATTTTTTGTTGTTGGGCCTATCGTTCACGTCGGTCCAGCACGCTCGCTTTGCAGGCTTAGTCAGGCCCAGGCCACAAATGCGAGCTGCAGACCTCGTTTTGGGTGCTAAAGCGTCGCGGCGAACCGCGGAAGCCCCTCGGGCTGCACCTCTACGGTGTCAAAGTGCATCGTTGCATACGGATCCTTTATAAGAATTTAACGCGCTTATGCTGATGGGTGCGATCATACCAACACTAATGCACCGGATCCCATCAGAACTCCGCAGTTAAGCGTGTTTGGGCGAGAGTAGTACTAGGATGGGTGACCTCCTGGGAAGTCCTCGTGTTGCACCCCTTTTTTCGTTTTCTTCGCATTTTTTTCTTTTTTTTTTTTTTTTTTTTTAATTTTAGCCGGGCTTATCGATTGCGTCGGTCCAGCACGCTCGCTTTGCATGCACCGCTTTTCTTTCTCTTCGCAATTTTTGTTGTTGGGCCTATCGTTCACGTCGGTCCAGCACGCTCGCTTTGCAGGCTTAGTCAGGCCCAGGCCACAAATGCGAGCTGCAGACCTCGTTTTGGGTGCTAAAGCGTCGCGGCGAACCGCGGAAGCCCCTCGGGCTGCACCTCTACGGTGTCAAAGTGCATCGTTGCATACGGATCCTTTATAAGAATTTAACGCGCTTATGCTGATGGGTGCGATCATACCAACACTAATGCACCGGATCCCATCAGAACTCCGCAGTTAAGCGTGTTTGGGCGAGAGTAATACTAGGATGGGTGACCTCCTGGGAAGTCCTCGTGTTGCACCCCTTTTTTCGTTTTCTTCGCATTTTTTTCTTTTTTTTTTTTTTTTTTTAATTTTAGCCGGGCTTATCGATTGCGTCGGTCCAGCACGCTCGCTTTGCATGCACCGCTTTTCTTTCTCTTCGCATTTTTTGTTGTTGGGCCTATCGTTCACGTCGGTCCAGCACGCTCGCTTTGCAGGCTTAGTCAGGCCCAGGCCACAAATGCGAGCTGCAGACCTCGTTTTGGGTGCTAAAGCGTCGCGGCGAACCGCGGAAGCCCCTCGGGCTGCACCTCTACGGTGTCAAAGTGCATCGTTGCATACGGATCCTTTATAAGAATTTAACGCGCTTATGCTGATGGGTGCGATCATACCAACACTAATGCACCGGATCCCATCAGAACTCCGCAGTTAAGCGTGTTTGGGCGAGAGTAGTACTAGGATGGGTGACCTCCTGGGAAGTCCTCGTGTTGCAGCCCTTTTTTCGTTTTCTTCGCATTTTTTTCTTTTTTTTTTTTTTTTTTTTAATTTTAGCCGGGCTTATCGATTGCGTCGGTCCAGCACGCTCGCTTTGCATGCACCGCTTTTCTTTCTCTTCGCATTTTTTGTTGTTGGGCCTATCGTTCACGTCGGTCCAGCACGCTCGCTTTGCAGGCTTAGTCAGGCCCAGGCCACAAATGCGAGCTGCAG
>CM066166.1:39297653-39315153 GCA_033629205.1 Lithocarpus polystachyus | reverse complement strand
CGAACCGCGGAAGCCCCTCGGGCTGCACCTCTACGGTGTCAAAGTGCATCGTTGCATACGGATCCTTTATAAGAATTTAACGCGCTTATGCTGATGGGTGCGATCATACCAACACTAATGCACCGGATCCCATCAGAACTCCGCAGTTAAGCGTGTTTGGGCGAGAGTAGTACTAGGATGGGTGACCTCCTGGGAAGTCCTCGTCTTGCACCCCTTTTTTCGTTTTCTTCGCATTTTTTTCTTTTTTTTTTTTTTTTTTTAATTTTAGCCGGGCTTATCGATTGCGTCGGTCCAGCACGCTCGCTTTGCATGCACCGCTTTTCTTTCTCTTCGCATTTTTTGTTGTTGGGCCTATCGTTCACGTCGGTCCTGCACGCTCGCTTTGCAGGCTTAGTCAGGCCCAGGCCACAAATGCGAGCTGCAGACCTCGTTTTGGGTGCTAAAGCGTCGCGGCGAACCGCGGAAGCCCCTCGGGCTGCACCTCTACGGTGTCAAAGTGCATCGTTGCATACGGATCCTTTATAAGAATTTAACGCGCTTATGCTGATGGGTGCGATCATACCAACACTAATGCACCGGATCCCATCAGAACTCCGCAGTTAAGCGTGTTTGGGCGAGAGTAGTACTAGGATGGGTGACCTCCTGGGAAGTCCTCGTGTTGCACCCCTTTTTTCGTTTTCTTCGCATTTTTTTCTTTTTTTTTTTTTTTTTTTTAATTTTAGCCGGGCTTATCGATTGCGTCGGTCCAGCACGCTCGCTTTGCATGCACCGCTTTTCTTTCTCTTCGCATTTTTTGTTGTTGGGCTATCGTTCACGTCGGTCCAGCACGCTCGCTTTGCAGGCTTAGTCAGGCCCAGGCCACAAATGCGAGCTGCAGACCTCGTTTTGGGTGCTAAAGCGTCGCGGCGAACCGCGGAAGCCCCTCGGGCTGCACCTCTACGGTGTCAAAGTGCATCGTTGCATACGGATCCTTTATAAGAATTTAACGCGCTTATGCTGATGGGTGCGATCATACCAACACTAATGCACCGGATCCCATCAGAACTCCGCAGTTAAGCGTGTTTGGGCGAGAGTAGTACTAGGATGGGTGACCTCCTGGGAAGTCCTCGTGTTGCACCCCTTTTTTCGTGTTCTTCGCATTTTTTTCTTTTTTTTTTTTTTTTTTAATTTTAGCCGGGCTTATCGATTGCGTCGGTCCAGCACGCTCGCTTTGCATGCACCGCTTTTCTTTCTCTTCGCATTTTTTGTTGTTGGGCCTATCGTTCACGTCGGTCCAGCACGCTCGCTTTGCAGGCTTAGTCAGGCCCATGCCACAAATGCGAGCTGCAGACCTCGTTTTGGGTGCTAAAGCGTCGCGGCGAACCGCGGAAGACCCTCGGGCTACACCTCTACGGTGTCAAAGTGCATCGTTGCATACGGATCCTTTATAAGAATTTAACGCGCTTATGCTGATGGGTGCGATCATACCAACACTAATGCACCGGATCCCATCAGAACTCCGCAGTTAAGCGTGTTTGGGCGAGAGTAGTACTAGGATGGGTGACCTCCTGGGAAGTCCTCGTGTTGCACCCCTTTTTTCGTTTTCTTCGCATTTTTTTCTTTTTTTTTTTTTTTTTTTAATTTTAGCCGGGCTTATCGATTGCGTCGGTCCAGCACGCTCGCTTTGCATGCACCGCTTTTCTTTCTCTTCGCATTTTTTGTTGTTGGGCCTATCGTTCACGTCGGTCCAGCACGCTCGCTTTGCAGGCTTAGTCAGGCCCAGGCCACAAATGCGAGCTGCAGACCTCGTTTTGGGTGCTAAAGCGTCGCGGCGAACCGCGGAAGCCCCTCGGGCTGCACCTCTACGGTGTCAAAGTGCATCGTTGCATACGGATCCTTTATAAGAATTTAACGCGCTTATGCTGATGGGTGCGATCATACCAGCACTAATGCACCGGATCCCATCAGAACTCCGCAGTTAAGCGTGTTTGGGCGAGAGTAGTACTAGGATGGGTGACCTCCTGGGAAGTCCTCGTGTTGCACCCCTTTTTTCGTTTTCCTCGCATTTTTTTCTTTTTTTTTTTTTTTTTTAATTTTAGCCGGGCTTATCGATTGCGTCGGTCCAGCACGCTCGCTTTGCATGCCCCGCTTTTCTTTCTCTTCGCATTTTTTGTTGTTGGGCCTATCGTTCACGTCGGTCCAGCACGCTCGCTTTGCAGGCTTAGTCAGGCCCAGGCCACAAATGCGAGCTGCAGACCTCGTTTTGGGTGCTAAAGCGTCGCGGCGAACCGCGGAAGCCCCTCGGGCTGCACCTCTACGGTGTCAAAGTGCATCGTTGCATACGGATCCTTTATAAGAATTTAACGCGCTTATGCTGATGGGTGCGATCATACCAACACTAATGCACCGGATCCCATCAGAACTCCACAGTTAAGCGTGTTTGGGGAGAGTAGTACTAGGATGGGTGACTTCCTGGGAAGTCCTCGTGTTGCACCCCTTTTTTCGTTTTCTTCGCATTTTTTTCTTTTTTTTTTTTTTTTTTTTTAATTTTAGCCGGGCTTATCGATTGCGTCGGTCCAGCACGCTCGCTTTGCATGCACCGCTTTTCTTTCTCTTCGCATTTTTTGTTGTTGGGCCTATCGTTCACGTCGGTCCAGCACGCTCGCTTTGCAGGCTTAGTCAGGCCCAGGCCACAAATGCGAGCTGCAGACCTCGTTTTGGGGGCTAAAGCGTCGCGGCGAACCGCGGAAGCCCCTCGGGCTGCACCTCTACGGTGTCAAAGTGCATCGTTGCATACGGATCCTTTATAAGAATTTAACGCGCTTATGCTGACGGGTGCGATCATACCAACACTAATGCACCGGATCCCATCAGAACTCCGCAGTTAAGCGTGTTTGGGCGAGAGTAGTACTAGGATGGGTGACCTCCTGGGAAGTCCTCGTGTTGCACCCCTTTTTTCGTTTTCTTCGCATTTTTTTCTTTTTTTTTTTTTTTTTTTTTAATTTTAGCCGGGCTTATCGATTGCGTCGGTCCAGCACGCTCGCTTTGCATGCACCGCTTTTCTTTCTCTTCGCATTTTTTGTTGTTGGGCCTATCGTTCACGTCGGTCCTGCACGCTCGCTTTGCAGGCTTAGTCAGGCCCAGGCCACAAATGCGAGCTGCAGACCTCGTTTTGGGTGCTAAAGCGTCGCGGCGAACCGCGGAAGCCCCTCGGGCTGCACCTCTACGGTGTCAAAGTGCATCGTTGCATACGGATCCTTTATAAGAATTTAACGCGCTTATGCTGATGGGTGCGATCATACCAACACTAATGCACCGGATCCCATCAGAACTCCGCAGTTAAGCGTGTTTGGGCGAGAGTAGTACTAGGATGGGTGACCTCCTGGGAAGTCCTCGTGTTGCACCCCTTTTTTCGTTTTCTTCGCATTTTTTTCTTTTTTTTTTTTTTTTTTTTTAATTTTAGCCGGGCTTATCGATTGCGTCGGTCCAGCACGCTCGCTTTGCATGCACCGCTTTTCTTTCTCTTCGCATTTTTTGTTGTTGGGCTATCGTTCACGTCGGTCCAGCACGCTCGCTTTGCAGGCTTAGTCAGGCCCAGGCCACAAATGCGAGCTGCAGACCTCGTTTTGGGTGCTAAAGCGTCGCGGCGAACCGCGGAAGCCCCTCGGGCTGCACCTCTACGGTGTCAAAGTGCATCGTTGCATACGGATCCTTTATAAGAATTTAACGCGCTTATGCTGATGGGTGCGATCATACCAACACTAATGCACCGGATCCCATCAGAACTCCGCAGTTAAGCGTGTTTGGGCGAGAGTAGTACTAGGATGGGTGACCTCCTGGGAAGTCCTCGTGTTGCACCCCTTTTTTCGTTTTCTTCGCATTTTTTTCTTTTTTTTTTTTTTTTTTTAATTTTAGCCGGGCTTATCGATTGCGTCGGTCCAGCACGCTCGCTTTGCATGCACCGCTTTTCTTTCTCTTCGCATTTTTTGTTGTTGGGCCTATCGTTCACGTCGGTCCAGCACGCTCGCTTTGCAGGCTTAGTCAGGCCCAGGCCACAAATGCGAGCTGCAGACCTCGTTTTGGGTGCTAAAGCGTCGCGGCGAACCGCGGAAGACCCTCGGGCTACACCTCTACGGTGTCAAAGTGCATCGTTGCATACGGATCCTTTATAAGAATTTAACGCGCTTATGCTGATGGGTGCGATCATACCAACACTAATGCACCGGATCCCATCAGAACTCCGCAGTTAAGCGTGTTTGGGCGAGAGTAGTACTAGGATGGGTGACCTCCTGGGAAGTCCTCGTGTTGCACCCCTTTTTTCGTTTTCTTCGCATTTTTTTCTTTTTTTTTTTTTTTTTTTTAATTTTAGCCGGGCTTATCGATTGCGTCGGTCCAGCACGCTCGCTTTGCATGCACCGCTTTTCTTTCTCTTCGCATTTTTTGTTGTTGGGCCTATCGTTCACGTCGGTCCAGCACGCTCGCTTTGCAGGCTTAGTCAGGCCCAGGCCACAAATGCGAGTTGCAGACCTCGTTTTGGGTGCTAAAGCGTCGCGGCGAACCGCGGAAGCCCCTCGGGCTGCACCTCTACGGTGTCAAAGTGCATCGTTGCATACGGATCCTTTATAAGAATTTAACGCGCTTATGCTGATGGGTGCGATCATACCAGCACTAATGCACCGGATCCCATCAGAACTCCGCAGTTAAGCGTGTTTGGGCGAGAGTAGTACTAGGATGGGTGACCTCCTGGGAAGTCCTCGTGTTGCACCCCTTTTTTCGTTTTCTTCGCATTTTTTTCTTTTTTTTTTTTTTTTTTTAATTTTAGCCGGGCTTATCGATTGCGTCGGTCCAGCACGCTCGCTTTGCATGCCCCGCTTTTCTTTCTCTTCGCATTTTTTGTTGTTGGGCCTATCGTTCACGTCGGTCCAGCACGCTCGCTTTGCAGGCTTAGTCAGGCCCAGGCCACAAATGCGAGCTGCAGACCTCGTTTTGGGTGCTAAAGCGTCGCGGCGAACCGCGGAAGCCCCTCGGGCTGCACCTCTACGGTGTCAAAGTGCATCGTTGCATACGGATCCTTTATAAGAATTTAACGCGCTTATGCTGATGGGTGCGATCATACCAACACTAATGCACCGGATCCCATCAGAACTCCGCAGTTAAGCGTGTTTGGGCGAGAGTAGTACTAGGATGGGTGACTTCCTGGGAAGTCCTCGTGTTGCACCCCTTTTTTCGTTTTCTTCGCATTTTTTTCTTTTTTTTTTTTTTTTTTTTTTTAATTTTAGCCGGGCTTATCGATTGCGTCGGTCCAGCACGCTCGCTTTGCATGCACCGCTTTTCTTTCTCTTCGCATTTTTTGTTGTTGGGCCTATCGTTCACGTCGGTCCAGCACGCTCGCTTTGCAGGCTTAGTCAGGCCCAGGCCACAAATGCGAGCTGCAGACCTCGTTTTGGGGGCTAAAGCGTCGCGGCGAACCGCGGAAGCCCCTCGGGCTGCACCTCTACGGTGTCAAAGTGCATCGTTGCATACGGATCCTTTATAAGAATTTAACGCGCTTATGCTGATGGGTGCGATCATACCAACACTAATGCACCGGATCCCATCAGAACTCCGCAGTTAAGCGTGTTTGGGCGAGAGTAATACTAGGATGGGTGACCTCCTGGGAAGTCCTCGTGTTGCACCCCTTTTTTCGTTTTCTTCGCATTTTTTTCTTTTTTTTTTTTTTTTTTTTAATTTTAGCCGGGCTTATTGATTGCGTCGGTCCAGCACGCTCGCTTTGCATGCACCGCTTTTCTTTCTCTTCGCATTTTTTGTTGTTGGGCCTATCGTTCACGTCGGTCCAGCACGCTCGCTTTGCAGGCTTAGTCAGGCCCAGGCCACAAATGCGAGCTGCAGACCTCGTTTTGGGTGCTAAAGCGTCGCGGCGAACCGCGGAAGCCCCTCGGGCTGCACCTCTACGGTGTCAAAGTGCATCGTTGCATACGGATCCTTTATAAGAATTTAACGCGCTTATGCTGATGGGTGCGATCATACCAACACTAATGCACCGGATCCCATCAGAACTCCGCAGTTAAGCGTGTTTGGGCGAGAGTAGTACTAGGATGGGTGACCTCCTGGGAAGTCCTCGTGTTGCAGCCCTTTTTTCGTTTTCTTCGCATTTTTTTCTTTTTTTTTTTTTTTTTTTTTTAATTTTAGCCGGGCTTATCGATTGCGTCGGTCCAGCACGCTCGCTTTGCATGCACCGCTTTTCTTTCTCTTCGCATTTTTTGTTGTTGGGCCTATCGTTCACGTCGGTCCAGCACGCTCGCTTTGCAGGCTTAGACTGGCCCAGGCCACAAATGCAAGCTGCAGACCTCGTTTTGGGTGCTAAAGCGTCGCGGCGAACCGCGGAAGCCCCTCGGGCTGCACCTCTACGGTGTCAAAGTGCATCGTTGCATACGGATCCTTTATAAGAATTTAACGCGCTTATGCTGATGGGTGCGATCATACCAGCACTAATGCACCGGATCCCATCAGAACTCCGCAGTTAAGCGTGTTTGGGCGAGAGTAGTACTAGGATGGGTGACCTCCTGGGAAGTCCTCGTGTTGCACCCCTTTTTTCGTTTTCTTCGCATTTTTTTCTTTTTTTTTTTTTTTTTTTTTTTTAATTTTAGCCGGGCTTATCGATTGCGTCGGTCCAGCACGCTCGCTTTGCATGCACCGCTTTTCTTTCTCTTCGCATTTTTTGTTGTTGGGCCTATCGTTCACGTCGGCCCAGCACGCTCGCTTTGCAGGCTTAGTCAGGCCCAGGCCACAAATGCGAGCTGCAGACCTCGTTTTGGGTGCTAAAGCGTCGCGGCGAACCGCGGAAGCCCCTCGGGCTGCACCTCTACGGTGTCAAAGTGCATCGTTGCATACGGATCCTTTATAAGAATTTAACGCGCTTATGCTGATGGGTGCGATCATACCAACACTAATGCACCGGATCCCATCAGAACTCCGCAGTTAAGCGTGTTTGGGCGAGAGTAGTACTAGGATGGGTGACCTCCTGGGAAGTCCTCGTGTTGCAGCCCTTTTTTCGTTTTCTTCGCATTTTTTTCTTTTTTTTTTTTTTTTTTTTTTAATTTTAGCCGGGCTTATCGATTGCGTCGGTCCAGCACGCTCGCTTTGCATGCACCGCTTTTCTTTCTCTTCGCATTTTTTGTTGTTGGGCCTATCGTTCACGTCGGTCCAGCACGCTCGCTTTGCAGGCTTAGACTGGCCCAGGCCACAAATGCAAGCTGCAGACCTCGTTTTGGGTGCTAAAGCGTCGCGGCGAACCGCGGAAGCCCCTCGGGCTGCACCTCTACGGTGTCAAAGTGCATCGTTGCATACGGATCCTTTATAAGAATTTAACGCGCTTATGCTGATGGGTGCGATCATACCAACACTAATGCACCGGATCCCATCATAACTCCGCAGTTAAGCGTGTTTGGGCGAGAGTAGTACTAGGATGGGTGACCTCCTGGGAAGTCCTCGTGTTGCACCCCTTTTTTCGTTTTCTTCGCATTTTTTTCTTTTTTTTTTTTTTTTTTTTTAATTTTAGCCGGGCTTATCGATTGCGTCGGTCCAGCACGCTCGCTTTGCATGCACCGCTTTTCTTTCTCTTCGCATTTTTTGTTGGTTGGCCTATCGTTCACGTCGGTCCGGCACGCTCGCTTTGCAGGCTTAGTCAGGCCCAGGCCACAAATGCGAGCTGCAGACCTCGTTTTGGGTGCTAAAGCGTCGCGGCGAACCGCGGAAGCCCCTCGGGCTGCACCTCTACGGTGTCAAAGTGCATCGCTGCATACGGATCCTTTATAAGAATTTAACGCGCTTATGCTGATGGGTGCGATCATACCAACACTAATTCACCGGATCCCATCAGAACTCCGCAGTTAAGCGTGTTTGGGCGAGAGTAGTACTAGGATGGGTGACCTCCTGGGAAGTCCTCGTGTTGCACCCCTTTTTTCGTTTTCTTCGCATTTTTTTTTTTTTTTTTTTTTAATTTTAGCCGGGCTTATCGATTGCGTCGGTCCAGCATGCTCGCTTTGCATGCACCGCTTTTCTTTCTCTTCGCATTTTTTGTTGTTGGGCCTATCGTTCACGTCGGTCCAGCACGCTCGCTTTGCAGGCTTAGTCAGGCCCAGGCCACAAATGCGAGCTGCAGACCTCGTTTTGGGTGCTAAAGCGTCGCGGCGAACCGCGGAAGCCCCTCAGGCTGCACCTCTACGGTGTCAAAGTGCATCGTTGCATACGGATCCTTTATAAGAATTTAACGCGCTTATGCTGATGGGTGCGATCATACCAACACTAATGCACCGGATCCCATCAGAACTCCGCAGTTAAGCGTGTTTGGGCGAGAGTAGTACTAGGATGGGTGACCTCCTGGGAAGTCCTCGTGTTGCACCCCTTTTTTCGTTTTCTTCGCATTTTTTTCTTTTTTTTTTCTTTTTTTTTTAATTTTAGCCGGGCTTATCGATTGCGTCGGTCCAGCACGCTCGCTTTGCATGCACCGCTTTTCTTTCTCTTCGCATTTTTTGTTGTTGGGCCTATCGTTCACGTCGGTCCAGCACGCTCGCTTTGCAGGCTTAGTCAGGCCCAGGCCACAAATGCGAGCTGCAGACCTCGTTTTGGGTGCTAAAGCGTCGCGGCGAACCGCGGAAGCCCCTCGGGCTGCACCTCTACGGTGTCAAAGTGCATCGTTGCATACGGATCCTTTATAAGAATTTAACGCGCTTATGCTGATGGGTGCGATCATACCAGCACTAATGCACCGGATCCCATCAGAACTCCGCAGTTAAGCGTGTTTGGGCGAGAGTAGTACTAGGATGGGTGACCTCCTGGGAAGTCCTCGTGTTGCACCCCTTTTTTCGTTTTCTTCGCATTTTTTTCTTTTTTTTTTTTTTTTTTTTTTAATTTTAGCCGGGCTTATCGATTGCGTCGGTCCAGCACGCTCGCTTTGCATGCACCGCTTTTCTTTCTCTTCGCATTTTTTGTTGTTGGGCCTATCGTTCACGTCGGTCCAGCACGCTCGCTTTGCAGGCTTAGTCAGGCCCAGGCCACAAATGCGAGCTGCAGACCTCGTTTTGGGTGCTAAAGCGTCGCGGCGAACCGCGGAAGCCCCTCGGGCTGCACCTCTACGGTGTCAAAGTGCATCGTTGCATACGGATCCTTTATAAGAATTTAACGCGCTTATGCTGATGGGTGCGATCATACCAACACTAATGCACCGGATCCCATCAGAACTCCGCAGTTAAGCGTGTTTGGGCGAGAGTAGTACTAGGATGGGTGACCTCCTGGGAAGTCCTCGTGTTGCAGCCCTTTTTTCGTTTTCTTCGCATTTTTTTCTTTTTTTTTTTTTTTTTTTTTTAATTTTAGCCGGGCTTATCGATTGCGTCGGTCCAGCACGCTCGCTTTGCATGCACCGCTTTTCTTTCTCTTCGCATTTTTTGTTGTTGGGCCTATCGTTCACGTCGGTCCAGCACGCTCGCTTTGCAGGCTTAGACTGGCCCAGGCCACAAATGCAAGCTGCAGACCTCGTTTTGGGTGCTAAAGCGTCGCGGCGAACCGCGGAAGCCCCTCGGGCTGCACCTCTACGGTGTCAAAGTGCATCGTTGCATACGGATCCTTTATAAGAATTTAACGCGCTTATGCTGATGGGTGCGATCATACCAACACTAATGCACCGGATCCCATCATAACTCCGCAGTTAAGCGTGTTTGGGCGAGAGTAGTACTAGGATGGGTGACCTCCTGGGAAGTCCTCGTGTTGCACCCCTTTTTTCGTTTTCTTCGCATTTTTTTCTTTTTTTTTTTTTTTTTTTTTAATTTTAGCCGGGCTTATCGATTGCGTCGGTCCAGCACGCTCGCTTTGCATGCACCGCTTTTCTTTCTCTTCGCATTTTTTGTTGGTTGGCCTATCGTTCACGTCGGTCCGGCACGCTCGCTTTGCAGGCTTAGTCAGGCCCAGGCCACAAATGCGAGCTGCAGACCTCGTTTTGGGTGCTAAAGCGTCGCGGCGAACCGCGGAAGCCCCTCGGGCTGCACCTCTACGGTGTCAAAGTGCATCGCTGCATACGGATCCTTTATAAGAATTTAACGCGCTTATGCTGATGGGTGCGATCATACCAACACTAATTCACCGGATCCCATCAGAACTCCGCAGTTAAGCGTGTTTGGGCGAGAGTAGTACTAGGATGGGTGACCTCCTGGAAAGTCCTCGTGTTGCACCCCTTTTTTCGTTTTCTTCGCATTTTTTTTTTTTTTTTTTTAATTTTAGCCGGGCTTATCGATTGCGTCGGTCCAGCACGCTCGCTTTGCATGCACCGCTTTTCTTTCTCTTCGCATTTTTTGTTGGTTGGCCTATCGTTCACGTCGGTCCGGCACGCTCGCTTTGCAGGCTTAGTCAGGCCCAGGCCACAAATGCGAGCTGCAGACCTCGTTTTGGGTGCTAAAGCGTCGCGGCGAACCGCGGAAGCCCCTCGGGCTGCACCTCTACGGTGTCAAAGTGCATCGCTGCATACGGATCCTTTATAAGAATTTAACGCGCTTATGCTGATGGGTGCGATCATACCAACACTAATTCACCGGATCCCATCAGAACTCCGCAGTTAAGCGTGTTTGGGCGAGAGTAGTACTAGGATGGGTGACTTCCTGGGAAGTCCTCGTGTTGCACCCCTTTTTTCGTTTTCTTCGCATTTTTTTCTTTTTTTTTTTTTTTTTTTTAATTTTAGCCGGGCTTATCGATTGCGTCGGTCCAGCACGCTCGCTTTGCATGCACCGCTTTTCTTTCTCTTCGCATTTTTTGTTGTTGGGCCTATCGTTCACGTCGGTCCAGCACGCTCGCTTTGCAGGCTTAGTCAGGCCCAGGCCACAAATGCGAGCTGCAGACCTCGTTTTGGGGGCTAAAGCGTCGCGGCGAACCGCGGAAGCCCCTCGGGCTGCACCTCTACGGTGTCAAAGTGCATCGTTGCATACGGATCCTTTATAAGAATTTAACGCGCTTATGCTGATGGGTGCGATCATACCAACACTAATGCACCGGATCCCATCAGAACTCCGCAGTTAAGCGTGTTTGGGCGAGAGTAATACTAGGATGGGTGACCTCCTGGGAAGTCCTCGTGTTGCACCCCTTTTTTCGTTTTCTTCGCATTTTTTTCTTTTTTTTTTTTTTTTTTTTTAATTTTAGCCGGGCTTATTGATTGCGTCGGTCCAGCACGCTCGCTTTGCATGCACCGCTTTTCTTTCTCTTCGCATTTTTTGTTGTTGGGCCTATCGTTCACGTCGGTCCAGCACGCTCGCTTTGCAGGCTTAGTCAGGCCCAGGCCACAAATGCGAGCTGCAGACCTCGTTTTGGGTGCTAAAGCGTCGCGGCGAACCGCGGAAGCCCCTCGGGCTGCACCTCTACGGTGTCAAAGTGCATCGTTGCATACGGATCCTTTATAAGAATTTAACGCGCTTATGCTGATGGGTGCGATCATACCAACACTAATGCACCGGATCCCATCAGAACTCCGCAGTTAAGCGTGTTTGGGCGAGAGTAGTACTAGGATGGGTGACCTCCTGGGAAGTCCTCGTGTTGCAGCCCTTTTTTCGTTTTCTTCGCATTTTTTTCTTTTTTTTTTTTTTTTTTTTTTTAATTTTAGCCGGGCTTATCGATTGCGTCGGTCCAGCACGCTCGCTTTGCATGCACCGCTTTTCTTTCTCTTCGCATTTTTTGTTGTTGGGCCTATCGTTCACGTCGGTCCAGCACGCTCGCTTTGCAGGCTTAGACTGGCCCAGGCCACAAATGCAAGCTGCAGACCTCGTTTTGGGTGCTAAAGCGTCGCGGCGAACCGCGGAAGCCCCTCGGGCTGCACCTCTACGGTGTCAAAGTGCATCGTTGCATACGGATCCTTTATAAGAATTTAACGCGCTTATGCTGATGGGTGCGATCATACCAGCACTAATGCACCGGATCCCATCAGAACTCCGCAGTAAAGCGTGTTTGGGCGAGAGTAGTACTAGGATGGGTGACCTCCTGGGAAGTCCTCGTGTTGCACCCCTTTTTTCGTTTTCTTCGCATTTTTTTCTTTTTTTTTTTTTTTTTTTTTTTAATTTTAGCCGGGCTTATCGATTGCGTCGGTCCAGCACGCTCGCTTTGCATGCACCGCTTTTCTTTCTCTTCGCATTTTTTGTTGTTGGGCCTATCGTTCACGTCGGTCCAGCACGCTCGCTTTGCAGGCTTAGTCAGGCCCAGGCCACAAATGCGAGCTGCAGACCTCGTTTTGGGTGCTAAAGCGTCGCGGCGAACCGCGGAAGCCCCTCGGGCTGCACCTCTACGGTGTCAAAGTGCATCGTTGCATACGGATCCTTTATAAGAATTTAACGCGCTTATGCTGATGGGTGCGATCATACCAACACTAATGCACCGGATCCCATCAGAACTCCGCAGTTAAGCGTGTTTGGGCGAGAGTAGTACTAGGATGGGTGACCTCCTGGGAAGTCCTCGTGTTGCAGCCCTTTTTTCGTTTTCTTCGCATTTTTTTCTTTTTTTTTTTTTTTTTTTTTAATTTTAGCCGGGCTTATCGATTGCGTCGGTCCAGCACGCTCGCTTTGCATGCACCGCTTTTCTTTCTCTTCGCATTTTTTGTTGTTGGGCCTATCGTTCACGTCGGTCCAGCACGCTCGCTTTGCAGGCTTAGACTGGCCCAGGCCACAAATGCAAGCTGCAGACCTCGTTTTGGGTGCTAAAGCGTCGCGGCGAACCGCGGAAGCCCCTCGGGCTGCACCTCTACGGTGTCAAAGTGCATCGTTGCATACGGATCCTTTATAAGAATTTAACGCGCTTATGCTGATGGGTGCGATCATACCAACACTAATGCACCGGATCCCATCATAACTCCGCAGTTAAGCGTGTTTGGGCGAGAGTAGTACTAGGATGGGTGACCTCCTCGGAAGTCCTCGTGTTGCACCCCTTTTTTCGTTTTCTTCGCATTTTTTTCTTTTTTTTTTTTTTTTTTTTAATTTTAGCCGGGCTTATCGATTGCGTCGGTCCAGCACGCTCGCTTTGCATGCACCGCTTTTCTTTCTCTTCGCATTTTTTGTTGGTTGGCCTATCGTTCACGTCGGTCCGGCACGCTCGCTTTGCAGGCTTAGTCAGGCCCAGGCCACAAATGCGAGCTGCAGACCTCGTTTTGGGTGCTAAAGCGTCGCGGCGAACCGCGGAAGCCCCTCGGGCTGCACCTCTACGGTGTCAAAGTGCATCGCTGCATACGGATCCTTTATAAGAATTTAACGCGCTTATGCTGATGGGTGCGATCATACCAACACTAATTCACCGGATCCCATCAGAACTCCGCAGTTAAGCGTGTTTGGGCGAGAGTAGTACTAGGATGGGTGACCTCCTGGGAAGTCCTCGTGTTGCACCCCTTTTTTCGTTTTCTTCGCATTTTTTTTTTTTTTTTTAATTTTAGCCGGGCTTATCGATTGCGTCGGTCCAGCATGCTCGCTTTGCATGCACCGCTTTTCTTTCTCTTCGCATTTTTTGTTGTTGGGCCTATCGTTCACGTCGGTCCAGCACGCTCGCTTTGCAGGCTTAGTCAGGCCCAGGCCACAAATGCGAGCTGCAGACCTCGTTTTGGGTGCTAAAGCGTCGCGGCGAACCGCGGAAGCCCCTCAGGCTGCACCTCTACGGTGTCAAAGTGCATCGTTGCATACGGATCCTTTATAAGAATTTAACGCGCTTATGCTGATGGGTGCGATCATACCAACACTAATGCACCGGATCCCATCAGAACTCCGCAGTTAAGCGTGTTTGGGCGAGAGTAGTACTAGGATGGGTGACCTCCTGGGAAGTCCTCGTGTTGCAGCCCTTTTTTCGTTTTCTTCGCATTTTTTTCTTTTTTTTTTTTTTTTTTTTTAATTTTAGCCGGGCTTATCGATTGCGTCGGTCCAGCACGCTCGCTTTGCATGCACCGCTTTTCTTTCTCTTCGCATTTTTTGTTGTTGGGCCTATCGTTCACGTCGGTCCAGCACGCTCGCTTTGCAGGCTTAGACTGGCCCAGGCCACAAATGCAAGCTGCAGACCTCGTTTTGGGTGCTAAAGCGTCGCGGCGAACCGCGGAAGCCCCTCGGGCTGCACCTCTACGGTGTCAAAGTGCATCGTTGCATACGGATCCTTTATAAGAATTTAACGCGCTTATGCTGATGGGTGCGATCATACCAACACTAATGCACCGGATCCCATCATAACTCCGCAGTTAAGCGTGTTTGGGCGAGAGTAGTACTAGGATGGGTGACCTCCTCGGAAGTCCTCGTGTTGCACCCCTTTTTTCGTTTTCTTCGCATTTTTTTCTTTTTTTTTTTTTTTTTTTTAATTTTAGCCGGGCTTATCGATTGCGTCGGTCCAGCACGCTCGCTTTGCATGCACCGCTTTTCTTTCTCTTCGCATTTTTTGTTGGTTGGCCTATCGTTCACGTCGGTCCGGCACGCTCGCTTTGCAGGCTTAGTCAGGCCCAGGCCACAAATGCGAGCTGCAGACCTCGTTTTGGGTGCTAAAGCGTCGCGGCGAACCGCGGAAGCCCCTCGGGCTGCACCTCTACGGTGTCAAAGTGCATCGTTGCATACGGATCCTTTATAAGAATTTAACGCGCTTATGCTGATGGGTGCGATCATACCAACACTAATGCACCGGATCCCATCAGAACTCCGCAGTTAAGCGTGTTTGGGCGAGAGTAGTACTAGGATGGGTGACCTCCTGGGAAGTCCTCGTGTTGCAGCCCTTTTTTCGTTTTCTTCGCATTTTTTTCTTTTTTTTTTTTTTTTTTTTTAATTTTAGCCGGGCTTATCGATTGCGTCGGTCCAGCACGCTCGCTTTGCATGCACCGCTTTTCTTTCTCTTCGCATTTTTTGTTGGTTGGCCTATCGTTCACGTCGGTCCGGCACGCTCGCTTTGCAGGCTTAGTCAGGCCCAGGCCACAAATGCGAGCTGCAGACCTCGTTTTGGGTGCTAAAGCGTCGCGGCGAACCGCGGAAGCCCCTCGGGCTGCACCTCTACGGTGTCAAAGTGCATCGCTGCATACGGATCCTTTATAAGAATTTAACGCGCTTATGCTGATGGGTGCGATCATACCAACACTAATTCACCGGATCCCATCAGAACTCCGCAGTTAAGCGTGTTTGGGCGAGAGTAGTACTAGGATGGGTGACCTCCTGGAAAGTCCTCGTGTTGCACCCCTTTTTTCGTTTTCTTCGCATTTTTTTTTTTTTTTTTTAATTTTAGCCGGGCTTATCGATTGCGTCGGTCCAGCACGCTCGCTTTGCATGCACCGCTTTTCTTTCTCTTCGCATTTTTTGTTGGTTGGCCTATCGTTCACGTCGGTCCGGCACGCTCGCTTTGCAGGCTTAGTCAGGCCCAGGCCACAAATGCGAGCTGCAGACCTCGTTTTGGGTGCTAAAGCGTCGCGGCGAACCGCGGAAGCCCCTCGGGCTGCACCTCTACGGTGTCAAAGTGCATCGCTGCATACGGATCCTTTATAAGAATTTAACGCGCTTATGCTGATGGGTGCGATCATACCAACACTAATTCACCGGATCCCATCAGAACTCCGCAGTTAAGCGTGTTTGGGCGAGAGTAGTACTAGGATGGGTGACTTCCTGGGAAGTCCTCGTGTTGCACCCCTTTTTTCGTTTTCTTCGCATTTTTTTCTTTTTTTTTTTTTTTTTTTTAATTTTAGCCGGGCTTATCGATTGCGTCGGTCCAGCACGCTCGCTTTGCATGCACCGCTTTTCTTTCTCTTCGCATTTTTTGTTGTTGGGCCTATCGTTCACGTCGGTCCAGCACGCTCGCTTTGCAGGCTTAGTCAGGCCCAGGCCACAAATGCGAGCTGCAGACCTCGTTTTGGGGGCTAAAGCGTCGCGGCGAACCGCGGAAGCCCCTCGGGCTGCACCTCTACGGTGTCAAAGTGCATCGTTGCATACGGATCCTTTATAAGAATTTAACGCGCTTATGCTGATGGGTGCGATCATACCAACACTAATGCACCGGATCCCATCAGAACTCCGCAGTTAAGCGTGTTTGGGCGAGAGTAATACTAGGATGGGTGACCTCCTGGGAAGTCCTCGTGTTGCACCCCTTTTTTCGTTTTCTTCGCATTTTTTTCTTTTTTTTTTTTTTTTTTTTTAATTTTAGCCGGGCTTATTGATTGCGTCGGTCCAGCACGCTCGCTTTGCATGCACCGCTTTTCTTTCTCTTCGCATTTTTTGTTGTTGGGCCTATCGTTCACGTCGGTCCAGCACGCTCGCTTTGCAGGCTTAGTCAGGCCCAGGCCACAAATGCGAGCTGCAGACCTCGTTTTGGGTGCTAAAGCGTCGCGGCGAACCGCGGAAGCCCCTCGGGCTGCACCTCTACGGTGTCAAAGTGCATCGTTGCATACGGATCCTTTATAAGAATTTAACGCGCTTATGCTGATGGGTGCGATCATACCAACACTAATGCACCGGATCCCATCAGAACTCCGCAGTTAAGCGTGTTTGGGCGAGAGTAGTACTAGGATGGGTGACCTCCTGGGAAGTCCTCGTGTTGCAGCCCTTTTTTCGTTTTCTTCGCATTTTTTTCTTTTTTTTTTTTTTTTTTTTTTTAATTTTAGCCGGGCTTATCGATTGCGTCGGTCCAGCACGCTCGCTTTGCATGCACCGCTTTTCTTTCTCTTCGCATTTTTTGTTGTTGGGCCTATCGTTCACGTCGGTCCAGCACGCTCGCTTTGCAGGCTTAGACTGGCCCAGGCCACAAATGCAAGCTGCAGACCTCGTTTTGGGTGCTAAAGCGTCGCGGCGAACCGCGGAAGCCCCTCGGGCTGCACCTCTACGGTGTCAAAGTGCATCGTTGCATACGGATCCTTTATAAGAATTTAACGCGCTTATGCTGATGGGTGCGATCATACCAGCACTAATGCACCGGATCCCATCAGAACTCCGCAGTAAAGCGTGTTTGGGCGAGAGTAGTACTAGGATGGGTGACCTCCTGGGAAGTCCTCGTGTTGCACCCCTTTTTTCGTTTTCTTCGCATTTTTTTCTTTTTTTTTTTTTTTTTTTTTTAATTTTAGCCGGGCTTATCGATTGCGTCGGTCCAGCACGCTCGCTTTGCATGCACCGCTTTTCTTTCTCTTCGCATTTTTTGTTGTTGGGCCTATCGTTCACGTCGGTCCAGCACGCTCGCTTTGCAGGCTTAGTCAGGCCCAGGCCACAAATGCGAGCTGCAGACCTCGTTTTGGGTGCTAAAGCGTCGCGGCGAACCGCGGAAGCCCCTCGGGCTGCACCTCTACGGTGTCAAAGTGCATCGTTGCATACGGATCCTTTATAAGAATTTAACGCGCTTATGCTGATGGGTGCGATCATACCAACACTAATGCACCGGATCCCATCAGAACTCCGCAGTTAAGCGTGTTTGGGCGAGAGTAGTACTAGGATGGGTGACCTCCTGGGAAGTCCTCGTGTTGCAGCCCTTTTTTCGTTTTCTTCGCATTTTTTTCTTTTTTTTTTTTTTTTTT
>CM066166.1:39265153-39292653 GCA_033629205.1 Lithocarpus polystachyus | reverse complement strand
CGGTCCAGCACGCTCGCTTTGCATGCACCGCTTTTCTTTCTCTTCGCATTTTTTGTTGTTGGGCCTATCGTTCACGTCGGTCCAGCACGCTCGCTTTGCAGGCTTAGTCAGGCCCAGGCCACAAATGCGAGCTGCAGACCTCGTTTTGGGTGCTAAAGTGTCGCGGCGAACCGCGGAAGCTCCTCGGGCTGCACCTCTACGGTGTCAAAGTGCATCGTTGCATACGAATCCTTTATAAGAATTTAACGCGCTTATGCTGATGGGTGCGATCATACCAACACTAATGCACCGGATCCCATCAGAACTCCGCAGTTAAGCGTGTTTGGGCGAGAGTAGTACTAGGATGGGTGACCTCCTGGGAAGTCCTCGTGTTGCACCCCTTTTTTCGTTTTCTTCGCATTTTTTTCTTTTTTTTTTTTTTTTTTTTTTTTTTAATTTTAGCCGGGCTTATCGATTGCGTCGGTCCAGCACGCTCGCTTTGCATGCACCGCTTTTCTTTCTCTTCGCATTTTTTGTTGTTGGGCCTATCGTTCACGTCGGTCCAGCACGCTCGCTTTGCAGGCTTAGTCAGGCCCAGGCCACAAATGCGAGCTGCAGACGTCGTTTTGGGAGCTAAAGCGTCGCGGCGAACCGCGGAAGCCCCTCGGGCTGCACCTCTACGGTGTCAAAGTGCATCGTTGCATACGGATCCTTTATAAGAATTTAACGCGCTTATGCTGATGGGTGCGATCATACCAACACTAATGCACCGGATCCCATCAGAACTCCGCAGTTAAGCGTGTTTGGGCGAGAGTAGTACTAGGATGGGTGACTTCCTGGGAAGTCCTCGTGTTGCACCCCTTTTTTCGTTTTCTTCGCATTTTTTTCTTTTTTTTTTTTTTTTTTTTTTAATTTTAGCCGGGCTTATCGATTGCGTCGGTCCAGCACGCTCGCTTTGCATGCACCGCTTTTCTTTCTCTTCGCATTTTTTGTTGTTGGGCCTATCGTTCACGTCGGTCCAGCACGCTCGCTTTGCAGGCTTAGTCAGGCCCAGGCCACAAATGCGAGCTGCAGACCTCGTTTTGGGGGCTAAAGCGTCGCGGCGAACCGCGGAAGCCCCTCGGGCTGCACCTCTACGGTGTCAAAGTGCATCGTTGCATACGGATCCTTTATAAGAATTTAACGCGCTTATGCTGATGGGTGCAATCATACCAACACTAATGCACCGGATCCCATCAGAACTCCGCAGTTAAGCGTGTTTGGGCGAGAGTAGTACTAGGATGGGTGACCTCCTGGGAAGTCCTCGTGTTGCACCCCTTTTTTCGTTTTCTTCTCATTTTTTTCTTTTTTTTTTTTTTTTTTTTAATTTTAGCCGGGCTTATCGATTGCGTCGGTCCAGCACGCTCGCTTTGCATGCACCGCTTTTCTTTCTCTTCGCATTTTTTGTTGTTGAGCCTATCGTTCACGTCGGTCCAGCACGCTCGCTTTGCAGGCTTAGTCAGGCCCAGGCCACAAATGCGAACTGCAGACCTCGTTTTGGGTGCTAAAGCGTCGCGGCGAACCGCGGAAGCCCCTCGGGCTGCACCTCTACGGTGTCAAAGTGCATCGTTGCATACGGATCCTTTATAAGAATTTAACGCGCTTATGCTGATGGGTGCGATCATACCAACACTAATGCACCGGATCCCATCAGAACTCCGCAGTTAAGCGTGTTTGGGCGAGAGTAGTACTAGGATGCGTGACCTCCTGGGAAGTCCTCGTGTTGCACCCCTTTTTTCGTTTTCTTCGCATTTTTTTCTTTTTTCTTTTTTTTTTTTAATTTTAGCCGGGCTTATCGATTGCGTCGGTGCAGCACGCTCGCTTTGCATGCACCGCTTTTCTTTCTCTTCGCATTTTTTGTTGTTGGGCCTATCGTTCACGTCGGTCCAGCACGCTCGCTTTGCAGGCTTAGTCTGGCCCAGGCCACAAATGCGAGCTGCAGACCTCGTTTTGGGTGCTAAAGCATCGCGGCGAACCGCGGAAGCCCCTCGGGCTGCACCTCTACGGTGTCAAAGTGCATCGTTGCATACGGATCCTTTATAAGAATTTAACGCGCTTATGCTGATGGGTGCGATCATACCAACACTAATGCACCGGATCCCATCAGAACTCCGCAGTTAAGCGTGTTTGGGCGAGAGTAGTACTAGGATGGGTGACCTCCTGGGAAGTCCTCGTGTTGCACCCCTTTTTTCGTTTTCTTCGCATTTTTTTCTTTTTTTTTTTTTTTTTTTTTTTAATTTTAGCCGGGCTTATCGATTGCGTCGGTCCAGCACGCTCGCTTTGCATGCACCGCTTTTCTTTCTCTTCGCATTTTTTGTTGTTGGGCCTATCGTTCACGTCGGTCCAGCACGCTCGCTTTGTAGGCTTAGTCAGGCCCAGGCCACAAATGCGAGCTGCAGACCTCGTTTTGGGTGCTAAAGCGTCGCGGCGAACCGCGGAAGCCCCTCGGGCTGCACCTCTACGGTGTCAAAGTGCATCGTTGCATACGGATCCTTTATAAGAATTTAACGCGCTTATGCTGATGGGTGCGATCATACCAACACTAATGCACCGGATCCCATCAGAACTCCGCAGTTAAGCGTGTTTGGGCGAGAGTAGTACTAGGATGGGTGACCTCCTGGGAAGTCCTCGTCTTGCACCCCTTTTTTCGTTTTCTTCGCATTTTTTTCTCTTTTTTTTTTTTTTTTTTAATTTTAGCCGGGCTTATCGATTGCGTCGGTCCAGCACGCTCGCTTTGCATGCACCGCTTTTCTTTCTCTTCGCATTTTTTGTTGTTGGGCCTATCGTTCACGTCGATCCAGCACGCTCGCTTTGCAGGCTTAGTCAGGCCCAGGCCACAAATGCGAGCTGCAGACCTCGTTTTGGGTGCTAAAGTGTCGCGGCGAACCGCGGAAGCCCCTCGGGCTGCACCTCTACGGCGTCAAAGTGCATCGTTGCATACGGATCCTTTATAAGAATTTAACGCGCTTATGCTGACGGGTGCGATCATACCAACACTAATGCACCGGATCCCATCAGAACTCCGCAGTTAAGCGTGTTTGGGCGAGAGTAGTACTAGGATGGGTGACCTCCTGGGAAGTCCTCGTGTTGCACCCCTTTTTTCGTTTTCTTCGCATTTTTTTCTTTTTTTTTTTTTTTTTTTTAATTTTAGCCGGGCTTATCGATTGCGTCGGTCCAGCACGCTCGCTTTGCATGCACCGCTTTTCTTTCTCTTCGCATTTTTTGTTGTTGGGCCTATCGTTCACGTCGGTCCTGCACGCTCGCTTTGCAGGCTTAGTTAGGCCCAGGCCACAAATGCGAGCTGCAGACCTCGTTTTGGGTGCTAAAGCGTCGCGGCGAACCGCGGAAGCCCCTCGGGCTGCACCTCTACGGTGTCAAAGTGCATCGTTGCATACGGATCCTTTATAAGAATTTAACGCGCTTATGCTGATGGGTGCGATCATACCAACACTAATGCACCGGATCCCATCAGAACTCCGCAGTTAAGCGTGTTTGGGCGAGAGTAGTACTAGGATGGGTGACCTCCTGGGAAGTCCTCGTGTTGCACCCCTTTTTTCGTTTTCTTCGCATTTTTTTCTTTTTTTTTTTTTTTTTTTTTTTAATTTTAGCCGGGCTTATCGATTGCGTCGGTCCAGCACGCTCGCTTTGCATGCACCGCTTTTCTTTCTCTTCGCATTTTTTGTTGTTGAGCCTATCGTTCACGTCGGTCCAGCACGCTCGCTTTGCAGGCTTAGTCAGGCCCAGGCCACAAATGCGAACTGCAGACCTCGTTTTGGGTGCTAAAGCGTCGCGGCGAACCGCGGAAGCCCCTCGGGCTGCACCTCTACGGTGTCAAAGTGCATCGTTGCATACGGATCCTTTATAAGAATTTAACGCGCTTATGCTGATGGGTGCGATCATACCAACACTAATGCACCGGATCCCATCAGAACTCCGCAGTTAAGCGTGTTTGGGCGAGAGTAGTACTAGAATGCGTGACCTCCTGGGAAGTCCTCGTGTTGCACCCCTTTTTTCGTTTTCTTCGCATTTTTTTCTTTTTTTTTTTTTTTTTTTAATTTTAGCCGGGCTTATCGATTGCGTCGGTGCAGCACGCTCGCTTTGCATGCACCGCTTTTCTTTCTCTTCGCATTTTTTGTTGTTGGGCCTATCGTTCACGTCGGTCCAGCACGCTCGCTTTGCAGGCTTAGTCAGGCCCAGGCCACAAATGCGAGCTGCAGACCTCGTTTTGGGGGCTAAAGCGTCGCGGCGAACCGCGGAAGCCCCTCGGGCTGCACCTCTACGGTGTCAAAGTGCATCGTTGCATACGGATCCTTTATAAGAATTTAACGCGCTTATGCTGATGGGTGCGATCATACCAACACTAATGCACCGGATCCCATCAGAACTCCGCAGTTAAGCGTGTTTGGGCGAGAGTAATACTAGGATGGGTGACCTCCTGGGAAGTCCTCGTGTTGCACCCCTTTTTTCGTTTTCTTCGCATTTTTTTCTTTTTTTTTTTTTTTTTTTTTAATTTTAGCCGGGCTTATTGATTGCGTCGGTCCAGCACGCTCGCTTTGCATGCACCGCTTTTCTTTCTCTTCGCATTTTTTGTTGTTGGGCCTATCGTTCACGTCGGTCCAGCACGCTCGCTTTGCAGGCTTAGTCAGGCCCAGGCCACAAATGCGAGCTGCAGACCTCGTTTTGGGTGCTAAAGCGTCGCGGCGAACCGCGGAAGCCCCTCGGGCTGCACCTCTACGGTGTCAAAGTGCATCGTTGCATACGGATCCTTTATAAGAATTTAACGCGCTTATGCTGATGGGTGCGATCATACCAACACTAATGCACCGGATCCCATCAGAACTCCGCAGTTAAGCGTGTTTGGGCGAGAGTAGTACTAGGATGGGTGACCTCCTGGGAAGTCCTCGTGTTGCAGCCCTTTTTTCGTTTTCTTCGCATTTTTTTCTTTTTTTTTTTTTTTTTTTTTTTAATTTTAGCCGGGCTTATCGATTGCGTCGGTCCAGCACGCTCGCTTTGCATGCACCGCTTTTCTTTCTCTTCGCATTTTTTGTTGTTGGGCCTATCGTTCACGTCGGTCCAGCACGCTCGCTTTGCAGGCTTAGACTGGCCCAGGCCACAAATGCAAGCTGCAGACCTCGTTTTGGGTGCTAAAGCGTCGCGGCGAACCGCGGAAGCCCCTCGGGCTGCACCTCTACGGTGTCAAAGTGCATCGTTGCATACGGATCCTTTATAAGAATTTAACGCGCTTATGCTGATGGGTGCGATCATACCAGCACTAATGCACCGGATCCCATCAGAACTCCGCAGTTAAGCGTGTTTGGGCGAGAGTAGTACTAGGATGGGTGACCTCCTGGGAAGTCCTCGTGTTGCACCCCTTTTTTCGTTTTCTTCGCATTTTTTTCTTTTTTTTTTTTTTTTTTTTTTTAATTTTAGCCGGGCTTATCGATTGCGTCGGTCCAGCACGCTCGCTTTGCATGCACCGCTTTTCTTTCTCTTCGCATTTTTTGTTGTTGGGCCTATCGTTCACGTCGGTCCAGCACGCTCGCTTTGCAGGCTTAGTCAGGCCCAGGCCACAAATGCGAGCTGCAGACCTCGTTTTGGGTGCTAAAGCGTCGCGGCGAACCGCGGAAGCCCCTCGGGCTGCACCTCTACGGTGTCAAAGTGCATCGTTGCATACGGATCCTTTATAAGAATTTAACGCGCTTATGCTGATGGGTGCGATCATACCAACACTAATGCACCGGATCCCATCAGAACTCCGCAGTTAAGCGTGTTTGGGCGAGAGTAGTACTAGGATGGGTGACCTCCTGGGAAGTCCTCGTGTTGCAGCCCTTTTTTCGTTTTCTTCGCATTTTTTTCTTTTTTTTTTTTTTTTTTTTTAATTTTAGCCGGGCTTATCGATTGCGTCGGTCCAGCACGCTCGCTTTGCATGCACCGCTTTTCTTTCTCTTCGCATTTTTTGTTGTTGGGCCTATCGTTCACGTCGGTCCAGCACGCTCGCTTTGCAGGCTTAGACTGGCCCAGGCCACAAATGCAAGCTGCAGACCTCGTTTTGGGTGCTAAAGCGTCGCGGCGAACCGCGGAAGCCCCTCGGGCTGCACCTCTACGGTGTCAAAGTGCATCGTTGCATACGGATCCTTTATAAGAATTTAACGCGCTTATGCTGATGGGTGCGATCATACCAACACTAATGCACCGGATCCCATCATAACTCCGCAGTTAAGCGTGTTTGGGCGAGAGTAGTACTAGGATGGGTGACCTCCTCGGAAGTCCTCGTGTTGCACCCCTTTTTTCGTTTTCTTCGCATTTTTTTCTTTTTTTTTTTTTTTTTTTTTAATTTTAGCCGGGCTTATCGATTGCGTCGGTCCAGCACGCTCGCTTTGCATGCACCGCTTTTCTTTCTCTTCGCATTTTTTGTTGGTTGGCCTATCGTTCACGTCGGTCCGGCACGCTCGCTTTGCAGGCTTAGTCAGGCCCAGGCCACAAATGCGAGCTGCAGACCTCGTTTTGGGTGCTAAAGCGTCGCGGCGAACCGCGGAAGCCCCTCGGGCTGCACCTCTACGGTGTCAAAGTGCATCGCTGCATACGGATCCTTTATAAGAATTTAACGCGCTTATGCTGATGGGTGCGATCATACCAACACTAATTCACCGGATCCCATCAGAACTCCGCAGTTAAGCGTGTTTGGGCGAGAGTAGTACTAGGATGGGTGACCTCCTGGGAAGTCCTCGTGTTGCACCCCTTTTTTCGTTTTCTTCGCATTTTTTTTTTTTTTTTTTAATTTTAGCCGGGCTTATCGATTGCGTCGGTCCAGCATGCTCGCTTTGCATGCACCGCTTTTCTTTCTCTTCGCATTTTTTGTTGTTGGGCCTATCGTTCACGTCGGTCCAGCACGCTCGCTTTGCAGGCTTAGTCAGGCCCAGGCCACAAATGCGAGCTGCAGACCTCGTTTTGGGTGCTAAAGCGTCGCGGCGAACCGCGGAAGCCCCTCAGGCTGCACCTCTACGGTGTCAAAGTGCATCGTTGCATACGGATCCTTTATAAGAATTTAACGCGCTTATGCTGATGGGTGCGATCATACCAACACTAATGCACCGGATCCCATCAGAACTCCGCAGTTAAGCGTGTTTGGGCGAGAGTAGTACTAGGATGGGTGACCTCCTGGGAAGTCCTCGTGTTGCAGCCCTTTTTTCGTTTTCTTCGCATTTTTTTCTTTTTTTTTTTTTTTTTTTTTAATTTTAGCCGGGCTTATCGATTGCGTCGGTCCAGCACGCTCGCTTTGCATGCACCGCTTTTCTTTCTCTTCGCATTTTTTGTTGTTGGGCCTATCGTTCACGTCGGTCCAGCACGCTCGCTTTGCAGGCTTAGACTGGCCCAGGCCACAAATGCAAGCTGCAGACCTCGTTTTGGGTGCTAAAGCGTCGCGGCGAACCGCGGAAGCCCCTCGGGCTGCACCTCTACGGTGTCAAAGTGCATCGTTGCATACGGATCCTTTATAAGAATTTAACGCGCTTATGCTGATGGGTGCGATCATACCAACACTAATGCACCGGATCCCATCATAACTCCGCAGTTAAGCGTGTTTGGGCGAGAGTAGTACTAGGATGGGTGACCTCCTCGGAAGTCCTCGTGTTGCACCCCTTTTTTCGTTTTCTTCGCATTTTTTTCTTTTTTTTTTTTTTTTTTTTTAATTTTAGCCGGGCTTATCGATTGCGTCGGTCCAGCACGCTCGCTTTGCATGCACCGCTTTTCTTTCTCTTCGCATTTTTTGTTGGTTGGCCTATCGTTCACGTCGGTCCGGCACGCTCGCTTTGCAGGCTTAGTCAGGCCCAGGCCACAAATGCGAGCTGCAGACCTCGTTTTGGGTGCTAAAGCGTCGCGGCGAACCGCGGAAGCCCCTCGGGCTGCACCTCTACGGTGTCAAAGTGCATCGCTGCATACGGATCCTTTATAAGAATTTAACGCGCTTATGCTGATGGGTGCGATCATACCAACACTAATTCACCGGATCCCATCAGAACTCCGCAGTTAAGCGTGTTTGGGCGAGAGTAGTACTAGGATGGGTGACCTCCTGGGAAGTCCTCGTGTTGCACCCCTTTTTTCGTTTTCTTCGCATTTTTTTTTTTTTTTTTTTAATTTTAGCCGGGCTTATCGATTGCGTCGGTCCAGCATGCTCGCTTTGCATGCACCGCTTTTCTTTCTCTTCGCATTTTTTGTTGTTGGGCCTATCGTTCACGTCGGTCCAGCACGCTCGCTTTGCAGGCTTAGTCAGGCCCAGGCCACAAATGCGAGCTGCAGACCTCGTTTTGGGTGCTAAAGCGTCGCGGCGAACCGCGGAAGCCCCTCAGGCTGCACCTCTACGGTGTCAAAGTGCATCGTTGCATACGGATCCTTTATAAGAATTTAACGCGCTTATGCTGATGGGTGCGATCATACCAACACTAATGCACCGGATCCCATCAGAACTCCGCAGTTAAGCGTGTTTGGGCGAGAGTAGTACTAGGATGGGTGACCTCCTGGGAAGTCCTCGTGTTGCACCCCTTTTTTCGTTTTCTTCGCATTTTTTTCTTTTTTTTTTCTTTTTTTTTTAATTTTAGCCGGGCTTATCGATTGCGTCGGTCCAGCACGCTCGCTTTGCATGCACCGCTTTTCTTTCTCTTCGCATTTTTTGTTGTTGGGCCTATCGTTCACGTCGGTCCAGCACGCTCGCTTTGCAGGCTTAGTCAGGCCCAGGCCACAAATGCGAGCTGCAGACCTCGTTTTGGGTGCTAAAGCGTCGCGGCGAACCGCGGAAGCCCCTCGGGCTGCACCTCTACGGTGTCAAAGTGCATCGTTGCATACGGATCCTTTATAAGAATTTAACGCGCTTATGCTGATGGGTGCGATCATACCAGCACTAATGCACCGGATCCCATCAGAACTCCGCAGTTAAGCGTGTTTGGGCGAGAGTAGTACTAGGATGGGTGACCTCCTGGGAAGTCCTCGTGTTGCACCCCTTTTTTCGTTTTCTTCGCATTTTTTTCTTTTTTTTTTTTTTTTTTAATTTTAGCCGGGCTTATCGATTGCGTCGGTCCAGCACGCTCGCTTTGCATGCACCGCTTTTCTTTCTCTTCGCATTTTTTGTTGTTGGGCCTATCGTTCACGTCGGTCCAGCACGCTCGCTTTGCAGGCTTAGTCAGGCCCAGGCCACAAATGCGAGCTGCAGACCTCGTTTTGGGTGCTAAAGCGTCGCGGCGAACCGCGGAAGCCCCTCGGGCTGCACCTCTACGGTGTCAAAGTGCATCGTTGCATACGGATCCTTTATAAGAATTTAACGCGCTTATGCTGATGGGTGCGATCATACCAACACTAATGCACCGGATCCCATCAGAACTCCGCAGTTAAGCGTGTTTGGGCGAGAGTAGTACTAGGATGGGTGACCTCCTGGGAAGTCCTCGTGTTGCAGCCCTTTTTTCGTTTTCTTCGCATTTTTTTCTTTTTTTTTTTTTTTTTTTTTAATTTTAGCCGGGCTTATCGATTGCTTCGGTCCAGCACGCTCGCTTTGCATGCACCGCTTTTCTTTCTCTTCGCATTTTTTGTTGTTGGGCCTATCGTTCACGTCGGTCCAGCACGCTCGCTTTGCAGGCTTAGACTGGCCCAGGCCACAAATGCAAGCTGCAGACCTCGTTTTGGGTGCTAAAGCGTCGCGGCGAACCGCGGAAGCCCCTCGGGCTGCACCTCTACGGTGTCAAAGTGCATCGTTGCATACGGATCCTTTATAAGAATTTAACGCGCTTATGCTGATGGGTGCGATCATACCAACACTAATGCACCGGATCCCATCATAACTCCGCAGTTAAGCGTGTTTGGGCGAGAGTAGTACTAGGATGGGTGACCTCCTGGGAAGTCCTCGTGTTGCACCCCTTTTTTCGTTTTCTTCGCATTTTTTTCTTTTTTTTTTTTTTTTTTTTTAATTTTAGCCGGGCTTATCGATTGCGTCGGTCCAGCACGCTCGCTTTGCATGCACCGCTTTTCTTTCTCTTCGCATTTTTTGTTGGTTGGCCTATCGTTCACGTCGGTCCGGCACGCTCGCTTTGCAGGCTTAGTCAGGCCCAGGCCACAAATGCGAGCTGCAGACCTCGTTTTGGGTGCTAAAGCGTCGCGGCGAACCGCGGAAGCCCCTCGGGCTGCACCTCTACGGTGTCAAAGTGCATCGCTGCATACGGATCCTTTATAAGAATTTAACGCGCTTATGCTGATGGGTGCGATCATACCAACACTAATTCACCGGATCCCATCAGAACTCCGCAGTTAAGCGTGTTTGGGCGAGAGTAGTACTAGGATGGGTGACCTCCTGGAAAGTCCTCGTGTTGCACCCCTTTTTTCGTTTTCTTCGCATTTTTTTTTTTTTTTTTTAATTTTAGCCGGGCTTATCGATTGCGTCGGTCCAGCATGCTCGCTTTGCATGCACCGCTTTTCTTTCTCTCCGCATTTTTTGTTGTTGGGCCTATCGTTCACGTCGGTCCAGCACGCTCGCTTTGCAGGCTTAGTCAGGCCCAGGCCACAAATGCGAGCTGCAGACCTCGTTTTGGGTGCTAAAGCGTCGCGGCGAACCGCGGAAGCCCCTCAGGCTGCACCTCTACGGTGTCAAAGTGCATCGTTGCATACGGATCTTTTATAAGAATTTAACGCGCTTATGCTGATGGGTGCGATCATACCAACACTAATGCACCGGATCCCATCAGAACTCCGCAGTTAAGCGTGTTTGGGCGAGAGTAGTACTAGGATGGGTGACCTCCTGGGAAGTCCTCGTGTTGCACCCCTTTTTTCGTTTTCTTCGCATTTTTTTCTTTTTTTTTTCTTTTTTTTTTAATTTTAGCCGGGCTTATCGATTGCGTCGGTCCAGCACGCTCGCTTTGCATGCACCGCTTTTCTTTCTCTTCGCATTTTTTGTTGTTGGGCCTATCGTTCACGTCGGTCCAGCACGCTCGCTTTGCAGGCTTAGTCAGGCCCAGGCCACAAATGCGAGCTGCAGACCTCGTTTTGGGTGCTAAAGTGTCGCGGCGAACCGCGGAAGCTCCTCGGGCTGCACCTCTACGGTGTCAAAGTGCATCGTTGCATACGAATCCTTTATAAGAATTTAACGCGCTTATGCTGATGGGTGCGATCATACCAACACTAATGCACCGGATCCCATCAGAACTCCGCAGTTAAGCGTGTTTGGGCGAGAGTAGTACTAGGATGGGTGACCTCCTGGGAAGTCCTCGTGTTGCACCCCTTTTTTCGTTTTCTTCGCATTTTTTTCTTTTTTTTTTTTTTTTTTTTTTTTTTAATTTTAGCCGGGCTTATCGATTGCGTCGGTCCAGCACGCTCGCTTTGCATGCACCGCTTTTCTTTCTCTTCGCATTTTTTGTTGTTGGGCCTATCGTTCACGTCGGTCCAGCACGCTCGCTTTGCAGGCTTAGTCAGGCCCAGGCCACAAATGCGAGCTGCAGACGTCGTTTTGGGAGCTAAAGCGTCGCGGCGAACCGCGGAAGCCCCTCGGGCTGCACCTCTACGGTGTCAAAGTGCATCGTTGCATACGGATCCTTTATAAGAATTTAACGCGCTTATGCTGATGGGTGCGATCATACCAACACTAATGCACCGGATCCCATCAGAACTCCGCAGTTAAGCGTGTTTGGGCGAGAGTAGTACTAGGATGGGTGACTTCCTGGGAAGTCCTCGTGTTGCACCCCTTTTTTCGTTTTCTTCGCATTTTTTTCTTTTTTTTTTTTTTTTTTTTTTAATTTTAGCCGGGCTTATCGATTGCGTCGGTCCAGCACGCTCGCTTTGCATGCACCGCTTTTCTTTCTCTTCGCATTTTTTGTTGTTGGGCCTATCGTTCACGTCGGTCCAGCACGCTCGCTTTGCAGGCTTAGTCAGGCCCAGGCCACAAATGCGAGCTGCAGACCTCGTTTTGGGGGCTAAAGCGTCGCGGCGAACCGCGGAAGCCCCTCGGGCTGCACCTCTACGGTGTCAAAGTGCATCGTTGCATACGGATCCTTTATAAGAATTTAACGCGCTTATGCTGATGGGTGCAATCATACCAACACTAATGCACCGGATCCCATCAGAACTCCGCAGTTAAGCGTGTTTGGGCGAGAGTAGTACTAGGATGGGTGACCTCCTGGGAAGTCCTCGTGTTGCACCCCTTTTTTCGTTTTCTTCTCATTTTTTTCTTTTTTTTTTTTTTTTTTTTAATTTTAGCCGGGCTTATCGATTGCGTCGGTCCAGCACGCTCGCTTTGCATGCACCGCTTTTCTTTCTCTTCGCATTTTTTGTTGTTGAGCCTATCGTTCACGTCGGTCCAGCACGCTCGCTTTGCAGGCTTAGTCAGGCCCAGGCCACAAATGCGAACTGCAGACCTCGTTTTGGGTGCTAAAGCGTCGCGGCGAACCGCGGAAGCCCCTCGGGCTGCACCTCTACGGTGTCAAAGTGCATCGTTGCATACGGATCCTTTATAAGAATTTAACGCGCTTATGCTGATGGGTGCGATCATACCAACACTAATGCACCGGATCCCATCAGAACTCCGCAGTTAAGCGTGTTTGGGCGAGAGTAGTACTAGGATGCGTGACCTCCTGGGAAGTCCTCGTGTTGCACCCCTTTTTTCGTTTTCTTCGCATTTTTTTCTTTTTTTTTTTTTTTTTTTAATTTTAGCCGGGCTTATCGATTGCGTCGGTGCAGCACGCTCGCTTTGCATGCACCGCTTTTCTTTCTCTTCGCATTTTTTGTTGTTGGGCCTATCGTTCACGTCGGTCCAGCACGCTCGCTTTGCAGGCTTAGTCTGGCCCAGGCCACAAATGCGAGCTGCAGACCTCGTTTTGGGTGCTAAAGCATCGCGGCGAACCGCGGAAGCCCCTCGGGCTGCACCTCTACGGTGTCAAAGTGCATCGTTGCATACGGATCCTTTATAAGAATTTAACGCGCTTATGCTGATGGGTGCGATCATACCAACACTAATGCACCGGATCCCATCAGAACTCCGCAGTTAAGCGTGTTTGGGCGAGAGTAGTACTAGGATGGGTGACCTCCTGGGAAGTCCTCGTGTTGCACCCCTTTTTTCGTTTTCTTCGCATTTTTTTCTTTTTTTTTTTTTTTTTTTTTTTAATTTTAGCCGGGCTTATCGATTGCGTCGGTCCAGCACGCTCGCTTTGCATGCACCGCTTTTCTTTCTCTTCGCATTTTTTGTTGTTGGGCCTATCGTTCACGTCGGTCCAGCACGCTCGCTTTGTAGGCTTAGTCAGGCCCAGGCCACAAATGCGAGCTGCAGACCTCGTTTTGGGTGCTAAAGCGTCGCGGCGAACCGCGGAAGCCCCTCGGGCTGCACCTCTACGGTGTCAAAGTGCATCGTTGCATACGGATCCTTTATAAGAATTTAACGCGCTTATGCTGATGGGTGCGATCATACCAACACTAATGCACCGGATCCCATCAGAACTCCGCAGTTAAGCGTGTTTGGGCGAGAGTAGTACTAGGATGGGTGACCTCCTGGGAAGTCCTCGTCTTGCACCCCTTTTTTCGTTTTCTTCGCATTTTTTTCTCTTTTTTTTTTTTTTTTTTAATTTTAGCCGGGCTTATCGATTGCGTCGGTCCAGCACGCTCGCTTTGCATGCACCGCTTTTCTTTCTCTTCGCATTTTTTGTTGTTGGGCCTATCGTTCACGTCGATCCAGCACGCTCGCTTTGCAGGCTTAGTCAGGCCCAGGCCACAAATGCGAGCTGCAGACCTCGTTTTGGGTGCTAAAGTGTCGCGGCGAACCGCGGAAGCCCCTCGGGCTGCACCTCTACGGCGTCAAAGTGCATCGTTGCATACGGATCCTTTATAAGAATTTAACGCGCTTATGCTGACGGGTGCGATCATACCAACACTAATGCACCGGATCCCATCAGAACTCCGCAGTTAAGCGTGTTTGGGCGAGAGTAGTACTAGGATGGGTGACCTCCTGGGAAGTCCTCGTGTTGCACCCCTTTTTTCGTTTTCTTCGCATTTTTTTCTTTTTTTTTTTTTTTTTTTTAATTTTAGCCGGGCTTATCGATTGCGTCGGTCCAGCACGCTCGCTTTGCATGCACCGCTTTTCTTTCTCTTCGCATTTTTTGTTGTTGGGCCTATCGTTCACGTCGGTCCTGCACGCTCGCTTTGCAGGCTTAGTTAGGCCCAGGCCACAAATGCGAGCTGCAGACCTCGTTTTGGGTGCTAAAGCGTCGCGGCGAACCGCGGAAGCCCCTCGGGCTGCACCTCTACGGTGTCAAAGTGCATCGTTGCATACGGATCCTTTATAAGAATTTAACGCGCTTATGCTGATGGGTGCGATCATACCAACACTAATGCACCGGATCCCATCAGAACTCCGCAGTTAAGCGTGTTTGGGCGAGAGTAGTACTAGGATGGGTGACCTCCTGGGAAGTCCTCGTGTTGCACCCCTTTTTTCGTTTTCTTCGCATTTTTTTCTTTTTTTTTTTTTTTTTTTTTTAATTTTAGCCGGGCTTATCGATTGCGTCGGTCCAGCACGCTCGCTTTGCATGCACCGCTTTTCTTTCTCTTCGCATTTTTTGTTGTTGAGCCTATCGTTCACGTCGGTCCAGCACGCTCGCTTTGCAGGCTTAGTCAGGCCCAGGCCACAAATGCGAACTGCAGACCTCGTTTTGGGTGCTAAAGCGTCGCGGCGAACCGCGGAAGCCCCTCGGGCTGCACCTCTACGGTGTCAAAGTGCATCGTTGCATACGGATCCTTTATAAGAATTTAACGCGCTTATGCTGATGGGTGCGATCATACCAACACTAATGCACCGGATCCCATCAGAACTCCGCAGTTAAGCGTGTTTGGGCGAGAGTAGTACTAGGATGCGTGACCTCCTGGGAAGTCCTCGTGTTGCACCCCTTTTTTCGTTTTCTTCGCATTTTTTTCTTTTTTTTTTTTTTTTTTTAATTTTAGCCGGGCTTATCGATTGCGTCGGTGCAGCACGCTCGCTTTGCATGCACCGCTTTTCTTTCTCTTCGCATTTTTTGTTGTTGGGCCTATCGTTCACGTCGGTCCAGCACGCTCGCTTTGCAGGCTTAGTCTGGCCCAGGCCACAAATGCGAGCTGCAGACCTCGTTTTGGGTGCTAAAGCATCGCGGCGAACCGCGGAAGCCCCTCGGGCTGCACCTCTACGGTGTCAAAGTGCATCGTTGCATACGGATCCTTTATAAGAATTTAACGCGCTTATGCTGATGGGTGCGATCATACCAACACTAATGCACCGGATCCCATCAGAACTCCGCAGTTAAGCGTGTTTGGGCGAGAGTAGTACTAGGATGGGTGACCTCCTGGGAAGTCCTCGTGTTGCACCCCTTTTTTCGTTTTCTTCGCATTTTTTTCTTTTTTTTTTTTTTTTTTTTTAATTTTAGCCGGGCTTATCGATTGCGTCGGTCCAGCACGCTCGCTTTGCATGCACCGCTTTTCTTTCTCTTCGCATTTTTTGTTGTTGGGCCTATCGTTCACGTCGGTCCAGCACGCTCGCTTTGTAGGCTTAGTCAGGCCCAGGCCACAAATGCGAGCTGCAGACCTCGTTTTGGGTGCTAAAGCGTCGCGGCGAACCGCGGAAGCCCCTCGGGCTGCACCTCTACGGTGTCAAAGTGCATCGTTGCATACGGATCCTTTATAAGAATTTAACGCGCTTATGCTGATGGGTGCGATCATACCAACACTAATGCACCGGATCCCATCAGAACTCCGCAGTTAAGCGTGTTTGGGCGAGAGTAGTACTAGGATGGGTGACCTCCTGGGAAGTCCTCGTCTTGCACCCCTTTTTTCGTTTTCTTCGCATTTTTTTCTTTTTTTTTTTTTTTTTTTAATTTTAGCCGGGCTTATCGATTGCGTCGGTCCAGCACGCTCGCTTTGCATGCACCGCTTTTCTTTCTCTTCGCATTTTTTGTTGTTGGGCCTATCGTTCACGTCGATCCAGCACGCTCGCTTTGCAGGCTTAGTCAGGCCCAGGCCACAAATGCGAGCTGCAGACCTCGTTTTGGGTGCTAAAGCGTCGCGGCGAACCGCGGAAGCCCCTCGGGCTGCACCTCTACGGTGTCAAAGTGCATCGTTGCATACGGATCCTTTATAAGAATTTAACGCGCTTATGCTGACGGGTGCGATCATACCAACACTAATGCACCGGATCCCATCAGAACTCCGCAGTTAAGCGTGTTTGGGCGAGAGTAGTACTAGGATGGGTGACCTCCTGGGAAGTCCTCGTGTTGCACCCCTTTTTTCGTTTTCTTCGCATTTTTTTCTTTTTTTTTTTTTTTTTTTTTAATTTTAGCCGGGCTTATCGATTGCGTCGGTCCAGCACGCTCGCTTTGCATGCACCGCTTTTCTTTCTCTTCGCATTTTTTGTTGTTGGGCCTATCGTTCACGTCGGTCCTGCACGCTCGCTTTGCAGGCTTAGTCAGGCCCAGGCCACAAATGCGAGCTGCAGACCTCGTTTTGGGTGCTAAAGCGTCGCGGCGAACCGCGGAAGCCCCTCGGGCTGCACCTCTACGGTGTCAAAGTGCATCGTTGCATACGGATCCTTTATAAGAATTTAACGCGCTTATGCTGATGGGTGCGATCATACCAACACTAATGCACCGGATCCCATCAGAACTCCGCAGTTAAGCGTGTTTGGGCGAGAGTAGTACTAGGATGGGTGACCTCCTGGGAAGTCCTCGTGTTGCACCCCTTTTTTCGTTTTCTTCGCATTTTTTTCTTTTTTTTTTTTTTTTTTTTTTTAATTTTAGCCGGGCTTATCGATTGCGTCGGTCCAGCACGCTCGCTTTGCATGCACCGCTTTTCTTTCTCTTCGCATTTTTTGTTGTTGAGCCTATCGTTCACGTCGGTCCAGCACGCTCGCTTTGCAGGCTTAGTCAGGCCCAGGCCACAAATGCGAACTGCAGACCTCGTTTTGGGTGCTAAAGCGTCGCGGCGAACCGCGGAAGCCCCTCGGGCTGCACCTCTACGGTGTCAAAGTGCATCGTTGCATACGGATCCTTTATAAGAATTTAACGCGCTTATGCTGATGGGTGCGATCATACCAACACTAATGCACCGGATCCCATCAGAACTCCGCAGTTAAGCGTGTTTGGGCGAGAGTAGTACTAGGATGCGTGACCTCCTGGGAAGTCCTCGTGTTGCACCCCTTTTTTCGTTTTCTTCGCATTTTTTTCTTTTTTTTTTTTTTTTTTAATTTTAGCCGGGCTTATCGATTGCGTCGGTGCAGCACGCTCGCTTTGCATGCACCGCTTTTCTTTCTCTTCGCATTTTTTGTTGTTGGGCCTATCGTTCACGTCGGTCCAGCACGCTCGCTTTGCAGGCTTAGTCTGGCCCAGGCCACAAATGCGAGCTGCAGACCTCGTTTTGGGTGCTAAAGCATCGCGGCGAACCGCGGAAGCCCCTCGGGCTGCACCTCTACGGTGTCAAAGTGCATCGTTGCATACGGATCCTTTATAAGAATTTAACGCGCTTATGCTGATGGGTGCGATCATACCAACACTAATGCACCGGATCCCATCAGAACTCCGCAGTTAAGCGTGTTTGGGTGAGAGTAGTACTAGGATGGGTGACCTCCTGGGAAGTCCTCGTGTTGCACCCCTTTTTTCGTTTTCTTCGCATTTTTTTCTTTTTTTTTTTTTTTTTTTTAATTTTAGCCGGGCTTATCGATTGCGTCGGTCCAGCACGCTCGCTTTGCATGCACCGCTTTACTTTCTCTTCGCATTTTTTGTTGTTGGGCCTATCGTTCACGTCGGTCCAGCACGCTCGCTTTGTAGGCTTAGTCAGGCCCAGGCCACAAATGCGAGCTGCAGACCTCGTTTTGGGTGCTAAAGCGTCGCGGCGAACCGCGGAAGCCCCTCGGGCTGCACCTCTACGGTGTCAAAGTGCATCGTTGCATACGGATCCTTTATAAGAATTTAACGCGCTTATGCTGATGGGTGCGATCATACCAACACTAATGCACCGGATCCCATCAGAACTCCGCAGTTAAGCGTGTTTGGGCGAGAGTAGTACTAGGATGGGTGACCTCCTGGGAAGTCCTCGTCTTGCACCCCTTTTTTCGTTTTCTTCGCATTTTTTTCTTTTTTTTTTTTTTTTTTTAATTTTAGCCGGGCTTATCGATTGCGTCGGTCCAGCACGCTCGCTTTGCATGCACCGCTTTTCTTTCTCTTCGCATTTTTTGTTGTTGGGCCTATCGTTCACGTCGATCCAGCACGCTCGCTTTGCAGGCTTAGTCAGGCCCAGGCCACAAATGCGAGCTGCAGACCTCGTTTTGGGTGCTAAAGCGTCGCGGCGAACCGCGGAAGCCCCTCGGGCTGCACCTCTACGGTGTCAAAGTGCATCGTTGCATACGGATCCTTTATAAGAATTTAACGCGCTTATGCTGATGGGTGCGATCATACCAACACTAATGCACCGGATCCCATCAGAACTCCGCAGTTAAGCGTGTTTGGGCGAGAGTAGTACTAGGATGCGTGACCTCCTGGGAAGTCCTCGTGTTGCACCCCTTTTTTCGTTTTCTTCGCATTTTTTTCTTTTTTTTTTTTTTTTTTTAATTTTAGCCGGGCTTATCGATTGCGTCGGTGCAGCACGCTCGCTTTGCATGCACCGCTTTTCTTTCTCTTCGCATTTTTTGTTGTTGGGCCTATCGTTCACGTCGGTCCAGCACGCTCGCTTTGCAGGCTTAGTCTGGCCCAGGCCACAAATGCGAGCTGCAGACCTCGTTTTGGGTGCTAAAGCATCGCGGCGAACCGCGGAAGCCCCTCGGGCTGCACCTCTACGGTGTCAAAGTGCATCGTTGCATACGGATCCTTTATAAGAATTTAACGCGCTTATGCTGATGGGTGCGATCATACCAACACTAATGCACCGGATCCCATCAGAACTCCGCAGTTAAGCGTGTTTGGGCGAGAGTAGTACTAGGATGGGTGACCTCCTGGGAAGTCCTCGTGTTGCACCCCTTTTTTCGTTTTCTTCGCATTTTTTTCTTTTTTTTTTTTTTTTTTTTTAATTTTAGCCGGGCTTATCGATTGCGTCGGTCCAGCACGCTCGCTTTGCATGCACCGCTTTTCTTTCTCTTCGCATTTTTTGTTGTTGGGCCTATCGTTCACGTCGGTCCAGCACGCTCGCTTTGTAGGCTTAGTCAGGCCCAGGCCACAAATGCGAGCTGCAGACCTCGTTTTGGGTGCTAAAGCGTCGCGGCGAACCGCGGAAGCCCCTCGGGCTGCACCTCTACGGTGTCAAAGTGCATCGTTGCATACGGATCCTTTATAAGAATTTAACGCGCTTATGCTGATGGGTGCGATCATACCAACACTAATGCACCGGATCCCATCAGAACTCCGCAGTTAAGCGTGTTTGGGCGAGAGTAGTACTAGGATGGGTGACCTCCTGGGAAGTCCTCGTCTTGCACCCCTTTTTTCGTTTTCTTCGCATTTTTTTCTTTTTTTTTTTTTTTTTTTAATTTTAGCCGGGCTTATCGATTGCGTCGGTCCAGCACGCTCGCTTTGCATGCACCGCTTTTCTTTCTCTTCGCATTTTTTGTTGTTGGGCCTATCGTTCACGTCGATCCAGCACGCTCGCTTTGCAGGCTTAGTCAGGCCCAGGCCACAAATGCGAGCTGCAGACCTCGTTTTGGGTGCTAAAGCGTCGCGGCGAACCGCGGAAGCCCCTCGGGCTGCACCTCTACGGTGTCAAAGTGCATCGTTGCATACGGATCCTTTATAAGAATTTAACGCGCTTATGCTGACGGGTGCGATCATACCAACACTAATGCACCGGATCCCATCAGAACTCCGCAGTTAAGCGTGTTTGGGCGAGAGTAGTACTAGGATGGGTGACCTCCTGGGAAGTCCTCGTGTTGCACCCCTTTTTTCGTTTTCTTCGCATTTTTTTCTTTTTTTTTTTTTTTTTTTTTAATTTTAGCCGGGCTTATCGATTGCGTCGGTCCAGCACGCTCGCTTTGCATGCACCGCTTTTCTTTCTCTTCGCATTTTTTGTTGTTGGGCCTATCGTTCACGTCGGTCCTGCACGCTCGCTTTGCAGGCTTAGTCAGGCCCAGGCCACAAATGCGAGCTGCAGACCTCGTTTTGGGTGCTAAAGCGTCGCGGCGAACCGCGGAAGCCCCTCGGGCTGCACCTCTACGGTGTCAAAGTGCATCGTTGCATACGGATCCTTTATAAGAATTTAACGCGCTTATGCTGATGGGTGCGATCATACCAACACTAATGCACCGGATCCCATCAGAACTCCGCAGTTAAGCGTGTTTGGGCGAGAGTAGTACTAGGATGGGTGACCTCCTGGGAAGTCCTCGTGTTGCACCCCTTTTTTCGTTTTCTTCGCATTTTTTTCTTTTTTTTTTTTTTTTTTTTTTTAATTTTAGCCGGGCTTATCGATTGCGTCGGTCCAGCACGCTCGCTTTGCATGCACCGCTTTTCTTTCTCTTCGCATTTTTTGTTGTTGAGCCTATCGTTCACGTCGGTCCAGCACGCTCGCTTTGCAGGCTTAGTCAGGCCCAGGCCACAAATGCGAACTGCAGACCTCGTTTTGGGTGCTAAAGCGTCGCGGCGAACCGCGGAAGCCCCTCGGGCTGCACCTCTACGGTGTCAAAGTGCATCGTTGCATACGGATCCTTTATAAGAATTTAACGCGCTTATGCTGATGGGTGCGATCATACCAACACTAATGCACCGGATCCCATCAGAACTCCGCAGTTAAGCGTGTTTGGGCGAGAGTAGTACTAGGATGCGTGACCTCCTGGGAAGTCCTCGTGTTGCACCCCTTTTTTCGTTTTCTTCGCATTTTTTTCTTTTTTTTTTTTTTTTTAATTTTAGCCGGGCTTATCGATTGCGTCGGTGCAGCACGCTCGCTTTGCATGCACCGCTTTTCTTTCTCTTCGCATTTTTTGTTGTTGGGCCTATCGTTCACGTCGGTCCAGCACGCTCGCTTTGCAGGCTTAGTCTGGCCCAGGCCACAAATGCGAGCTGCAGACCTCGTTTTGGGTGCTAAAGCATCGCGGCGAACCGCGGAAGCCCCTCGGGCTGCACCTCTACGGTGTCAAAGTGCATCGTTGCATACGGATCCTTTATAAGAATTTAACGCGCTTATGCTGATGGGTGCGATCATACCAACACTAATGCACCGGATCCCATCAGAACTCCGCAGTTAAGCGTGTTTGGGTGAGAGTAGTACTAGGATGGGTGACCTCCTGGGAAGTCCTCGTGTTGCACCCCTTTTTTCGTTTTCTTCGCATTTTTTTCTTTTTTTTTTTTTTTTTTTTAATTTTAGCCGGGCTTATCGATTGCGTCGGTCCAGCACGCTCGCTTTGCATGCACCGCTTTACTTTCTCTTCGCATTTTTTGTTGTTGGGCCTATCGTTCACGTCGGTCCAGCACGCTCGCTTTGTAGGCTTAGTCAGGCCCAGGCCACAAATGCGAGCTGCAGACCTCGTTTTGGGTGCTAAAGCGTCGCGGCGAACCGCGGAAGCCCCTCGGGCTGCACCTCTACGGTGTCAAAGTGCATCGTTGCATACGGATCCTTTATAAGAATTTAACGCGCTTATGCTGATGGGTGCGATCATACCAACACTAATGCACCGGATCCCATCAGAACTCCGCAGTTAAGCGTGTTTGGGCGAGAGTAGTACTAGGATGGGTGACCTCCTGGGAAGTCCTCGTCTTGCACCCCTTTTTTCGTTTTCTTCGCATTTTTTTCTTTTTTTTTTTTTTTTTTTAATTTTAGCCGGGCTTATCGATTGCGTCGGTCCAGCACGCTCGCTTTGCATGCACCGCTTTTCTTTCTCTTCGCATTTTTTGTTGTTGGGCCTATCGTTCACGTCGATCCAGCACGCTCGCTTTGCAGGCTTAGTCAGGCCCAGGCCACAAATGCGAGCTGCAGACCTCGTTTTGGGTGCTAAAGCGTCGCGGCGAACCGCGGAAGCCCCTCGGGCTGCACCTCTACGGTGTCAAAGTGCATCGTTGCATACGGATCCTTTATAAGAATTTAACGCGCTTATGCTGATGGGTGCGATCATACCAACACTAATGCACCGGATCCCATCAGAACTCCGCAGTTAAGCGTGTTTGGGCGAGAGTAGTACTAGGATGGGTGACCTCCTGGGAAGTCCTCGTGTTGCACCCCTTTTTTCGTTTTCTTCGCATTTTTTTTTTTTTTTTTTTTTTTTTAATTTTAGCCGGGCTTATCGATTGCGTCGGTCCAGCACGCTCGCTTTGCATGCACCGCTTTTCTTTCTCTTCGCATTTTTTGTTGTTGGGCCTATCGTTCACGTCGGTCCTGCACGCTCGCTTTGCAGGCTTAGTCAGGCCCAGGCCACAAATGCGAGCTGCAGACCTCGTTTTGGGTGCTAAAGCGTCGCGGCGAACCGCGGAAGCCCCTCGGGCTGCACCTCTACGGTGTCAAAGTGCATCGTTGCATACGGATCCTTTATAAGAATTTAACGCGCTTATGCTGATGGGTGCGATCATACCAACACTAATGCACCGGATCCCATCAGAACTCCGCAGTTAAGCGTGTTTGGGCGAGAGTAGTACTAGGATGGGTGACCTCCTGGGAAGTCCTCGTGTTGCACCCCTTTTTTCGTTTTCTTCGCATTTTTTTCTTTTTTTTTTTTTTTTTTTTAATTTTAGCCGGGCTTATCGATTGCGTCGGTCCAGCACGCTCGCTTTGCATGCACCGCTTTTCTTTCTCTTCGCATTTTTTGTTGTTGGGCTATCGTTCACGCCGGTCCAGCACGCTCGCTTTGCAGGCTTAGTCAGGCCCAGGCCACAAATGCGAGCTGCAGACCTCGTTTTGGGTGCTAAAGCGTCGCGGCGAACCGCGGAAGCCCCTCGGGCTGCACCTCTACGGTGTCAAAGTGCATCGTTGCATACGGATCCTTTATAAGAATTTAACGCGCTTATGCTGATGGGTGCGATCATACCAACACTAATGCACCGGATCCCATCAGAACTCCGCAGTTAAGCGTGTTTGGGCGAGAGTAGTACTAGGATGGGTGACCTCCTGGGAAGTCCTCGTGTTGCACCCCTTTTTTCGTTTTCTTCGCATTTTTTTCTTTTTTTTTTTTTTTTTTTTAATTTTAGCCGGGCTTATCGATTGCGTCGGTCCAGCACGCTCGCTTTGCATGCACCGCTTTTCTTTCTCTTCGCATTTTTTGTTGTTGGGCCTATCGTTCACGTCGGTCCAGCACGCTCGCTTTGCAGGCTTAGTCAGGCCCAGGCCACAAATGCGAGCTGCAGACCTCGTTTTGGGTGCTAAAGCGTCGCGGCGAACCGCGGAAGACCCTCGGGCTACACCTCTACGGTGTCAAAGTGCATCGTTGCATACGGATCCTTTATAAGAATTTAACGCGCTTATGCTGATGGGTGCGATCATACCAACACTAATGCACCGGATCCCATCAGAACTCCGCAGTTAAGCGTGTTTGGGCGAGAGTAGTACTAGGATGGGTGACCTCCTGGGAAGTCCTCGTGTTGCACCCCTTTTTTCGTTTTCTTCGCATTTTTTTCTTTTTTTTTTTTTTTTTTTAATTTTAGCCGGGCTTATCGATTGCGTCGGTCCAGCACGCTCGCTTTGCATGCACCGCTTTTCTTTCTCTTCGCATTTTTTGTTGTTGGGCCTATCGTTCACGTCGGTCCAGCACGCTCGCTTTGCAGGCTTAGTCAGGCCCAGGCCACAAATGCGAGCTGCAGACCTCGTTTTGGGTGCTAAAGCGTCGCGGCGAACCGCGGAAGCCCCTCGGGCTGCACCTCTACGGTGTCAAAGTGCATCGTTGCATACGGATCCTTTATAAGAATTTAACGCGCTTATGCTGATGGGTGCGATCATACCAGCACTAATGCACCGGATCCCATCAGAACTCCGCAGTTAAGCGTGTTTGGGCGAGAGTAGTACTAGGATGGGTGACCTCCTGGGAAGTCCTCGTGTTGCACCCCTTTTTTCGTTTTCTTCGCATTTTTTTCTTTTTTTTTTTTTTTTTTTAATTTTAGCCGGGCTTATCGATTGCGTCGGTCCAGCACGCTCGCTTTGCATGCCCCGCTTTTCTTTCTCTTCGCATTTTTTGTTGTTGGGCCTATCGTTCACGTCGGTCCAGCACGCTCGCTTTGCAGGCTTAGTCAGGCCCAGGCCACAAATGCGAGCTGCAGACCTCGTTTTGGGTGCTAAAGCGTCGCGGCGAACCGCGGAAGCCCCTCGGGCTGCACCTCTACGGTGTCAAAGTGCATCGTTGCATACGGATCCTTTATAAGAATTTAACGCGCTTATGCTGATGGGTGCGATCATACCAACACTAATGCACCGGATCCCATCAGAACTCCGCAGTTAAGCGTGTTTGGGCGAGAGTAGTACTAGGATGGGTGACTTCCTGGGAAGTCCTCGTGTTGCACCCCTTTTTTCGTTTTCTTCGCATTTTTTTCTTTTTTTTTTTTTTTTTTTTTTAATTTTAGCCGGGCTTATCGATTGCGTCGGTCCAGCACGCTCGCTTTGCATGCACCGCTTTTCTTTCTCTTCGCATTTTTTGTTGTTGGGCCTATCGTTCACGTCGGTCCAGCACGCTCGCTTTGCAGGCTTAGTCAGGCCCAGGCCACAAATGCGAGCTGCAGACCTCGTTTTGGGGGCTAAAGCGTCGCGGCGAACCGCGGAAGCCCCTCGGGCTGCACCTCTACGGTGTCAAAGTGCATCGTTGCATACGGATCCTTTATAAGAATTTAACGCGCTTATGCTGATGGGTGCGATCATACCAACACTAATGCACCGGATCCCATCAGAACTCCGCAGTTAAGCGTGTTTGGGCGAGAGTAATACTAGGATGGGTGACCTCCTGGGAAGTCCTCGTGTTGCACCCCTTTTTTCGTTTTCTTCGCATTTTTTTCTTTTTTTTTTTTTTTTTTTTTTAATTTTAGCCGGGCTTATCGATTGCGTCGGTCCAGCACGCTCGCTTTGCATGCACCGCTTTTCTTTCTCTTCGCATTTTTTGTTGTTGGGCCTATCGTTCACGTCGGTCCAGCACGCTCGCTTTGCAGGCTTAGTCAGGCCCAGGCCACAAATGCGAGCTGCAGACCTCGTTTTGGGTGCTAAAGCGTCGCGGCGAACCGCGGAAGCCCCTCGGGCTGCACCTCTACGGTGTCAAAGTGCATCGTTGCATACGGATCCTTTATAAGAATTTAACGCGCTTATGCTGATGGGTGCGATCATACCAACACTAATGCACCGGATCCCATCAGAACTCCGCAGTTAAGCGTGTTTGGGCGAGAGTAGTACTAGGATGGGTGACCTCCTGGGAAGTCCTCGTGTTGCAGCCCTTTTTTCGTTTTCTTCGCATTTTTTTTTTTTTTTTTTTTTTTTTTTTTAATTTTAGCCGGGCTTATCGATTGCGTCGGTCCAGCACGCTCGCTTTGCATGCACCGCTTTTCTTTCTCTTCGCATTTTTTGTTGTTGGGCCTATCGTTCACGTCGGTCCAGCACGCTCGCTTTGCAGGCTTAGACTGTCCCAGGCCACAAATGCAAGCTGCAGACCTCGTTTTGGGTGCTAAAGCGTCGCGGCGAACCGCGGAAGCCCCTCGGGCTGCACCTCTACGGTGTCAAAGTGCATCGTTGCATACGGATCCTTTATAAGAATTTAACGCGCTTATGCTGATGGGTGCGATCATACCAGCACTAATGCACCGGATCCCATCAGAACTCCGCAGTTAAGCGTGTTTGGGCGAGAGTAGTACTAGGATGCGTGACCTCCTGGGAAGTCCTCGTGTTGCACCCCTTTTTTCGTTTTCTTCGCATTTTTTTCTTTTTTTTTTTTTTTTTTTTAATTTTAGCCGGGCTTATCGATTGCGTCGGTGCAGCACGCTCGCTTTGCATGCACCGCTTTTCTTTCTCTTCGCATTTTTTGTTGTTGGGCCTATCGTTCACGTCGGTCCAGCACGCTCGCTTTGCAGGCTTAGTCTGGCCCAGGCCACAAATGCGAGCTGCAGACCTCGTTTTGGGTGCTAAAGCATCGCGGCGAACCGCGGAAGCCCCTCGGGCTGCACCTCTACGGTGTCAAAGTGCATCGTTGCATACGGATCCTTTATAAGAATTTAACGCGCTTATGCTGATGGGTGCGATCATACCAACACTAATGCACCGGATCCCATCAGAACTCCGCAGTTAAGCGTGTTTGGGCGAGAGTAGTACTAGGATGGGTGACCTCCTGGGAAGTCCTCGTGTTGCACCCCTTTTTTCGTTTTCTTCGCATTTTTTTCTTTTTTTTTTTTTTTTTTTTTTTAATTTTAGCCGGGCTTATCGATTGCGTCGGTCCAGCACGCTCGCTTTGCATGCACCGCTTTTCTTTCTCTTCGCATTTTTTGTTGTTGGGCCTATCGTTCACGTCGGTCCAGCACGCTCGCTTTGTAGGCTTAGTCAGGCCCAGGCCACAAATGCGAGCTGCAGACCTCGTTTTGGGTGCTAAAGCGTCGCGGCGAACCGCGGAAGCCCCTCGGGCTGCACCTCTACGGTGTCAAAGTCCATCGTTGCATACGGATCCTTTATAAGAATTTAACGCGCTTATGCTGATGGGTGCGATCATACCAACACTAATGCACCGGATCCCATCAGAACTCCGCAGTTAAGCGTGTTTGGGCGAGAGTAGTACTAGGATGGGTGACCTCCTGGGAAGTCCTCGTGTTGCAGCCCTTTTTTCGTTTTCTTCGCATTTTTTTCTTTTTTTTTTTTTTTTTTTAATTTTAGCCGGGCTTATCGATTGCGTCGGTCCAGCACGCTCGCTTTGCATGCACCGCTTTTCTTTCTCTTCGCATTTTTTGTTGTTGGGCCTATCGTTCACGTCGGTCCAGCACGCTCGCTTTGCAGGCTTAGTCAGGCCCAGGCCACAAATGCGAGTTGCAGACCTCGTTTTGGGTGCTAAAGCGTCGCGGCGAACCGCGGAAGCCCCTCGGGCTGCACCTCTACGGTGTCAAAGTGCATCGTTGCATACGGATCCTTTATAAGAATTTAACGCGCTTATGCTGATGGGTGCGATCATACCAACACTAATGCACCGGATCCCATCATAACTCCGCAGTTAAGCGTGTTTGGGCGAGAGTAGTACTAGGATGGGTGACCTCCTGGGAAGTCCTCGTGTTGCACCCCTTTTTTCGTTTTCTTCGCATTTTTTTCTATTTTTTTTTTTTTTTTTAATTTTAGCCGGGCTTATCGATTGCGTCGGTCCAGCACGCTCGCTTTGCATGCACCGCTTTTCTTTCTCTTCGCATTTTTTGTTGGTTGGCCTATCGTTCACGTCGGTCCGGCACGCTCGCTTTGCAGGCTTAGTCAGGCCCAGGCCACAAATGCGAGCTGCAGACCTCGTTTTGGGTGCTAAAGCGTCGCGGCGAACCGCGGAAGCCCCTCGGGCTGCACCTCTACGGTGTCAAAGTGCATCGTTGCATACGGATCCTTTATAAGAATTTAACGCGCTT
>CM066166.1:39255153-39257653 GCA_033629205.1 Lithocarpus polystachyus | reverse complement strand
TTTTTTCTTGTTGGGCCTATCGTTCACGTCGGTCCAGCACGCTCGCTTTGCAGGCTTAGTCAGGCCCAGGCCACAAATGCGAGCTGCAGACCTCGTTTTGGGTGCTAAAGCGTCGCGGCGAACCGCGGAAGCCCCTCGGGCTGCACCTCTACGGTGTCAAAGTGCATCGTTGCATACGGATCCTTTATAAGAATTTAACGCGCTTATGCTGATGGGTGCGATCATACCAACACTAATGCACCGGATCCCATCAGAACTCCGCAGTTAAGCGTGTTTGGGCGAGAGTAGTACTAGGATGGGTGACCTACTGGGAAGTCCTCGTGTTGCACCCCTTTTTTCGTTTTCTTCGCATTTTTTTCTTTTTTCTTTTTTTTTTTTTTAATTTTAGCCGGGCTTATCGATTGCGTCGGTCCAGCACGCTCGCATTGCATGCACCGCTTTTCTTTCTCTTCGCATTTTTTGTTGTTGGGCCTATCGTTCACGTCGGTCCAACACGCTCGCTTTGCAGGCTTAGTCAGGCCCAGGCCACAAATGCGAGCTGCAGACCTCGTTTTGGGTGCTAAAGCGTCGCGGCGAACCGCGGAAGCCCCTCGGGCTGCACCTCTACGGTGTCAAAGTGCATCGTTGCATACGGATCCTTTATAAGAATTTAACGCGCTTATGCTGATGGGTGCGATCATACCAACACTAATGCACCGGATCCCATCAGAACTCCGCAGTTAAGCGTGTTTGGGCGAGAGTAGTACTAGGATGGGTGACCTCCTGGGAAGTCCTCGTGTTGCACCCCTTTTTTCGTTTTCTTCGCATTTTTTTCTTTTTTTTTTTTTTTTTAATTTTAGCCGGGCTTATCGATTGCGTCGGTCCAGCACGCTCGCTTTGCATGCACCGCTTTTCTTTCTCTTCGCATTTTTTGTTGTTGGGCCTATCGTTCACGTCGGTCCAGCACGCTCGCTTTGCAGGCTTAGTCAGGCCCAGGCCACAAATGCGAGCTGCAGACCTCGTTTTGGGTGCTAAAGCGTCGCGGCGAACCGCGGAAGCCCCTCGGGCTGCACCTCTACGGTGTCAAAGTGCATCGTTGCATACGGATCCTTTATAAGAATTTAACGCGCTTATGCTGATGGGTGCGATCATACCAACACTAATGCACCGGATCCCATCAGAACTCCGCAGTTAAGCGTGTTTGGGCGAGAGTAGTACTAGGATGGGTGACCTCCTGGGAAGTCCTCGTGTTGCACCCCTTTTTTCGTTTTCTTCGCATTTTTTTTTTTTTTTTTTTTTTTAATTTTAGCCGGGCTTATCGATTGCGTCGGTCCAGCACGCTCGCTTTGCATGCACCGCTTTTCTTTCTCTTCGCATTTTTTGTTGTTGGGCCTATCGTTCACGTCGGTCCAGCACGCTCGCTTTGCAGGCTTAGTCAGGCCCAGGCCACAAATGCGAGCTGCAGACCTCGTTTTGGGTGCTAAAGCGTCGCGGCGAACCGCGGAAGCCCCTCGGGCTGCACCTCTACGGTGTCAAAGTGCATCGTTGCATACGGATCCTTTATAAGAATTTAAGGCGCTTATGCTGATGGGTGCGATCATACAAACACTAATGCACCGGATCCCATCAGAACTCCGCAGTTAAGCGTGTTTGGGCGAGAGTAGTACTAGGATGGGTGACCTCCTGGGAAGTCCTCGTGTTGCACCCCTTTTTTCGTTTTCTTCGCATTTTTTTCTTTTTTTTTTTTTTTTTTTTAATTTTAGCCGGGCTTATCGATTGCGTCGGTCCAGCACGCTCGCTTTGCATGCACCGCTTTTCTTTCTCTTCGCATTTTTTGTTGTTGGGCCTATCGTTCACGTCGGTCCAGCACGCTCGCTTTGCAGGCTTAGTCAGGCCCAGGCCAAAAATGCGAGCTGCAGACCTCGTTTTGGGTGCTAAAGCGTCGCGGCGAACCGCGGAAGCCCCTCGTGCTGCACCTCTACGGTGTCAAAGTGCATCGTTGCATACGGATCCTTTATAAGAATTTAACGCGCTTATGCTGATGGGTGCGATCATACAAACACTAATGCACCGGATCCCATCAGAACTCCGCAGTTAAGCGTGTTTGGGCGAGAGTAGTACTAGGATGGGTGACCTCCTGGGAAGTCCTCGTGTTGCACCCCTTTTTTCGTTTTCTTCGCATTTTTTTCTTTTTTTTTTTTTTTTTTTTAATTTTAGCCGGGCTTATCGATTGCGTCGGTCCAGCACGCTCGCTTTGCATGCACCGCTTTTCTTTCTCTTCGCATTTTTTGTTGTTGGGCCTATCGTTCACGTCGGTCCAGCACGCTCGCTTTGCAGGCTTAGTCAGGCCCAGGCCACAAATGCGAGCTGCAGACCTCGTTTTGGGTGCTAAAGCGTCGCGGCGAACCGCGGAAGCCGCTCGGGCTGCACCTCTACGGTGTCAAAGTGCATCGTTGCATACGGATCCTTTATAAGAATTTAACGCGCTTATGCTGATGGGTGCGATCATACCAACACTAAT
>CM066166.1:39235153-39245153 GCA_033629205.1 Lithocarpus polystachyus | reverse complement strand
TGCACCCCTTTTTTCGTTTTCTTCGCATTTTTTTTTTTTTTTTTTTTTTTTTTTAATTTTAGCCTGGCTTATCGATTGCGTCGATCCAGCACGCTCGCTTTGCATGCACCGCTTTTCTTTCTCTTCGCATTTTTTGTTGTTGGGCCTATCGTTCACGTCGGTCCAGCACGCTCGCTTTGCAGGCTTAGTCAGGCCCAGGCCACAAATGCGAGCTGCAGACCTCGTTTTGGGTGCTAAAGCGTCGCGGCGAACCGCGGAAGCCCCTCGGGCTGCACCTCTACGGTGTCAAAGTGCATCGTTGCATACGGATCCTTTATAAGAATTTAACGCGCTTATGCTGATGGGTGCGATCATACCAACACTAATGCACCGGATCCCATCAGAACTCCGCAGTTAAGCGTGTTTGGGCGAGAGTAGTACTAGGATGGGTGACCTCCTGGGAAGTCCTCGTGTTGCACCCCTTTTTTCGTTTTCTTCGCATTTTTTTTTTTTTTTTTTTTTAATTTTAGCCGGGCTTATCGATTGCGTCGGTCCAGCACGCTCGCTTTGCATGCACCGCTTTTCTTTCTCTTCGCATTTTTTGTTGTTGGGCCTAACGTTCACGTCGGTCCAGCACGCTCGCTTTGCAGGCTTAGTCAGGCCCAGGCCACAAATGCGAGCTGCAGACCTCGTTTTGGGTGCTAAAGCGTCGCGGCGAACCGCGGAAGCCCCTCGGGCTGCACCTCTACGGTGTCAAAGTGCATCGTTGCATACGGATCCTTTATAAGAATTTAACGCGCTTATGCTGATGGGTGCGATCATACCAACACTAATGCACCGGATCCCATCAGAACTCCGCAGTTAAGCGTGTTTGGGCGAGAGTAGTACTAGGATGGGTGACCTCCTGGGAAGTCCTCGTGTTGCACCCCTTTTTTCGTTTTCTTCGCATTTTTTTCTTTTTTTTTTTTTTTTATTTAATTTTAGCCGGGCTTATCGATTGCGTCGGTCCGGCACGCTCGCTTTGCATGCACCGCTTTTCTTTCTCTTCGCATTTTTTGTTGTTGGGCCTATCGTTCACGTCGGTCCAGCACGCTCGCTTTGCAGGCTTAGTCAGGCCCAGGCCACAAATGCGAGCTGCAGACCTCGTTTTGGGTGCTAAAGCGTCGCGGCGAACCGCGGAAGCCCCTCGGGCTGCACCTCTACGGTGTCAAAGTGGATCGTTGCATACGGATCCTTGATAAGAATTTAACGCGCTTATGCTGATGGGTGCGATCATACCAACACTAATGCACCGGATCCCATCAGAACTCCGCAGTTAAGCGTGTTTGGGCGAGAGTAGTACTAGGATGGGTGACCTCCTGGGAAGTCCTCGTGTTGCACCCCTTTTTTCGTTTTCTTCGCATTTTTTTCTTTTTTTTTTTTTTTTTAAATTTTAGCCGGGCTTATCGATTGCGTCGGTCCAGCACGCTCGCTTTGCATGCACCGCTTTTCCTTCTCTTCGCATTTTTTGTTCTTGGGCCTATCGTTCACGTCGGTCCAGCACGCTCGCTTTGCAGGCTTAGTCAGGCCCAGGCCACAAATGCGAGCTGCAGACCTCGTTTTGGGTGCTAAAGCGTCGCGGCGAACCGCGGAAGCCCCTCGGGCTGCACCTCTACGGTGTCAAAGTGCATCGTTGCATACGGATCCTTTATAAGAATTTAACGCGCTTATGCTGATGGGTGCGATCATACCAACACTAATGCACCGGATCCCATCAGAACTCCGCAGTTAAGCGTGTTTGGGCGAGAGTAGGACTAGGATGGGTGACCTCCTGGGAAGTCCTCGTGTTGCACCCCTTTTTTCGTTTTCTTCGCATTTTTTTCTTTTTTTTTTTTTTTTTTTTTAATTTTAGCCGGGCTTATCGATTGCGTCGGTCCAGCACGCTCGCTTTGCATGCACCGCTTTTCTTTCTCTTCGCATTTTTTGTTGTTGGGCCTATCGTTCACGTCGGTCCAGCACGCTCGCTTTGCAGGCTTAGTCAGGCCCAGGCCACAAATGCGAGCTGCAGACCTCGTTTTGGGTGCTAAAGCGTCGCGGCGAACCGCGGAAGCCCCTCGGGCTGCACCTCTACGGTGTCAAAGTGCATCGTTGCATACGGATCCTTTATAAGAATTTAACGCGCTTATGCTGATGGGTGCGATCATACCAACACTAATGCACCGGATCCCATCAGAACTCCGCAGTTAAGCGTGTTTGGGCGAGAGTAGTACTAGGATGGGTGACCTCCTGGGAAGTCCTCGTGTTGCACCCCTTTTTTCGTTTTCTTCGCATTTTTTTTTTTTTTTTTTTTTAATTTTAGCCGGGCTTATCGATTGCGTCGGTCCAGCACGCTCGCTTTGCATGCACCGCTTTTCTTTCTCTTCGCATTTTTTGTTGTTGGGCCTATCGTTCACGTCGGTCCAGCACGCTCGCTTTGCAGGCTTAGTCAGGCCCAGGCCACAAATGCGAGCTGCAGACCACGTTTTGGGTGCTAAAGCGTCGCGGCGAACCGCGGAAGCCCCTCGGGCTGCACCTCTACGGTGTCAAAGTGCATCGTTGCATACGGATCCTTTATAAGAATTTAACGCGCTTATGCTGATGGGTGCGATCATACCAACACTAATGCACCGGATCCCATCAGAACTCCGCAGTTAAGCGTGTTTGGGCGAGAGTAGTACTAGGATGGGTGACCTCCTGGGAAGTCCTCGTGTTGCACCCCTTTTTTCGTTTTCTTCGCATTTTTTTTTTTTTAATTTTAGCCGGGCTTATCGATTGCGTCGGTCCAGCACGCTCGCTTTGCATGCACCGCTTTTCTTTCTCTTCGCATTTTTTGTTGTTGGGCCTAACGTTCACGTCGGTCCAGCACGCTCGCTTTGCAGGCTTAGTCAGGCCCAGGCCACAAATGCGAGCTGCAGACCTCGTTTTGGGTGCTAAAGCGTCGCGGCGAACCGCGGAAGCCCCTCGGGGTGCACCTCTACGGTGTCAAAGTGCATCGTTGCATACGGATCCTTTATAAGAATTTAACGCGCTTATGCTGATGGGTGCGATCATACCAACACTAATGCACCGGATCCCATCAGAACTCCGCAGTTAAGCGTGTTTGGGCGAGAGTAGTACTAGGATGGGTGACCTCTTGGGAAGTCCTCGTGTTGCACCCCTTTTTTCGTTTTCTTCGCATTTTTTTTTTTTTTTTTTATTTAATTTTAGCCGGGCTTATCGATTGCGTCGGTCCGGCACGCTCGCTTTGCATGCACCGCTTTTCTTTCTCTTCGCATTTTTTGTTGTTGGGCCTATCGTTCACGTCGGTCCAGCACGCTCGCTTTGCAGGCTTAGTCAGGCCCAGGCCACAAATGCGAGCTGCAGACCTCGTTTTGGGTGCTAAAGCGTCGCGGCGAACCGCGGAAGCCCCTCGGGCTGCACCTCTACGGTGTCAAAGTGGATCGTTGCATACGGATCCTTGATAAGAATTTAACGCGCTTATGCTGATGGGTGCGATCATACCAACACTAATGCACCGGATCCCATCAGAACTCCGCAGTTAAGCGTGTTTGGGCGAGAGTAGTGCTAGGATGGGTGACCTCCTGGGAAGTCCTCGTGTTGCACCCCTTTTTTCGTTTTCTTCGCATTTTTTTCTTTTTTTTTTTTTTTTTTTTAATTTTAGCCGGGCTTATCGATTGCGTCGGTCCAGCACGCTCGCTTTGCATGCACCGCTTTTCTTTCTCTTCGCATTTTTTGTTCTTGGGCCTATCGTTCACGTCGGTCCAGCACGCTCGCTTTGCAGGCTTAGTCAGGCCCAGGCCACAAATGCGAGCTGCAGACCTCGTTTTGGGTGCTAAAGCGTCGCGGCGAACCGCGGAAGCCCCTCGGGCTGCACCTCTACGGTGTCAAAGTGCATCGTTGCATACGGATCCTTTATAAGAATTTAACGCGCTTATGCTGATGGGTGCGATCATACCAACACTAATGCACCGGATCCCATCAGAACTCCGCAGTTAAGCGTGTTTGGGCGAGAGTAGGACTAGGATGGGTGACCTCCTGGGAAGTCCTCGGGTTGCACCCCTTTTTTCGTTTTCTTCGCATTTTTTTCTTTTTTTTTTTTTTTTTTTTTAATTTTAGCCGGGCTTATCGATTGCGTCGGTCCAGCACGCTCGCTTTGCATGCACCGCTTTTCTTTCTCTTCGCATTTTTTGTTGTTGGGCCTATCGTTCACGTCGGTCCAGCACGCTCGCTTTGCAGGCTTAGTCAGGCCCAGGCCACAAATGCGAGCTGCAGACCTCGTTTTGGGTGCTAAAGCGTCGCGGCGAACCGCGGAAGCCCCTCGGGCTGCACCTCTACGGTGTCAAAGTGCATCGTTGCATACGGATCCTTTATAAGAATTTGACGCGCTTATGCTGATGGGTGCGATCATACCAACACTAATGCACCGGATCCCATCAGAACTCCGCAGTTAAGCGTGTTTGGGCGAGAGTAGTACTAGGATGGGTGACCTCCTGGGAAGTCCTTGTGTTGCACCCCTTTTTTCGTTTTCTTCGCATTTTTTTTTTTTTTTTTAATTTTAGCCGGGCTTATCGATTGCGTCGGTCCAGCACGCTCGCTTTGCATGCACCGCTTTTCTTTCTCTTCGCATTTTTTGTTGTTGGGCCTATCGTTCACGTCGGTCCAGCACGCTCGCTTTGCAGGCTTAGTCAGGCCCAGGCCACAAATGCGAGCTGCAGACCTCGTTTTGGGTGCTAAAGCGTCGCGGCGAACCGCGGAAGCCCCTCGGGCTGCACCTCTACGGTGTCAAAGTGCATCGTTGCATACGGATCCTTTATAAGAATTTAACGCGCTTATGCTGATGGGTGCGATCATACCAACACTAATGCACCGGATCCCATCAGAACTCCGCAGTTAAGCGTGTTTGGGCGAGAGTAGTACTAGGATGGGTGACCTCCTGGGAAGTCCTCGTGTTGCACCCCTTTTTTCGTTTTCTTCGCATTTTTTTCTTTTTTTTTTTTTTTTTTTTAATTTTAGCCGGGCTTATCGATTGCGTCGGTCCAGCACGCTCGCTTTGCATGCACCGCTTTTCTTTCTCTTCGCATTTTTTGTTGTTGGGCCTATCGTTCACGTCGGTCCAGCACGCTCGCTTTGCAGGCTTAGTCAGGCCCAGGCCACAAATGCGAGCTGCAGACCTCGTTTTGGGTGCTAAAGCGTCGCGGCGAACCGCGGAAGCCCCTCGGGCTGCACCTCTACAGTGTCAAAGTGGATCGTTGCATACGGATCCTATATAAGAATTTAACGCGCTTATGCTGATGGGTGCGATCATACCAACACTAATGCACCGGATCCCATCAGAACTCCGCAGTTAAGCGTGTTTGGGCGAGAGTAGTACTAGGATGGGTGACCTCCTGGGAAATCCTCGTGTTGCACCCCTTTTTTCGTTTTCTTCGCATTTTTTTCTTTTTTTTTTTTTTTTTTTTTAAATTTTAGCCGGGCTTATCGATTGCGTCGGTCCAGCACGCTCGCTTTGCATGCACCGCTTTTCTTTCTCTTCGCATTTTTTGTTGTTGGGCCTATCGTTCACGTCGGTCCAGCACGCTCGCTTTGCAGGCTTAGTCAGGCCCAGGCCACAAATGCGAGTTGCAGACCTCGTTTTGGGTGCTAAAGCGTCGCGGCGAACCGCGGAAGCCCCTCGGGTTGCACCTCTACGGTGTCAAAGTGCATCGTTGCATACGGATCCTTTATAAGAATTTAACGCGCTTATGCTGATGGGTGCGATCATACCAACCCTAATGCACCGGATCCCATCAGAACTCCGCAGTTAAGCGTGTTTGGGCGAGAGTAGTACTAGGATGGGTGACCTCCTGGGAAGTCCTCGTGTTGCACCCCTTTTTTCGTTTTCTTCGCATTTTTTTCTTTTTTTTTTTTTTTTTTTTAATTTTAGCCGGGCTTATCGATTGCGTCGGTCCAGCACGCTCGCTTTGCATGCACCGCTTTTCTTTCTCTTCGCATTTTTTGTTGTTGGGCCTATCGTTCACGTCGGTCCAGCACGCTCGCTTTGCAGGCTTAGTCAGGCCCAGGCCACAAATGCGAGCTGCAGACCTCGTTTTGGGTGCTAAAGCATCGCGGCGAACCGCGGAAGCCCCTCGGGCTGCACCTCTACGGTGTCAAAGTGCATCGTTGCATACGGATCCTTTATAAGAATTTAACGCGCTTATGCTGATGGGTGCGATCATACCAACACTAATGCACCGGATCCCATCAGAACTCCGCAGTTAAGCGTGTTTGGGCGAGAGTAGTACTAGGATGGGTGACCTCCTGGGAAGTCCTCGTGTTGCACCTATTTTTTCGTTTTCTTCGCATTTTTTTCTTTTTTTTTTTTTAATTTTTTAATTTTAGCCGGGCTTATCGATTGCGTCGGTCCAGCACGCTCGCTTTGCATGCACCGCTTTTCTTTCTCTTCGCATTTTTTGTTGTTGGGCCTATCGTTCACGTCGGTCCGGCACGCTCGCTTTGCAGGCTTAGTCAGGCCCAGGCCACAAATGCGAGCTGCAGACCTCGTTTTGGGTGCTAAAGCGTCGCGGCGAACCGCGGAAGCCCCTCGGGTTGCACCTCTACGGTGTCAAAGTGCATCGTTGCATACGGATCCTTTATAAGAATTTAACGCGCTTATGCTGATGGGTGCGATCATACCAACACTAATGCACCGGATCCCATCAGAACTCCGCAGTTAAGCGTGTTTGGGCGAGAGTAGTACTAGGATGGGTGACCTCCTGGGAAGTCCTCGTGTTGCACCCCTTTTTTCGTTTTCTTCGCATTTTTTTTTTTTTTTTTTTTTTTTTTTAATTTTAGCCGGGCTTATCGATTGCGTCGGTCCAGCACGCTCGCTTTGCATGCACCGCTTTTCTTTCTCTTCGCATTTTTTGTTGTTGGGCCTATCGTTCACGTCGGTCCAGCACGCTCGATTTGCAGGCTTAGTCAGGCCCAGGCCACAAATGCGAGCTGCAGACCTCGTTTTGGGTGCTAAAGCGTCGCGGCGAACCGCGGAAGCCCCTCGGGCTGCACCTCTACGGTGTCAAAGTGCATCGTTGCATACGGATCCTTTATAAGAATTTAACGCGCTTATGCTGATGGGTGCGATCATACCAACACTAATGCACCGGATCCCATCAGAACTCCGCTGTTAAGCGTGTTTGGGCGAGAGTAGTACTAGGATGGGTGACCTCCTGGGAAGTCCTCGTGTTGCACCCCTTTTTTCGTTTTCTTCGCATTTTTTTTTATTTATTTAATTTTAGCCGGGCTTATCGATTGCGTCGGTCCAGCACGCTCGCTTTGCATGCACCGCTTTTCTTTCTCTTCGCATTTTTTGTTGTTGGGCCTATCGTTCACGTCGGTCCAGCACGCTCGCTTTGCAGGCTTAGTCAGGCCCAGGCCACAAATGCGAGCTGCAGACCTCGTTTTGGGTGCTAAAGCGTCGCGGCGAACCGCGGAAGCCCCTCGGGCTGCACCTCTACGGTGTCAAAGTGGATCGTTGCATACGGATCCTTGATAAGAATTTAACGCGCTTATGCTGATGGGTGCGATCATACCAACACTAATGCACCGGATCCCATCAGAACTCCGCAGTTAAGCGTGTTTGGGCGAGAGTAGTACTAGGATGGGTGACCTCCTGGGAAGTCCTCGTGTTGCACCCCTTTTTTCGTTTTCTTCGCATTTTTTTTTTTTTAATTTTAGCCGGGCTTATCGATTGCGTCGGTCCAGCACGCTCGCTTTGCATGCACCGCTTTTCTTTCTCTTCGCATTTTTTGTTGTTGGGCCTAACGTTCACGTCGGTCCAGCACGCTCGCTTTGCAGGCTTAGTCAGGCCCAGGCCACAAATGCGAGCTGCAGACCTCGTTTTGGGTGCTAAAGCGTCGCGGCGAACCGCGGAAGCCCCTCGGGGTGCACCTCTACGGTGTCAAAGTGCATCGTTGCATACGGATCCTTTATAAGAATTTAACGCGCTTATGCTGATGGGTGCGATCATACCAACACTAATGCACCGGATCCCATCAGAACTCCGCAGTTAAGCGTGTTTGGGCGAGAGTAGTACTAGGATGGGTGACCTCTTGGGAAGTCCTCGTGTTGCACCCCTTTTTTCGTTTTCTTCGCATTTTTTTTTTTTTTTTATTTAATTTTAGCCGGGCTTATCGATTGCGTCGGTCCGGCACGCTCGCTTTGCATGCACCGCTTTTCTTTCTCTTCGCATTTTTTGTTGTTGGGCCTATCGTTCACGTCGGTCCAGCACGCTCGCTTTGCAGGCTTAGTCAGGCCCAGGCCACAAATGCGAGCTGCAGACCTCGTTTTGGGTGCTAAAGCGTCGCGGCGAACCGCGGAAGCCCCTCGGGCTGCACCTCTACGGTGTCAAAGTGGATCGTTGCATACGGATCCTTGATAAGAATTTAACGCGCTTATGCTGATGGGTGCGATCATACCAACACTAATGCACCGGATCCCATCAGAACTCCGCAGTTAAGCGTGTTTGGGCGAGAGTAGTGCTAGGATGGGTGACCTCCTGGGAAGTCCTCGTGTTGCACCCCTTTTTTCGTTTTCTTCGCATTTTTTTCTTTTTTTTTTTTTTTTTTTTAATTTTAGCCGGGCTTATCGATTGCGTCGGTCCAGCACGCTCGCTTTGCATGCACCGCTTTTCTTTCTCTTCGCATTTTTTGTTCTTGGGCCTATCGTTCACGTCGGTCCAGCACGCTCGCTTTGCAGGCTTAGTCAGGCCCAGGCCACAAATGCGAGCTGCAGACCTCGTTTTGGGTGCTAAAGCGTCGCGGCGAACCGCGGAAGCCCCTCGGGCTGCACCTCTACGGTGTCAAAGTGCATCGTTGCATACGGATCCTTTATAAGAATTTAACGCGCTTATGCTGATGGGTGCGATCATACCAACACTAATGCACCGGATCCCATCAGAACTCCGCAGTTAAGCGTGTTTGGGCGAGAGTAGGACTAGGATGGGTGACCTCCTGGGAAGTCCTCGGGTTGCACCCCTTTTTTCGTTTTCTTCGCATTTTTTTCTTTTTTTTTTTTTTTTTTTTTTAATTTTAGCCGGGCTTATCGATTGCGTCGGTCCAGCACGCTCGCTTTGCATGCACCGCTTTTCTTTCTCTTCGCATTTTTTGTTGTTGGGCCTATCGTTCACGTCGGTCCAGCACGCTCGCTTTGCAGGCTTAGTCAGGCCCAGGCCACAAATGCGAGCTGCAGACCTCGTTTTGGGTGCTAAAGCGTCGCGGCGAACCGCGGAAGCCCCTCGGGCTGCACCTCTACGGTGTCAAAGTGCATCGTTGCATACGGATCCTTTATAAGAATTTGACGCGCTTATGCTGATGGGTGCGATCATACCAACACTAATGCACCGGATCCCATCAGAACTCCGCAGTTAAGCGTGTTTGGGCGAGAGTAGTACTAGGATGGGTGACCTCCTGGGAAGTCCTTGTGTTGCACCCCTTTTTTCGTTTTCTTCGCATTTTTTTTTTTTTTTTTAATTTTAGCCGGGCTTATCGATTGCGTCGGTCCAGCACGCTCGCTTTGCATGCACCGCTTTTCTTTCTCTTCGCATTTTTTGTTGTTGGGCCTATCGTTCACGTCGGTCCAGCACGCTCGCTTTGCAGGCTTAGTCAGGCCCAGGCCACAAATGCGAGCTGCAGACCTCGTTTTGGGTGCTAAAGCGTCGCGGCGAACCGCGGAAGCCCCTCGGGCTGCACCTCTACGGTGTCAAAGTGCATCGTTGCATACGGATCCTTTATAAGAATTTAACGCGCTTATGCTGATGGGTGCGATCATACCAACACTAATGCACCGGATCCCATCAGAACTCCGCAGTTAAGCGTGTTTGGGCGAGAGTAGTACTAGGATGGGTGACCTCCTGGGAAGTCCTCGTGTTGCACCCCTTTTTTCGTTTTCTTCGCATTTTTTTCTTTTTTTTTTTTTTTTTTTTAATTTTAGCCGGGCTTATCGATTGCGTCGGTCCAGCACGCTCGCT
>CM066166.1:39225153-39230153 GCA_033629205.1 Lithocarpus polystachyus | reverse complement strand
TTGGGCCTAACGTTCACGTCGGTCCAGCACGCTCGCTTTGCAGGCTTAGTCAGGCCCAGGCCACAAATGCGAGCTGCAGACCTCGTTTTGGGTGCTAAAGCGTCGCGGCGAACCGCGGAAGCCCCTCGGGGTGCACCTCTACGGTGTCAAAGTGCATCGTTGCATACGGATCCTTTATAAGAATTTAACGCGCTTATGCTGATGGGTGCGATCATACCAACACTAACGCACCGGATCCCATCAGAACTCCGCAGTTAAGCGTGTTTGGGCGAGAGTAGTACTAGGATGGGTGACCTCCTGGGAAGTCCTCGTGTTGCACCCCTTTTTTCGTTTTCTTCGCATTTTTTTTTTTTTTTTTTTAATTTTAGCCGGGCTTATCGATTGCGTCGGTCCAGCACGCTCGCTTTGCATGCACCGCTTTTCTTTCTCTTCGCATTTTTTGTTGTTGGGCCTATCGTTCACGTCGGTCCAGCACGCTCGCTTTGCAGGCTTAGTCAGGCCCAGGCCACAAATGCGAGCTGCAGACCACGTTTTGGGTGCTAAAGCGTCGCGGCGAACCGCGGAAGCCCCTCGGGCTGCACCTCTACGGTGTCAAAGTGCATCGTTGCATACGGATCCTTTATAAGAATTTAACGCGCTTATGCTGATGGGTGCGATCATACCAACACTAATGCACCGGATCCCATCAGAACTCCGCAGTTAAGCGTGTTTGGGCGAGAGTAGTACTAGGATGGGTGACCTCCTGGGAAGTCCTCGTGTTGCACCCCTTTTTTCGTTTTCTTCGCATTTTTTTTTTTTTAATTTTAGCCGGGCTTATCGATTGCGTCGGTCCAGCACGCTCGCTTTGCATGCACCGCTTTTCTTTCTCTTCGCATTTTTTGTTGTTGGGCCTAACGTTCACGTCGGTCCAGCACGCTCGCTTTGCAGGCTTAGTCAGGCCCAGGCCACAAATGCGAGCTGCAGACCTCGTTTTGGGTGCTAAAGCGTCGCGGCGAACCGCGGAAGCCCCTCGGGGTGCACCTCTACGGTGTCAAAGTGCATCGTTGCATACGGATCCTTTATAAGAATTTAACGCGCTTATGCTGATGGGTGCGATCATACCAACACTAATGCACCGGATCCCATCAGAACTCCGCAGTTAAGCGTGTTTGGGCGAGAGTAGTACTAGGATGGGTGACCTCTTGGGAAGTCCTCGTGTTGCACCCCTTTTTTCGTTTTCTTCGCATTTTTTTTTTTTTTTTTATTTAATTTTAGCCGGGCTTATCGATTGCGTCGGTCCGGCACGCTCGCTTTGCATGCACCGCTTTTCTTTCTCTTCGCATTTTTTGTTGTTGGGCCTATCGTTCACGTCGGTCCAGCACGCTCGCTTTGCAGGCTTAGTCAGGCCCAGGCCACAAATGCGAGCTGCAGACCTCGTTTTGGGTGCTAAAGCGTCGCGGCGAACCGCGGAAGCCCCTCGGGCTGCACCTCTACGGTGTCAAAGTGGATCGTTGCATACGGATCCTTGATAAGAATTTAACGCGCTTATGCTGATGGGTGCGATCATACCAACACTAATGCACCGGATCCCATCAGAACTCCGCAGTTAAGCGTGTTTGGGCGAGAGTAGTGCTAGGATGGGTGACCTCCTGGGAAGTCCTCGTGTTGCACCCCTTTTTTCGTTTTCTTCGCATTTTTTTCTTTTTTTTTTTTTTTTTTTAATTTTAGCCGGGCTTATCGATTGCGTCGGTCCAGCACGCTCGCTTTGCATGCACCGCTTTTCTTTCTCTTCGCATTTTTTGTTCTTGGGCCTATCGTTCACGTCGGTCCAGCACGCTCGCTTTGCAGGCTTAGTCAGGCCCAGGCCACAAATGCGAGCTGCAGACCTCGTTTTGGGTGCTAAAGCGTCGCGGCGAACCGCGGAAGCCCCTCGGGCTGCACCTCTACGGTGTCAAAGTGCATCGTTGCATACGGATCCTTTATAAGAATTTAACGCGCTTATGCTGATGGGTGCGATCATACCAACACTAATGCACCGGATCCCATCAGAACTCCGCAGTTAAGCGTGTTTGGGCGAGAGTAGGACTAGGATGGGTGACCTCCTGGGAAGTCCTCGGGTTGCACCCCTTTTTTCGTTTTCTTCGCATTTTTTTCTTTTTTTTTTTTTTTTTTTTAATTTTAGCCGGGCTTATCGATTGCGTCGGTCCAGCACGCTCGCTTTGCATGCACCGCTTTTCTTTCTCTTCGCATTTTTTGTTGTTGGGCCTATCGTTCACGTCGGTCCAGCACGCTCGCTTTGCAGGCTTAGTCAGGCCCAGGCCACAAATGCGAGCTGCAGACCTCGTTTTGGGTGCTAAAGCGTCGCGGCGAACCGCGGAAGCCCCTCGGGCTGCACCTCTACGGTGTCAAAGTGCATCGTTGCATACGGATCCTTTATAAGAATTTGACGCGCTTATGCTGATGGGTGCGATCATACCAACACTAATGCACCGGATCCCATCAGAACTCCGCAGTTAAGCGTGTTTGGGCGAGAGTAGTACTAGGATGGGTGACCTCCTGGGAAGTCCTTGTGTTGCACCCCTTTTTTCGTTTTCTTCGCATTTTTTTTTTTTTTTTTAATTTTAGCCGGGCTTATCGATTGCGTCGGTCCAGCACGCTCGCTTTGCATGCACCGCTTTTCTTTCTCTTCGCATTTTTTGTTGTTGGGCCTATCGTTCACGTCGGTCCAGCACGCTCGCTTTGCAGGCTTAGTCAGGCCCAGGCCACAAATGCGAGCTGCAGACCTCGTTTTGGGTGCTAAAGCGTCGCGGCGAACCGCGGAAGCCCCTCGGGCTGCACCTCTACGGTGTCAAAGTGCATCGTTGCATACGGATCCTTTATAAGAATTTAACGCGCTTATGCTGATGGGTGCGATCATACCAACACTAATGCACCGGATCCCATCAGAACTCCGCAGTTAAGCGTGTTTGGGCGAGAGTAGTACTAGGATGGGTGACCTCCTGGGAAGTCCTCGTGTTGCACCCCTTTTTTCGTTTTCTTCGCATTTTTTTCTTTTTTTTTTTTTTTTTTAATTTTAGCCGGGCTAATCGATTGCGTCGGTCCAGCACGCTCGCTTTGCATGCACCGCTTTTCTTTCTCTTCGCATTTTTTGTTGTTGGGCCTATCGTTCACGTAGGTCCAGCACGCTCGCTTTGCAGGCTTAGTCAGGCCCAGGCCACAAATGCGAGCTGCAGACCTCGTTTTGGGTGCTAAAGCGTCGCGGCGAACCGCGGAAGCCCCTCGGGCTGCACCTCTACAGTGTCAAAGTGGATCGTTGCATACGGATCCTATATAAGAATTTAACGCGCTTATGCTGATGGGTGCGATCATACCAACACTAATGCACCGGATCCCATCAGAACTCCGCAGTTAAGCGTGTTTGGGCGAGAGTAGTACTAGGATGGGTGACCTCCTGGGAAATCCTCGTGTTGCACCCCTTTTTTCGTTTTCTTCGCATTTTTTTCTTTTTTTTTTTTTTTTTTTTTAAATTTTAGCCGGGCTTATCGATTGCGTCGGTCCAGCACGCTCGCTTTGCATGCACCGCTTTTCTTTCTCTTCGCATTTTTTGTTGTTGGGCCTATCGTTCACGTCGGTCCAGCACGCTCGCTTTGCAGGCTTAGTCAGGCCCAGGCCACAAATGCGAGTTGCAGACCTCGTTTTGGGTGCTAAAGCGTCGCGGCGAACCGCGGAAGCCCCTCGGGTTGCACCTCTACGGTGTCAAAGTGCATCGTTGCATACGGATCCTTTATAAGAATTTAACGCGCTTATGCTGATGGGTGCGATCATACCAACCCTAATGCACCGGATCCCATCAGAACTCCGCAGTTAAGCGTGTTTGGGCGAGAGTAGTACTAGGATGGGTGACCTCCTGGGAAGTCCTCGTGTTGCACCCCTTTTTTCGTTTTCTTCGCATTTTTTTCTTTTTTTTTTTTTTTTTTTTAATTTTAGCCGGGCTTATCGATTGCGTCGGTCCAGCACGCTCGCTTTGCATGCACCGCTTTTCTTTCTCTTCGCATTTTTTGTTGTTGGGCCTATCGTTCACGTCGGTCCAGCACGCTCGCTTTGCAGGCTTAGTCAGGCCCAGGCCACAAATGCGAGCTGCAGACCTCGTTTTGGGTGCTAAAGCATCGCGGCGAACCGCGGAAGCCCCTCGGGCTGCACCTCTACGGTGTCAAAGTGCATCGTTGCATACGGATCCTTTATAAGAATTTAACGCGCTTATGCTGATGGGTGCGATCATACCAACACTAATGCACCGGATCCCATCAGAACTCCGCAGTTAAGCGTGTTTGGGCGAGAGTAGTACTAGGATGGGTGACCTCCTGGGAAGTCCTCGTGTTGCACCTATTTTTTCGTTTTCTTCGCATTTTTTTCTTTTTTTTTTTTTTTTTTTTTAATTTTAGCCGGGCTTATCGATTGCGTCGGTCCAGCACGCTCGCTTTGCATGCACCGCTTTTCTTTATCTTCGCATTTTTTGTTGTTGGGCCTATCGTTCACGTCGGTCCGGCACGCTCGCTTTGCAGGCTTAGTCAGGCCCAGGCCACAAATGCGAGCTGCAGACCTCGTTTTGGGTGCTAAAGCGTCGCGGCGAACCGCGGAAGCCCCTCGGGTTGCACCTCCACGGTGTCAAAGTGCATCGTTGCATACGGATCCTTTATAAGAATTTAACGCGCTTATGCTGATGGGTGCGATCATACCAACACTAATGCACCGGATCCCATCAGAACTCCGCAGTTAAGCGTGTTTGGGCGAGAGTAGTACTAGGATGGGTGACCTCCTGGGAAGTCCTCGTGTTGCACCCCTTTTTTCGTTTTCTTCGCATTTTTTTTTTTTTTTTTTTTTTTAATTTTAGCCGGGCTTATCGATTGCGTCGGTCCAGCACGCTCGCTTTGCATGCACCGCTTTTCTTTCTCTTCGCATTTTTTGTTGTTGGGCCTATCGTTCACGTCGGTCCAGCACGCTCGATTTGCAGGCTTAGTCAG
>CM066166.1:39177653-39215153 GCA_033629205.1 Lithocarpus polystachyus | reverse complement strand
GGTGCTAAAGCGTCGCGGCGAACCGCGGAAGCCCCTCGGGTTGCACCTCTACGGTGTCAAAGTGCATCGTTGCATACGGATCCTTTATAAGAATTTAACGCGCTTATGCTGATGGGTGCGATCATACCAACACTAATGCACCGGATCCCATCAGAACTCCGCAGTTAAGCGTGTTTGGGCGAGAGTAGTACTAGGATGGGTGACCTCCTGGGAAGTCCTCGTGTTGCACCCCTTTTTTCGTTTTCTTCGCATTTTTTTTTTCTTTTTTTTTTTTTTTAATTTTAGCCGGGCTTATCGATTGCGTCGGTCCAGCACGCTCGCTTTGCATGCACCGCTTTTCTTTCTCTTCGCATTTTTTGTTGTTGGGCCTATCGTTCACGTCGGTCCAGCACGCTCGATTTGCAGGCTTAGTCAGGCCCAGGCCACAAATGCGAGCTGCAGACCTCGTTTTGGGTGCTAAAGCGTCGCGGCGAACCGCGGAAGCCCCTCGGGCTGCACCTCTACGGTGTCAAAGTGCATCGTTGCATACGGATCCTTTATAAGAATTTAACGCGCTTATGCTGATGGGTGCGATCATACCAACACTAATGCACCGGATCCCATCAGAACTCCGCTGTTAAGCGTGTTTGGGCGAGAGTAGTACTAGGATGGGTGACCTCCTGGGAAGTCCTCGTGTTGCACCCCTTTTTTCGTTTTCTTCGCATTTTTTTTTTTTATTTAATTTTAGCCGGGCTTATCGATTGCGTCGGTCCAGCACGCTCGCTTTGCATGCACCGCTTTTCTTTCTCTTCGCATTTTTTGTTGTTGGGCCTATCGTTCACGTCGGTCCAGCACGCTCGCTTTGCAGGCTTAGTCAGGCCCAGGCCACAAATGCGAGCTGCAGACCTCGTTTTGGGTGCTAAAGCGTCGCGGCGAACCGCGGAAGCCCCTCGGGCTGCACCTCTACGGTGTCAAAGTGGATCGTTGCATACGGATCCTTGATAAGAATTTAACGCGCTTATGCTGATGGGTGCGATCATACCAACACTAATGCACCGGATCCCATCAGAACTCCGCAGTTAAGCGTGTTTGGGCGAGAGTAGTACTAGGATGGGTGACCTCCTGGGAAGTCCTCGTGTTGCACCCCTTTTTTCGTTTTCTTCGCATTTTTTTCTTTTTTTTTTTTTTTTTAATTTTAGCCGGGCTTATCGATTGCGTCGGTCCAGCACGCTCGCTTTGCATGCACCGCTTTTCTTTCTCTTCGCATTTTTTGTTGTTGGGCCTATCGTTCACGTCGGTCCAGCACGCTCGCTTTGCAGGCTTAGTCAGGCCCAGGCCACAAATGCGAGCTGCAGACCTCGTTTTGGGTGCTAAAGCGTCGCGGCGAACCGCGGAAGCCCCTCGGGCTGCACCTCTACGGTGTCAAAGTGCATCGTTGCATACGGATCCTTTATAAGAATTTAACGCGTTTATGCTGATGGGTGCGATCATACCAACACTAATGCACCGGATCCCATCAGAACTCCGCAGTTAAGCGTGTTTGGGCGAGAGTAGTACTAGGATGGGTGACCTCCTGGGAAGTCCTCGTGTTGCACCCCTTTTTTCGTTTTCTTCGCATTTTTTTCTTTTTTTTTTTTTTTTTTTTAATTTTAGCCGGGCTTATCGATTGCGTCGGTCCAGCACGCTCGCTTTGCATGCACCGCTTTTCTTTCTCTTCGCATTTTTTGTTGTTGGGCCTATCGTTCACGTCGGTCCAGCACGCTCGCTTTGCAGGCTTAGTCAGGCCCAGGCCACAAATGCGAGCTGCAGACCTCGTTTTGGGTGCTAAAGCGTCGCGGCGAACCGCGGAAGCCCCTCGGGCTGCACCTCTACGGTGTCAAAGTGCATCGTTGCATACGGATCCTTTATAAGAATTTAACGCGCTTATGCTGATGGGTGCGATCATACCAACACTAATGCACCGGATCTCATCAGAACTCCGCAGTTAAGCGTGTTTGGGCGAGAGTAGTACTAGGATGGGTGACCTCCTGGGAAGTCCTCGTGTTGCACCCCTTTTTTCGTTTTCTTCGCATTTTTTTCTTTTTTCTTTTTTTTTTTTTTAATTTTAGCCGGGCTTATCGATTGCGTCGGTCCAGCACGCTCGCTTTGCATGCACCGCTTTTCTTTCTCTTCGCATTTTTTGTTGTTGGGCCTATCGTTCACGTCGGTCCAGCACGCTCGCTTTGCAGGCTTAGTCAGGCCCAGGCCACAAATGCGAGCTGCAGACCTCGTTTTGGGTGCTAAAGCGTCGCGGCGAACCGCGGAAGCCCCTCGGGCTGCACCTCTACGGTGTCAAAGTGCATCGTTGCATACGGATCCTTTATAAGAATTTAACGCGCTTATGCTGATGGGTGCGATCATACCAACACTAATGCACCGGATCCCATCAGAACTCCGCAGTTAAGCGTGTTTGGGCGAGAGTAGTACTAGGATGGGTGACCTCCTGGGAAGTCCTCGTGTTGCACCCCTTTTTTCGTTCTCTTCGCATTTTTTTCTTTTTTTTTTTTTTTTTTTAATTTTAGCCGGGCTTATCGATTGCGTCGGTCCAGCACGCTCGCTTTGCATGCACCGCTTTTCTTTCTCTTCGCATTTTTTGTTGTTGGGCCTATCGTTCACGTCGGTCCAGCACGCTCGCTTTGCAGGCTTAGTCAGGCCCAGGCCACAAATGCGAGCTGCAGACCTCGTTTTGGGTGCTAAAGCGTCGCGGCGAACCGCGGAAGCCCCTCGGGCTGCACCTCTACGGTGTCAAAGTGCATCGTTGCATACGGATCCTTTATAAGAATTTAACGCGCTTATGCTGATGGGTGCGATCATACCAACACTAACGCACCGGATCCCATCAGAACTCCGCAGTTAAGCGTGTTTGGGCGAGAGTAGTACTAGGATGGGTGACCTCCTGGGAAGTCCTCGTGTTGCACCCCTTTTTTCGTTTTCTTCGCATTTTTTTCTTTTTTTTTTTTTTTTTTTTAATTTTAGCCGGGCTTATCGATTGCGTCGGTCCAGCACGCTCGCTTTGCATGCACCGCTTTTCTTTCTCTTCGCATTTTTTGTTGTTGGGCCTATCGTTCACGTCGGTCCAGCACGCTCGCTTTGCAGGCTTAGTCAGGCCCAGGCCACAAATGCGAGCTGCAGACCTCGTTTTGGGTGCTAAAGCGTCGCGGCGAACCGCGGAAGCCCCTCGGGCTGCACCTCTACGGTGTCAAAGTGCATCGTTGCATACGGATCCTTTATAAGAATTTAACGCGCTTATGCTGATGGGTGCGATCATACCAACCCTAATGCACCGGATCCCATCAGAACTCCGCAGTTAAGCGTGTTTGGGCGAGAGTAGTACTAGGATGGGTGACCTCCTGGGAAGTCCTCGTGTTGCACCCCTTTTTTCGTTTTCTTCGCATTTTTTTTTTTTTTTTTTTAATTTTAGCCGGGCTTATCGATTGCGTCGGTCCAGCACGCTCGCTTTGCATGCACCGCTTTTCTTTCTCTTCGCATTTTTTGTTGTTGGGCCTATCGTTCACGTCGGTCCAGCACGCTCGCTTTGCAGGCTTAGTCAGGCCCAGGCCACAAATGCGAGCTGCAGACCTCGTTTTGGGTGCTAAAGCGTCGCGGCGAACCGCGGAAGCCCCTCGGGCTGCACCTCTACGGTGTCAAAGTGCATCGTTGCATACGGATCCTTTATAAGAATTTAACGCGCTTATGCTGATGGGTGCGATCATACCAACACTAATGCACCGGATCCCATCAGAACTCCGCAGTTAAGCGTGTTTGGGCGAGAGTAGTACTAGGATGGGTGACCTCCTGGGAAGTCCTCGTGTTGCACCCCTTTTTTCGTTTTCTTCGCATTTTTTTCTTTTTTTTTTTTTCTTTTTAATTTTAGCCGGGCTTATCGATTGCGTCGGTCCAGCACGCTCGCTTTGCATGCACCGCTTTTCTTTCTCTTCGCATTTTTTGTTGTTGGGCCTATCGTTCACGTCGGTCCAGCACGCTCGCTTTGCAGGCTTAGTCAGGCCCAGGCCACAAATGCGAGCTGCAGACCTCGTTTTGGGTGCTAAAGCGTCGCGGCGAACCGCGGAAGCCCCTCGGGCTGCACCTCTACGGTGTCAAAGTGCATCGTTGCATACGGATCCTTTATAAGAATTTAACGCGCTTATGCTGATGGGTGCGATCATACCATCACTAATGCACCGGATCCCATCAGAACTCCGCAGTTAAGCGTGTTTGGGCGAGAGTAGTACTAGGATGGGTGACCTCCTGGGAAGTCCTCGTGTTGCACCCCTTTTTTCGTTTTCTTCGCATTTTTTTCTTTTTTTTTTTTTTTTTTTTAATTTTAGCCGGGCTTATCGATTGCGTCGGTCCAGCACGCTCGCTTTGCATGCACCGCTTTTCTTTCTCTTCGCATTTTTTGTTGTTGGGCCTATCGTTCACGTCGGTCCAGCACGCTCGCTTTGCAGGCTTAGTCAGGCCCAGGCCACAAATGCGAGCTGCAGACCTCGTTTTGGGTGCTAAAGCGTCGCGGCGAACCGCGGAAGCCCCTCGGGCTGCACCTCTACGGTGTCAAAGTGCATCGTTGCATACGGATCCTTTATAAGAATTTAACGCGCTTATGCTGATGGGTGCGATCATACCAACCCTAATGCACCGGATCCCATCAGAACTCCGCAGTTAAGCGTGTTTGGGCGAGAGTAGTACTAGGATGGGTGACCTCCTGGGAAGTCCTCGTGTTGCACCCCTTTTTTCGTTTTCTTCGCATTTTTTTCTTTTTTTTTTTTTTTTTTTTAATTTTAGCCGGGCTTATCGATTGCGTCGGTCCAGCACGCTCGCTTTGAATGCACCGCTTTTCTTTCTCTTCGCATTTTTTGTTGTTGGGCCTATCGTTCACGTCGGTCCAGCACGCTCGCTTTGCAGGCTTAGTCAGGCCCAGGCCACAAATGCGAGCTGCAGACCTCGTTTTGGGTGCTAAAGCGTCGCGGCGAACCGCGGAAGCCCCTCGGGCTGCACCTCTACGGTGTCAAAGTGCATCGTTGCATACGGATCCTTTATAAGAATTTAACGCGCTTATGCTGATGGCTGCGATCATACCAACACTAATGCACCGGATCCCATCAGAACTCCGCAGTTAAGCGTGTATGGGCGAGAGTAGTACTAGGATTGGTGACCTCCTGGGAAGTCCTCGTGTTGCACCCCTTTTTTCGTTTTCTTCGCATTTTTTTTTTTTTTTTAATTTTAGCCGGGCTTATCGATTGCGTCGGTCCAGCACGCTCGCTTTGCATGCACCGCTTTTCTTTCTCTTCGCATTTTTTGTTGTTGGGCCTATCGTTCACGTCGGTCCAGCACGCTCGCTTTGCAGGCTTAGTCAGGCCCAGGCCACAAATGCGAGCTGCAGACCTCGTTTTGGGTGCTAAAGCGTCGCGGCGAACCGCGGAAGCCCCTCGGGCAGCACCTCTACGGTGTCAAAGTGCATCGTTGCATACGGATCCTTTATAAGAATTTAACGCGCTTATGCTGATGGGTGCGATCATACCATCACTAATGCACCGGATCCCATCAGAACTCCGCAGTTAAGCGTGTTTGGGCGAGAGTAGTACTAGGATGGGTGACCTCCTGGGAAGTCCTCGTGTTGCACCCCTTTTTTCGTTTTCTTCGCATTTTTCTCTTTTTTTTTTTTTTTTTTTTAATTTTAGCCGGGCTTATCGATTGCGTCGGTCCAGCACGCTCACTTTGCATGCACCGCTTTTCTTTCTCTTCGCATTTTTTGTTGTTGGGCCTATCGTTCACGTCGGTCCAGCACGCTCGCTTTGCAGGCTTAGTCAGGCCCAGGCCACAAATGCGAGCTGCAGACCTCGTTTTGGGTGCTAAAGCGTCGCGGCGAACCGCGGAAGCCCCTCGGGCTGCACCTCTACGGTGTCAAAGTGCATCGTTGCATACGGATCCTTTATAAGAATTTAACGCGCTTATGCTGATGGGTGCGATCATACCAACACTAATGCACCGGATCCCATCAGAACTCCGCAGTTAAGCGTGTTTGGGCGAGAGTAGTACTAGGATGGGTGACCTCCTGGGAAGTCCTCGTGTTGCACCCCTTTTTTCGTTTTCTTCGCATTTTTTTTTTTTTTTAAATTTTAGCCGGGCTTATCGATTGCGTCGGTCCAGCACGCTCGCTTTGCATGCACCGCTTTTCTTTCTCTTCGCATTTTTTGTTGTTGGGCCTATCGTTCACGTCGGTCCAGCACGCTCGCTTTGCAGGCTTAGTCAGGCCCAGGCCACAAATGCGAGCTGCAGACCTCGTTTTGGGTGCTAAAGCGTCGCGGCGAACCGCGGAAGCCCCTCGGGCTGCACCTCTACGGTGTCAAAGTGCATCGTTGCATACGGATCCTTTATAAGAATTAAACGCGCTTATGCTGATGGGTGCGATCATACCAACCCTAATGCACCGGATCCCATCAGAACTCCGCAGTTAAGCGTGTTTGGGCGAGAGTAGTACTAGGATGGGTGACCTCCTGGGAAGTCCTCGTGTTGCACCCCTTTTTTCGTTTTCTTCGCATTTTTTTCTTTTTTTTTTTTTTTTTTTTTAATTTTAGCCTGGCTTATCGATTGCATCGGTCCAGCACGCTCGCTTTGCATGCACCGCTTTTCTTTCTCTTCGCATTTTTTGTTGTTGGGCCTATCGTTCACGTCGGTCCAGCACGCTCGCTTTGCAGGCTTAGTCAGGCCCAGGCCACAAATGCGAGCTGCAGACCTCGTTTTGGGTGCTAAAGCGTCGCGGCGAACCGCGGAAGCCCCTCGGGCTGCACCTCTACGGTGTCAAAGTGCATCGTTGCATACGGATCCTTTATAAGAATTTAACGCGCTTATGCTGATGGGTGCGATCATACCATCACTAATGCACCGGATCCCATCAGAACTCCGCAGTTAAGCGTGTTTGGGCGAGAGTAGTACTAGGATGGGTGACCTCCTGGGAAGTCCTTGTGTTGCACCCCTTTTTTCGTTTTCTTCGCATTTTTCTCTTTTTTTTTTTTTTTTTTTTTAATTTTAGCCGGGCTTATCGATTGCGTCGGTCCAGCACGCTCACTTTGCATGCACCGCTTTTCTTTCTCTTCGCATTTTTTGTTGTTGGGCCTATCGTTCACGTCGGTCCAGCACGCTCGCTTTGCAGGCTTAGTCAGGCCCAGGCCACAAATGCGAGCTGCAGACCTCGTTTTGGGTGCTAAAGCGTCGCGGCGAACCGCGGAAGCCCCTCGGGCAGCACCTCTACGGTGTCAAAGTGCATCGTTGCATACGGATCCTTTATAAGAATTTAACGCGCTTATGCTGATGGGTGCGATCATACCATCACTAATGCACCGGATCCCATCAGAACTCCGCAGTTAAGCGTGTTTGGGCGAGAGTAGTACTAGGATGGGTGACCTCCTGGGAAGTCCTCGTGTTGCACCCCTTTTTTCGTTTTCTTCGCATTTTTCTCTTTTTTTTTTTTTTTTTTAATTTTAGCCGGGCTTATCGATTGCGTCGGTCCAGCACGCTCACTTTGCATGCACCGCTTTTCTTTCTCTTCGCATTTTTTGTTGTTGGGCCTATCGTTCACGTCGGTCCAGCACGCTCGCTTTGCAGGCTTAGTCAGGCCCAGGCCACAAATGCGAGCTGCAGACCTCGTTTTGGGTGCTAAAGCGTCGCGGCGAACCGCGGAAGCCCCTCGGGCTGCACCTCTACGGTGTCAAAGTGCATCGTTGCATACGGATCCTTTATAAGAATTTAACGCGCTTATGCTGATGGGTGCGATCATACCAACACTAATGCACCGGATCCCATCAGAACTCCGCAGTTAAGCGTGTTTGGGCGAGAGTAGTACTAGGATGGGTGACCTCCTGGGAAGTCCTCGTGTTGCACCCCTTTTTTCGTTTTCTTCGCATTTTTTTTTTTTTAAATTTTAGCCGGGCTTATCGATTGCGTCGGTCCAGCACGCTCGCTTTGCATGCACCGCTTTTCTTTCTCTTCGCATTTTTTGTTGTTGGGCCTATCGTTCACGTCGGTCCAGCACGCTCGCTTTGCAGGCTTAGTCAGGCCCAGGCCACAAATGCGAGCTGCAGACCTCGTTTTGGGTGCTAAAGCGTCGCGGCGAACCGCGGAAGCCCCTCGGGCTGCACCTCTACGGTGTCAAAGTGCATCGTTGCATACGGATCCTTTATAAGAATTTAACGCGCTTATGCTGATGGGTGCGATCATACCAACCCTAATGCACCGGATCCCATCAGAACTCCGCAGTTAAGCGTGTTTGGGCGAGAGTAGTACTAGGATGGGTGACCTCCTGGGAAGTCCTCGTGTTGCACCCCTTTTTTCATTTTCTTCGCATTTTTTTCTTTTTTTTTTTTTTTTTTTTTAATTTTAGCCTGGCTTATCGATTGCGTCGGTCCAGCACGCTCGCTTTGCATGCACCGCTTTTCTTTCTCTTCGCATTTTTTGTTGTTGGGCCTATCGTTCACGTCGGTCCAGCACGCTCGCTTTGCAGGCTTAGTCAGGCCCAGGCCACAAATGCGAGCTGCAGACCTCGTTTTGGGTGCTAAAGCGTCGCGGCGAACCGCGGAAGCCCCTCGGGCTGCACCTCTACGGTGTCAAAGTGCATCGTTGCATACGGATCCTTTATAAGAATTTAACGCGCTTATGCTGATGGGTGCGATCATACCATCACTAATGCACCGGATCCCATCAGAACTCCGCAGTTAAGCGTGTTTGGGCGAGAGTAGTACTAGGATGGGTGACCTCCTGGGAAGTCCTTGTGTTGCACCCCTTTTTTCGTTTTCTTCGCATTTTTCTCTTTTTTTTTTTTTTTTTTTTTAATTTTAGCCGGGCTTATCGATTGCGTCGGTCCAGCACGCTCACTTTGCATGCACCGCTTTTCTTTCTCTTCGCATTTTTTGTTGTTGGGCCTATCGTTCACGTCGGTCCAGCACGCTCGCTTTGCAGGCTTAGTCAGGCCCAGGCCACAAATGCGAGCTGCAGACCTCGTTTTGGGTGCTAAAGCGTCGCGGCGAACCGCGGAAGCCCCTCGGGCTGCACCTCTACGGTGTCAAAGTGCATCGTTGCATACGGATCCTTTATAAGAATTTAACGCGCTTATGCTGATGGGTGCGATCATACCAACACTAATGCACCGGATCCCATCAGAACTCCGCAGTTAAGCGTGTTTGGGCGAGAGTAGTACTAGGATGGGTGACCTCCTGGGAAGTCCTCGTGTTGCACCCCTTTTTTCGTTTTCTTCGCATTTTTTTCTTTTTTTTTTTTTCTTTTTAATTTTAGCCGGGCTTATCGATTGCGTCGGTCCAGCACGCTCGCTTTGCATGCACCGCTTTTCTTTCTCTTCGCATTTTTTGTTGTTGGGCCTATCGTTCACGTCGGTCCAGCACGCTCGCTTTGCAGGCTTAGTCAGGCCCAGGCCACAAATGCGAGCTGCAGACCTCGTTTTGGGTGCTAAAGCGTCGCGGCGAACCGCGGAAGCCCCTCGGGCTGCACCTCTACGGTGTCAAAGTGCATCGTTGCATACGGATCCTTTATAAGAATTTAACGCGCTTATGCTGATGGGTGCGATCATACCATCACTAATGCACCGGATCCCATCAGAACTCCGCAGTTAAGCGTGTTTGGGCGAGAGTAGTACTAGGATGGGTGACCTCCTGGGAAGTCCTCGTGTTGCACCCCTTTTTTCGTTTTCTTCGCATTTTTTTCTTTTTTTTTTTTTTTTTTTTTAATTTTAGCCGGGCTTATCGATTGCGTCGGTCCAGCACGCTCGCTTTGCATGCACCGCTTTTCTTTCTCTTCGCATTTTTTGTTGTTGGGCCTATCGTTCACGTCGGTCCAGCACGCTCGCTTTGCAGGCTTAGTCAGGCCCAGGCCACAAATGCGAGCTGCAGACCTCGTTTTGGGTGCTAAAGCGTCGCGGCGAACCGCGGAAGCCCCTCGGGCTGCACCTCTACGGTGTCAAAGTGCATCGTTGCATACGGATCCTTTATAAGAATTTAACGCGCTTATGCTGATGGGTGCGATCATACCAACCCTAATGCACCGGATCCCATCAGAACTCCGCAGTTAAGCGTGTTTGGGCGAGAGTAGTACTAGGATGGGTGACCTCCTGGGAAGTCCTCGTGTTGCACCCCTTTTTTCGTTTTCTTCGCATTTTTTTTTTTTTTTTTTTAATTTTAGCCGGGCTTATCGATTGCGTTGGTCCAGCACGCTCGCTTTGCATGCACCGCTTTTCTTTCTCTTCGCATTTTTTGTTGTTGGGCCTATCGTTCACGTCGTTCCAGCACGCTCGCTTTGCAGGCTTAGTCAGGCCCAGGCCACAAATGCGAGCTGCAGACCTCGTTTTGGGTGCTAAAGCGTCGCGGCGAACCGCGGAAGCCCCTCGGGCTTCACCTCTACGGTGTCAGAGTGCATCGTTGCATACGGATCCTTTATAAGAATTTAACGCGCTTATGCTGATGGCTGCGATCATACCAACACTAATGCACCGGATCCCATCAGAACTCCGCAGTTAAGCGTGTTTGGGCGAGAGTAGTACTAGGATTGGTGACCTCCTGGGAAGTCCTCGTGTTGCACCCCTTTTTTCGTTTTCTTCGCATTTTTTTTTTTTTTTTTAATTTTAGCCGGGCTTATCGATTGCGTCGGTCCAGCACGCTCGCTTTGCATGCACCGCTTTTCTTTCTCTTCGCATTTTTTGTTGTTGGGCCTATCGTTCACGTCGGTCCAGCACGCTCGCTTTGCAGGCTTAGTCAGGCCCAGGCCACAAATGCGAGCTGCAGACCTCGTTTTGGGTGCTAAAGCGTCGCGGCGAACCGCGGAAGCCCCTCGGGCTGCACCTCTACGGTGTCAAAGTGCAACGTTGCATACGGATCCTTTATAAGAATTTAACGCGCTTATGCTGATGGGTGCGATCATACCATCACTAATGCACCGGATCCCATCAGAACTCCGCAGTTAAGCGTGTTTGGGCGAGAGTTGTACTAGGATGGGTGACCTCCTGGGAAGTCCTCGTGTTGCACCCCTTTTTTCGTTTTCTTCGCATTTTTTTCTTTTTTTTTTCTTTTTTTTTTTTAATTTTAGCCGGGCTTATCGATTGCGTCGGTCCAGCACGCTCGCTTTGCATGCACCGCTTTTCTTTCTCTTCGCATTTTTTGTTGTTGGGCCTATCGTTCACGTCGGTCCAGCACGCTCGCTTTGCAGGCTTAGTCAGGCCCAGGCCACAAATGCGAGCTGCAGACCTCGTTTTGGGTGCTAAAGCGTCGCGGCGAACCGCGGAAGCCCCTCGGGCTGCACCTCTACGGTGTCAAAGTGCATCGTTGCATACGGATCCTTTATAAGAATTTAACGCGCTTATGCTGATGGGTGCGATCATACCAACACTAATGCACCGGATCCCATCAGAACTCCGCAGTTAAGCGTGTTTGGGCGAGAGTAGTACTAGGATGGGTGACCTCCTGGGAAGTCCTCGTGTTGCACCCCTTTTTTCGTTTTCTTCGCATTTTTTTCTTTTCTTTTTTTTTTTTTTTTAATTTTAGCCGGGCTTATCGATTGCGTCGGTCCAGCACGCTCGCTTTGCATGCACCGCTTTTCTTTCTCTTCGCATTTTTTGTTGTTGGGCCTATCGTTCACGTCGGTCCAGCACGCTCGCTTTGCAGGCTTAGTCAGGCCCAGGCTACAACTGCGAGCTGCAGACCTCGTTTTGGGTGCTAAAGCGTCGCGGCGAACCGCGGAAGCCCCTCGGGCTGCACCTCTACGGTGTCAAAGTGCATCGTTGCATACGGATCCTTTATAAGAATTTAACGCGCTTATGCTGATGGGTGCGATCATACCAACACTAATGCACCGGATCCCATCAGAACTCCGCAGTTAAGCGTGTTTGGGCGAGAGTAGTACTAGGATGGGTGACCTCCTGGGAAGTCCTCGTGTTGCACCCCTTTTTTCGTTTTCTTCGCATTTTTTTCATTTTTTTTTTTTTTTAATTTTAGCCGGGCTTATCGATTGCGTCGGTCCAGCACGCTCGCTTTGCATGCACCGCTTTTCTTTCTCTTCGCATTTTTTGTTGTTGGGCCTATCGTTCACGTCTGTCCAGCACGCTCGCTTTGCAGGCTTAGTCAGGCCCAGGCCACAAATGCGAGCTGCAGACCTCGTTTTGGGTGCTAAAGCGTCGCGGCGAACCGCGGAAGCCCCTCGGGCTGCACCTCTACGGTGTCAAAGTGCATCGTTGCATACGGATCCTTTATAAGAATTTAACGCGCTTATGCTGATGGGTGCGATCATACCAACACTAATGCACCGGATCCCATCAGAACTCCGCAGTTAAGCGTGTTTGGGCGAGAGTAGTACTAGGATGGGTGACCTCCTGGGAAGTCCTCGTGTTGCACCCCTTTTTTCGTTTTCTTCGCATTTTTTTCTTTTTTTTTTTTTTTTTTTTAATTTTAGCCGGGCTTCTCGATTGCGTCGGTCCAGCACGCTCGCTTTGCATGCACCGCTTTTCTTTCTCTTCGCATTTTTTGTTGTTGGGCCTATCGTTCACGTCGGTCCAGCACGCTCGCTTTGCAGGCTTAGTCAGGCCCAGGCCACAAATGCGAGCTGCAGACCTCGTTTTGGGTGCTAAAGCGTCGCGGCGAACCGCGGAAGCCCCTCGGGCTGCACCTCAACGGTGTCAAAGTGCATCGTTGCATACGGATCCTTTATAATTATTTAACGCGCTTATGCTGATGGGTGCGATCATACCAACACTAATGCACCGGATCCCATCAGAACTCCGCAGTTAAGCGTGTTTGGGCGAGAGTAGTACTAGGATGGGTGACCTCCTGGGAAGTCCTCGTGTTGCACCCCTTTTTTCGTTTTCTTCGCATTTTTTTTTTTTTCTTTTTAATTTTAGCCGGGCTTATCTATTGCGTCGGTCCAGCACGCTCGCTTTGCATGCACCGCTTTTCTTTCTCTTCGCATTTTTTGTTGTTGGGCCTATCGTTCACGTCGGTCCAGCACGCTCGCTTTGCAGGCTTAGTCAGGCCCAGGCCACAAATGCAAGCTGCAGACCTCGTTTTGGGTGCTAAAGCGTCGCGGCGAACCGCGGAAGCCCCTCGGGCTGCACCTCTACGGTGTCAAAGTGCATCGTTGCATACGGATCCTTTATAAGAATTTAACGCGCTTATGCTGATGGGTGCGATCATACCATCACTAATGCACCGGATCCCATCAGAACTCCGCAGTTAAGCGTGTTTGGGCGAGAGTAGTACTAGGATGGGTGACCTCCTGGGAAGTCCTCGTGTTGCACCCCTTTTTTCGTTTTCTTCGCATTTTTTTCTTTTTTTTTTTTTTTTTTAATTTTAGCCGGGCTTATCGATTGCGTCGGTCCAGCACGCTCGCTTTGCATGCACCGCTTTTCTTTCTCTTCGCATTTTTTGTTGTTGGGCCTATCGTTCACGTCGGTCCAGCACGCTCGCTTTGCAGGCTTAGTCAGGCCCAGGCCACAAATGCGAGCTGCAGACCTCGTTTTGGGTGCTAAAGCGTCGCGGCGAACCGCGGAAGCCCCTCGGGCTGCACCTCTACGGTGTCAAAGTGCATCGTTGCATACGGATCCTTTATAAGAATTTAACGCGCTTATGCTGATGGGTGCGATCATACCAACACTAATGCACCGGATCCCATCAGAACTCCGCAGTTAAGCGTGTTTGGGCGAGAGTAGTACTAGGATGGGTGACCTCCTGGGAAGTCCTCGTGTTGCACCCCTTTTTTCGTTTTCTTCGCATTTTTTTCTTTTTTTTTTTTTTTTTTTTAATTTTAGCCGGGCTTCTCGATTGCGTCGGTCCAGCACGCTCGCTTTGCATGCACCGCTTTTCTTTCTCTTCGCATTTTTTGTTGTTGGGCCTATCGTTCACGTCGGTCCAGCACGCTCGCTTTGCAGGCTTAGTCAGGCCCAGGCCACAAATGCGAGCTGCAGACCTCGTTTTGGGTGCTAAAGCGTCGCGGCGAACCGCGGAAGCCCCTCGGGCTGCACCTCTACGGTGTCAAAGTGCATCGTTGCATACGGATCCTTTATAATTATTTAACGCGCTTATGCTGATGGGTGCGATCATACCAACACTAATGCACCGGATCCCATCAGAACTCCGCAGTTAAGCGTGTTTGGGCGAGAGTAGTACTAGGATGGGTGACCTCCTGGGAAGTCCTCGTGTTGCACCCCTTTTTTCGTTTTCTTCGCATTTTTTTTTTTTTTTCTTTTTAATTTTAGCCGGGCTTATCTATTGCGTCGGTCCAGCACGCTCGCTTTGCATGCACCGCTTTTCTTTCTCTTCGCATTTTTTGTTGTTGGGCCTATCGTTCACGTCGGTCCAGCACGCTCGCTTTGCAGGCTTAGTCAGGCCCAGGCCACAAATGCGAGCTGCAGACCTCGTTTTGGGTGCTAAAGCGTCGCGGCGAACCGCGGAAGCCCCTCGGGCTGCACCTCTACGGTGTCAAAGTGCATCGTTGCATACGGATCCTTTATAAGAATTTAACGCGCTTATGCTGATGGGTGCGATCATACCAACCCTAATGCACCGGATCCCATCAGAACTCCGCAGTTAAGCGTGTTTGGGCGAGAGTAGTACTAGGATGGGTGACCTCCTGGGAAGTCCTCGTGTTGCACCCCTTTTTTCGTTTTCTTCGCATTTTTTTTTTTTTTTTTTTTTAATTTTAGCCGGGCTTATCGATTGCGTCGGTCCAGCACGCTCGCTTTGCATGCACCGCTTTTCTTTCTCTTCGCATTTTTTGTTGTTGGGCCTATCGTTCACGTCGGTCCAGCACGCTCGCTTTGCAGGCTTAGTCAGGCCCAGGCCACAAATGCGAGCTGCAGACCTCGTTTTGGGTGCTAAAGCGTCGCGGCGAACCGCGGAAGCCCCTCGGGCTTCACCTCTACGGTGTCAGAGTGCATCGTTGCATACGGATCCTTTATAAGAATTTAACGCGCTTATGCTGATGGCTGCGATCATACCAACACTAATGCACCGGATCCCATCAGAACTCCGCAGTTAAGCGTGTTTGGGCGAGAGTAGTACTAGGATTGGTGACCTCCTGGGAAGTCCTCGTGTTGCACCCCTTTTTTCGTTTTCTTCGCATTTTTTTTTTTTTTTTTAATTTTAGCCGGGCTTATCGATTGCGTCGGTCCAGCACGCTCGCTTTGCATGCACCGCTTTTCTTTCTCTTCGCATTTTTTGTTGTTGGGCCTATCGTTCACGTCGGTCCAGCACGCTCGCTTTGCAGGCTTTGTCAGGCCCAGGCCACAAATGCGAGCTGCAGACCTCGTTTTGGGTGCTAAAGCGTCGCGGCGAACCGCGGAAGCCCCTCGGGCTGCACCTCTACGGTGTCAAAGTGCAACGTTGCATACGGATCCTTTATAAGAATTTAACGCGCTTATGCTGATGGGTGCGATCATACCATCACTAATGCACCGGATCCCATCAGAACTCCGCAGTTAAGCGTGTTTGGGCGAGAGTAGTACTAGGATGGGTGACCTCCTGGGAAGTCCTCGTGTTGCACCCCTTTTTTCGTTTTCTTCGCATTTTTTTCTTTTTTTTTTTTCTTTTTTTTTTTAATTTTAGCCGGGCTTATCGATTGCGTCGGTCCAGCACGCTCGCTTTGCATGCACCGCTTTTCTTTCTCTTCGCATTTTTTGTTGTTGGGCCTATCGTTCACGTCGGTCCAGCACGCTCGCTTTGCAGGCTTAGTCAGGCCCAGGCCACAAATGCGAGCTGCAGACCTCGTTTTGGGTGCTAAAGCGTCGCGGCGAACCGCGGAAGCCCCTCGGGCTGCACCTCTACGGTGTCAAAGTGCATCGTTGCATACGGATCCTTTATAAGAATTTAACGCGCTTATGCTGATGGGTGCTATCATACCAACACTAATGCACCGGATCCCATCAGAACTCCGCAGTTAAGCGTGTTTGGGCGAGAGTAGTACTAGGATGGGTGACCTCCTGGGAAGTCCTCGTGTTGCACCCCTTTTTTCGTTTTCTTCGCATTTTTTTTTTTTTTTTTTTTTTAATTTTAGCCGGGCTTATCGATTGCGTCGGTCCAGCACGCTCGCTTTGCATGCACCGCTTTTCTTTCTCTTCGCATTTTTTGTTGTTGGGCCTATCGTTCACGTCGGTCCAGCACGCTCGCTTTGCAGGCTTAGTCAGGCCCAGGCCACAAATGCGAGCTGCAGACCTCGTTTTGGGTGCTAAAGCGTCGCGGCGAACCGCGGAAGCCCCCCGGGCTGCACCTCTACGGTGTCAAAGTGCATCGTTGCATACGGATCCTTTATAAGAATTTAACGCGCTTATGCTGATGGGTGCGATCATACCAACACTAATGCACCGGATCCCATCAGAACTCCGCAGTTAAGCGTGTTTGGGCGAGAGTAGTACTAGGATGGGTGACCTCCTGGGAAGTCCTCGTGTTGCACCCCTTTTTTCGTTTTCTTCGCATTTTTTTCTTTTCTTTTTTTTTTTTTTTTAATTTTAGCCGGGCTTATCGATTGCGTCGGTCCAGCACGCTCGCTTTGCATGCACCGCTTTTCTTTCTCTTCGCATTTTTTGTTGTTGGGCCTATCGTTCACGTCCGTCCAGCACGCTCGCTTTGCAGGCTTAGTCAGGCCCAGGCTACAACTGCGAGCTGCAGACCTCGTTTTGGGTGCTAAAGCGTCGCGGCGAACCGCGGAAGCCCCTCGGGCTGCACCTCTACGGTGTCAAAGTGCATCGTTGCATACGGATCCTTTATAAGAATTTAACGCGCTTATGCTGATGGGTGCGATCATACCAACACTAATGCACCGGATCCCATCAGAACTCCGCAGTTAAGCGTGTTTGGGCGAGAGTAGTACTAGGATGGGTGACCTCCTGGGAAGTCCTCGTGTTGCACCCCTTTTTTCGTTTTCTTCGCATTTTTTTTCATTTTTTTTTTTTTTAATTTTAGCCGGGCTTATCGATTGCGTCGGTCCAGCACGCTCGCTTTGCATGCACCGCTTTTCTTTCTCTTCGCATTTTTTGTTGTTGGGCCTATCGTTCACGTCTGTCCAGCACGCTCGCTTTGCAGGCTTAGTCAGGCCCAGGCCACAAATGCGAGCTGCAGACCTCGTTTTGGGTGCTAAAGCGTCGCGGCGAACCGCGGAAGCCCCTCGGGCTGCACCTCTACGGTGTCAAAGTGCATCGTTGCATACGGATCCTTTATAAGAATTTAACGCGCTTATGCTGATGGGTGCGATCATACCAACACTAATGCACCGGATCCCATCAGAACTCCGCAGTTAAGCGTGTTTGGGCGAGAGTAGTACTAGGATGGGTGACCTCCTGGGAAGTCCTCGTGTTGCACCCCTTTTTTCGTTTTCTTCGCATTTTTTTCTTTTTTTTTTTTTTTTTTTTTAATTTTAGCCGGGCTTCTCGATTGCGTCGGTCCAGCACGCTCGCTTTGCATGCACCGCTTTTCTTTCTCTTCGCATTTTTTGTTGTTGGGCCTATCGTTCACGTCGGTCCAGCACGCTCGCTTTGCAGGCTTAGTCAGGCCCAGGCCACAAATGCGAGCTGCAGACCTCGTTTTGGGTGCTAAAGCGTCGCGGCGAACCGCGGAAGCCCCTCGGGCTGCACCTCTACGGTGTCAAAGTGCATCGTTGCATACGGATCCTTTATAATTATTTAACGCGCTTATGCTGATGGGTGCGATCATACCAACACTAATGCACCGGATCCCATCAGAACTCCGCAGTTAAGCGTGTTTGGGCGAGAGTAGTACTAGGATGGGTGACCTCCTGGGAAGTCCTCGTGTTGCACCCCTTTTTTCGTTTTCTTCGCATTTTTTTTTTTTCTTTTTAATTTTAGCCGGGCTTATCTATTGCGTCGGTCCAGCACGCTCGCTTTGCATGCACCGCTTTTCTTTCTCTTCGCATTTTTTGTTGTTGGGCCTATCGTTCACGTCGATCCACGCTCGCTTTGCAGGCTTAGTCAGGCCCAGGCCACAAATGCAAGCTGCAGACCTCGTTTTGGGTGCTAAAGCGTCGCGGCGAACCGCGGAAGCCCCTCGGGCTGCACCTCTACGGTGTCAAAGTGCATCGTTGCATACTGATCCTTTATAAGAATTTAACGCGCTTATGCTGATGGGTGCGATCATACCATCACTAATGCACCGGATCCCATCAGAACTCCGCAGTTAAGCGTGTTTGGGCGAGAGTAGTACTAGGATGGGTGACCTCCTGGGAAGTCCTCGTGTTGCACCCCTTTTTTCGTTTTCTTCGCATTTTTTTCTTTTTTTTTTTTTTTTTTTTAATTTTAGCCGGGCTTATCGATTGCGTCGGTCCAGCACGCTCGCTTTGCATGCACCGCTTTTCTTTCTCTTCGCATTTTTTGTTGTTGGGCCAATCGTTCACGTCGGTCCAGCACGCTCGCTTTGCAGGCTTAGTCAGGCCCATGCCACAAATGCGAGCTGCAGACCTCGTTTTGGGTGCTAAAGCGTCGCGGCGAACCGCGGAAGCCCCTCGGGCTGCACCTCTACGGTGTCAAAGTGCATCGTTGCATACGGATCCTTTATAAGAATTTAACGCGCTTATGCTGATGGGTGCGATCATACCAACACTAATGCACCGGATCCCATCAGAACTCCGCAGTTAAGCGTGTTTGGGCGAGAGTAGTACTAGGATGGGTGACCTCCTGGGAAGTCCTCGTGTTGCACCCCTTTTTTCGTTTTCTTCGCATTTTTTTTTTCTTTTTAATTTTAGCCGGGCTTATCGATTGCGTCGGTCCCGCACGCTCGCTTTGCATGCACCGCTTTTCTTTCTCTTCGCATTTTTTGTTGTTGGGCCTATCGTTCACGTCGGTCCAGCACGCTCGCTTTGCAGGCTTAGTCAGGCCCAGGCCACAAATGCGAGCTGCAGACCTCGTTTTGGGTGCTAAAGCGTCGCGGCGAACCGCGGAAGCCCCTCGGGCTGCACCTCTACGGTGTCAAAGTGCATCGTTGCATACGGATCCTTTATAAGAATTTAACGCGCTTATGCTGATGGGTGCGATCATACCAACACTAATGCACCGGATCCCATCAGAACTCCGCAGTTAAGCGTGTTTGGGCGAGAGTAGTACTAGGATGGGTGACCTCCTGGGAAGTCCTCGTGTTGCACCCCTTTTTTCGTTTTCTTCGCATTTTTTTCTTTTTTTTTTTTTTTTTTTTAATTTTAGCCGGGCTTATCGATTGCGTCGGTCCAGCACGCTCGCTTTGCATGCACCGCTTTTCTTTCTCTTCGCATTTTTTGTTGTTGGGCCTATCGTTCACGTCGGTCCAGCACGCTCGCTTTGCAGGCTTAGTCAGGCCCAGGCCACAAATGCGAGCTGCAGACCTCGTTTTGGGTGCTAAAGCGTCGCGGTGAACCGCAGAAGCCCCTCGGGCTGCACCTCTACGGTGTCAAAGTGCATCGTTGCATACGGATCCTTTATAAGAATTTAACGCGCTTATGCTGATGGGTGCGATCATACCAACACTAATGCACCGGATCCCATCAGAACTCCGCAGTTAAGCGTGTTTGGGCGAGAGTAGTACTAGGATGGGTGACCTCCTGGGAAGTCCTCGTGTTGCACCCCTTTTTTCGTTTTCTTCGCATTTTTTTTTTTTTTTAATTTTAGCCGGGCTTATCGATTGCGTCGGTCCAGCACGCTCGCTTTGCATGCACCGCTTTTCTTTCTCTTCGCATTTTTTGTTGTTGGGCCTATCGTTCACGTCGGTCCAGCACGCTCGCTTTGCAGGCTTAGTCAGGCCCAGGCCACAAATGCGAGCTGCAGACCTCGTTTTGGGTGCTAAAGCGTCGCGGCGAACCGCGGAAGCCCCTCGGGCTGCACCTCTACGGTGTCAAAGTGCATCGTTGCATACGGATCCTTTATAAGAATTTAACGCGCTTATGCTGATGGGTGCGATCATACCAACACTAATGCACCGGATCCCATCAGAACTCCGCAGTTAAGCGTGTTTGGGCGAGAGTAGTACTAGGATGGGTGACCTCCTGGGAAGTCCTCGTGTTGCACCCCTTTTTTCGTTTTCTTCGCATTTTTTTTTTTTTTTAAATTTTAGCCGGGCTTATCGATTGCGTCGGTCCAGCACGCTCGCTTTGCATGCACCGCTTTTCTTTCTCTTCGCATTTTTTGTTGTTGGGCCTATCGTTCACGTCGGTCCAGCACGCTCGCTTTGCAGGCTTAGTCAGGCCCAGGCCACAAATGCGAGCTGCAGACCTCGTTTTGGGTGCTAAAGCGTCGCGGCGAACCGCGGAAGCCCCTCGGGCTGCACCTCTACGGTGTCAAAGTGCATCGTTGCATACGGATCCTTTATAAGAATTTAACGCGCTTATGCTGATGGGTGCGATCATACCAACCCTAATGCACCGGATCCCATCAGAACTCCGCAGTTAAGCGTGTTTGGGCGAGAGTAGTACTAGGATGGGTGACCTCCTGGGAAGTCCTCGTGTTGCACCCCTTTTTTCGTTTTCTTCGCATTTTTTTTTTTTTTTTTTTAATTTTAGCCGGGCTTATCGATTGCGTCGGTCCAGCACGCTCGCTTTGCATGCACCGCTTTTCTTTCTCTTCGCATTTTTTGTTGTTGGGCCTATCGTTCACGTCGTTCCAGCACGCTCGCTTTGCAGGCTTAGTCAGGCCCAGGCCACAAATGCGAGCTGCAGACCTCGTTTTGGGTGCTAAAGCGTCGCGGCGAACCGCGGAAGCCCCTCGGGCTTCACCTCTACGGTGTCAGAGTGCATCGTTGCATACGGATCCTTTATAAGAATTTAACGCGCTTATGCTGATGGCTGCGATCATACCAACACTAATGCACCGGATCCCATCAGAACTCCGCAGTTAAGCGTGTTTGGGCGAGAGTAGTACTAGGATTGGTGACCTCCTGGGAAGTCCTCGTGTTGCACCCCTTTTTTCGTTTTCTTCGCATTTTTTTTTTTTTTTTTAATTTTAGCCGGGCTTATCGATTGCGTCGGTCCAGCACGCTCGCTTTGCATGCACCGCTTTTCTTTCTCTTCGCATTTTTTGTTGTTGGGCCTATCGTTCACGTCGGTCCAGCACGCTCGCTTTGCAGGCTTAGTCAGGCCCAGGCCACAAATGCGAGCTGCAGACCTCGTTTTGGGTGCTAAAGCGTCGCGGCGAACCGCGGAAGCCCCTCGGGCTGCACCTCTACGGTGTCAAAGTGCAACGTTGCATACGGATCCTTTATAAGAATTTAACGCGCTTATGCTGATGGGTGCGATCATACCATCACTAATGCACCGGATCCCATCAGAACTCCGCAGTTAAGCGTGTTTGGGCGAGAGTAGTACTAGGATGGGTGACCTCCTGGGAAGTCCTCGTGTTGCACCCCTTTTTTCGTTTTCTTCGCATTTTTTTCTTTTTTTTTTTTTTTTTTTTTTAATTTTAGCCGGGCTTATCGATTGCGTCGGTCCAGCACGCTCGCTTTGCATGCACCGCTTTTCTTTCTCTTCGCATTTTTTGTTGTTGGGCCTATCGTTCACGTCGGTCCAGCACGCTCGCTTTGCAGGCTTAGTCAGGCCCAGGCCACAAATGCGAGCTGCAGACCTCGTTTTGGGTGCTAAAGCGTCGCGGTGAACCGCGGAAGCCCCTCGGGCTGCACCTCTACGGTGTCAAAGTGCATCGTTGCATACGGATCCTTTATAAGAATTTAACGCGCTTATGCTGATGGGTGCGATCATACCAACACTAATGCACCGGATCCCATCAGAACTCCGCAGTTAAGCGTGTTTGGGCGAGAGTAGTACTAGGATGGGTGACCTCCTGGGAAGTCCTCGTGTTGCACCCCTTTTTTCGTTTTCTTCGCATTTTTTTTTTTTTTTAATTTTAGCCGGGCTTATCGATTGCGTCGGTCCAGCACGCTCGCTTTGCATGCACCGCTTTTCTTTCTCTTCGCATTTTTTGTTGTTGGGCCTATCGTTCACGTCGGTCCAGCACGCTCGCTTTGCAGGCTTAGTCAGGCCCAGGCCACAAATGCGAGCTGCAGACCTCGTTTTGGGTGCTAAAGCGTCGCGGCGAACCGCGGAAGCCCCTCGGGCTGCACCTCTACGGTGTCAAAGTGCATCGTTGCATACGGATCCTTTATAAGAATTTAACGCGCTTATGCTGATGGGTGCGATCATACCAACACTAATGCACCGGATCCCATCAGAACTCCGCAGTTAAGCGTGTTTGGGCGAGAGTAGTACTAGGATGGGTGACCTCCTGGGAAGTCCTCGTGTTGCACCCCTTTTTTCGTTTTCTTCGCATTTTTTTTTTTTTTTAAATTTTAGCCGGGCTTATCGATTGCGTCGGTCCAGCACGCTCGCTTTGCATGCACCGCTTTTCTTTCTCTTCGCATTTTTTGTTGTTGGGCCTATCGTTCACGTCGGTCCAGCACGCTCGCTTTGCAGGCTTAGTCAGGCCCAGGCCACAAATGCGAGCTGCAGACCTCGTTTTGGGTGCTAAAGCGTCGCGGCGAACCGCGGAAGCCCCTCGGGCTGCACCTCTACGGTGTCAAAGTGCATCGTTGCATACGGATCCTTTATAAGAATTTAACGCGCTTATGCTGATGGGTGCGATCATACCAACCCTAATGCACCGGATCCCATCAGAACTCCGCAGTTAAGCGTGTTTGGGCGAGAGTAGTACTAGGATGGGTGACCTCCTGGGAAGTCCTCGTGTTGCACCCCTTTTTTCGTTTTCTTCGCATTTTTTTTTTTTTTTTTTTTAATTTTAGCCGGGCTTATCGATTGCGTCGGTCCAGCACGCTCGCTTTGCATGCACCGCTTTTCTTTCTCTTCGCATTTTTTGTTGTTGGGCCTATCGTTCACGTCGTTCCAGCACGCTCGCTTTGCAGGCTTAGTCAGGCCCAGGCCACAAATGCGAGCTGCAGACCTCGTTTTGGGTGCTAAAGCGTCGCGGCGAACCGCGGAAGCCCCTCGGGCTTCACCTCTACGGTGTCAGAGTGCATCGTTGCATACGGATCCTTTATAAGAATTTAACGCGCTTATGCTGATGGCTGCGATCATACCAACACTAATGCACCGGATCCCATCAGAACTCCGCAGTTAAGCGTGTTTGGGCGAGAGTAGTACTAGGATTGGTGACCTCCTGGGAAGTCCTCGTGTTGCACCCCTTTTTTCGTTTTCTTCGCATTTTTTTTTTTTTTTTTAATTTTAGCCGGGCTTATCGATTGCGTCGGTCCAGCACGCTCGCTTTGCATGCACCGCTTTTCTTTCTCTTCGCATTTTTTGTTGTTGGGCCTATCGTTCACGTCGGTCCAGCACGCTCGCTTTGCAGGCTTAGTCAGGCCCAGGCCACAAATGCGAGCTGCAGACCTCGTTTTGGGTGCTAAAGCGTCGCGGCGAACCGCGGAAGCCCCTCGGGCTGCACCTCTACGGTGTCAAAGTGCAACGTTGCATACGGATCCTTTATAAGAATTTAACGCGCTTATGCTGATGGGTGCGATCATACCATCACTAATGCACCGGATCCCATCAGAACTCCGCAGTTAAGCGTGTTTGGGCGAGAGTAGTACTAGGATGGGTGACCTCCTGGGAAGTCCTCGTGTTGCACCCCTTTTTTCGTTTTCTTCGCATTTTTTTCTTTTTTTTTTTTTTTTTTTTTTAATTTTAGCCGGGCTTATCGATTGCGTCGGTCCAGCACGCTCGCTTTGCATGCACCGCTTTTCTTTCTCTTCGCATTTTTTGTTGTTGGGCCTATCGTTCACGTCGGTCCAGCACGCTCGCTTTGCAGGCTTAGTCAGGCCCAGGCCACAAATGCGAGCTGCAGACCTCGTTTTGGGTGCTAAAGCGTCGCGGTGAACCGCGGAAGCCCCTCGGGCTGCACCTCTACGGTGTCAAAGTGCATCGTTGCATACGGATCCTTTATAAGAATTTAACGCGCTTATGCTGATGGGTGCGATCATACCAACACTAATGCACCGGATCCCATCAGAACTCCGCAGTTAAGCGTGTTTGGGCGAGAGTAGTACTAGGATGGGTGACCTCCTGGGAAGTCCTCGTGTTGCACCCCTTTTTTCGTTTTCTTCGCATTTTTTTTTTTTTTTAATTTTAGCCGGGCTTATCGATTGCGTCGGTCCAGCACGCTCGCTTTGCATGCACCGCTTTTCTTTCTCTTCGCATTTTTTGTTGTTGGGCCTATCGTTCACGTCGGTCCAGCACGCTCGCTTTGCAGGCTTAGTCAGGCCCAGGCCACAAATGCGAGCTGCAGACCTCGTTTTGGGTGCTAAAGCGTCGCGGCGAACCGCGGAAGCCCCTCGGGCTGCACCTCTACGGTGTCAAAGTGCATCGTTGCATACGGATCCTTTATAAGAATTTAACGCGCTTATGCTGATGGGTGCGATCATACCAACACTAATGCACCGGATCCCATCAGAACTCCGCAGTTAAGCGTGTTTGGGCGAGAGTAGTACTAGGATGGGTGACCTCCTGGGAAGTCCTCGTGTTGCACCCCTTTTTTCGTTTTCTTCGCATTTTTTTTTTTTTTTAAATTTTAGCCGGGCTTATCGATTGCGTCGGTCCAGCACGCTCGCTTTGCATGCACCGCTTTTCTTTCTCTTCGCATTTTTTGTTGTTGGGCCTATCGTTCACGTCGGTCCAGCACGCTCGCTTTGCAGGCTTAGTCAGGCCCAGGCCACAAATGCGAGCTGCAGACCTCGTTTTGGGTGCTAAAGCGTCGCGGCGAACCGCGGAAGCCCCTCGGGCTGCACCTCTACGGTGTCAAAGTGCATCGTTGCATACGGATCCTTTATAAGAATTTAACGCGCTTATGCTGATGGGTGCGATCATACCAACCCTAATGCACCGGATCCCATCAGAACTCCGCAGTTAAGCGTGTTTGGGCGAGAGTAGTACTAGGATGGGTGACCTCCTGGGAAGTCCTCGTGTTGCACCCCTTTTTTCGTTTTCTTCGCATTTTTTTTTTTTTTTTTTTTTAATTTTAGCCGGGCTTATCGATTGCGTCGGTCCAGCACGCTCGCTTTGCATGCACCGCTTTTCTTTCTCTTCGCATTTTTTGTTGTTGGGCCTATCGTTCACGTCGTTCCAGCACGCTCGCTTTGCAGGCTTAGTCAGGCCCAGGCCACAAATGCGAGCTGCAGACCTCGTTTTGGGTGCTAAAGCGTCGCGGCGAACCGCGGAAGCCCCTCGGGCTTCACCTCTACGGTGTCAGAGTGCATCGTTGCATACGGATCCTTTATAAGAATTTAACGCGCTTATGCTGATGGCTGCGATCATACCAACACTAATGCACCGGATCCCATCAGAACTCCGCAGTTAAGCGTGTTTGGGCGAGAGTAGTACTAGGATTGGTGACCTCCTGGGAAGTCCTCGTGTTGCACCCCTTTTTTCGTTTTCTTCGCATTTTTTTTTTTTTTTTTAATTTTAGCCGGGCTTATCGATTGCGTCGGTCCAGCACGCTCGCTTTGCATGCACCGCTTTTCTTTCTCTTCGCATTTTTTGTTGTTGGGCCTATCGTTCACGTCGGTCCAGCACGCTCGCTTTGCAGGCTTAGTCAGGCCCAGGCCACAAATGCGAGCTGCAGACCTCGTTTTGGGTGCTAAAGCGTCGCGGCGAACCGCGGAAGCCCCTCGGGCTGCACCTCTACGGTGTCAAAGTGCAACGTTGCATACGGATCCTTTATAAGAATTTAACGCGCTTATGCTGATGGGTGCGATCATACCATCACTAATGCACCGGATCCCATCAGAACTCCGCAGTTAAGCGTGTTTGGGCGAGAGTAGTACTAGGATGGGTGACGTCCTGGGAAGTCCTCGTGTTGCACCCCTTTTTTCGTTTTCTTCGCATTTTTTTCTTTTTTTTTTTTTTTTTTTTTTTTTAATTTTAGCCGGGCTTATCGATTGCGTCGGTCCAGCACGCTCGCTTTGCATGCACCGCTTTTCTTTCTCTTCGCATTTTTTGTTGTTGGGCCTATCGTTCACGTCGGTCCAGCACGCTCGCTTTGCAGGCTTAGTCAGGCCCAGGCTACAACTGCGAGCTGCAGACCTCGTTTTGGGTGCTAAAGCGTCGCGGCGAACCGCGGAAGCCCCTCGGGCTGCACCTCTACGGTGTCAAAGTGCATCGTTGCATACGGATCCTTTATAAGAATTTAACGCGCTTATGCTGATGGGTGCGATCATACCAACACTAATGCACCGGATCCCATCAGAACTCCGCAGTTAAGCGTGTTTGGGCGAGAGTAGTACTAGGATGGGTGACCTCCTGGGAAGTCCTCGTGTTGCACCCCTTTTTTCGTTTTCTTCGCATTTTTTTTCATTTTTTTTTTTTTTTAATTTTAGCCGGGCTTATCGATTGCGTCGGTCCAGCACGCTCGCTTTGCATGCACCGCTTTTCTTTCTCTTCGCATTTTTTGTTGTTGGGCCTATCGTTCACGTCTGTCCAGCACGCTCGCTTTGCAGGCTTAGTCAGGCCCAGGCCACAAATGCGAGCTGCAGACCTCGTTTTGGGTGCTAAAGCGTCGCGGCGAACCGCGGAAGCCCCTCGGGCTGCACCTCTACGGTGTCAAAGTGCATCGTTGCATACGGATCCTTTATAAGAATTTAACGCGCTTATGCTGATGGGTGCGATCATACCAACACTAATGCACCGGATCCCATCAGAACTCCGCAGTTAAGCGTGTTTGGGCGAGAGTAGTACTAGGATGGGTGACCTCCTGGGAAGTCCTCGTGTTGCACCCCTTTTTTCGTTTTCTTCGCATTTTTTTCTTTTTTTTTTTTTTTTTTTTTAATTTTAGCCGGGCTTCTCGATTGCGTCGGTCCAGCACGCTCGCTTTGCATGCACCGCTTTTCTTTCTCTTCGCATTTTTTGTTGTTGGGCCTATCGTTCACGTCGGTCCAGCACGCTCGCTTTGCAGGCTTAGTCAGGCCCAGGCCACAAATGCGAGCTGCAGACCTCGTTTTGGGTGCTAAAGCGTCGCGGCGAACCGCGGAAGCCCCTCGGGCTGCACCTCTACGGTGTCAAAGTGCATCGTTGCATACGGATCCTTTATAATTATTTAACGCGCTTATGCTGATGGGTGCGATCATACCAACACTAATGCACCGGATCCCATCAAAACTCCGCAGTTAAGCGTGTTTGGGCGAGAGTAGTACTAGGATGGGTGACCTCCTGGGAAGTCCTCGTGTTGCACCCCTTTTTTCGTTTTCTTCGCATTTTTTTTTTTTTCTTTTTAATTTTAGCCGGGCTTATCTATTGCGTCGGTCCAGCACGCTCGCTTTGCATGCACCGCTTTTCTTTCTCTTCGCATTTTTTGTTGTTGGGCCTATCGTTCACGTCGATCCACGCTCGCTTTGCAGGCTTAGTCAGGCCCAGGCCACAAATGCAAGCTGCAGACCTCGTTTTGGGTGCTAAAGCGTCGCGGCGAACCGCGGAAGCCCCTCGGGCTGCACCTCTACGGTGTCAAAGTGCATCGTTGCATACTGATCCTTTATAAGAATTTAACGCGCTTATGCTGATGGGTGCGATCATACCATCACTAATGCACCGGATCCCATCAGAACTCCGCAGTTAAGCGTGTTTGGGCGAGAGTAGTACTAGGATGGGTGACCTCCTGGGAAGTCCTCGTGTTGCACCCCTTTTTTCGTTTTCTTCGCATTTTTTTCTTTTTTTTTTTTTTTTTTTAATTTTAGCCGGGCTTATCGATTGCGTCGGTCCAGCACGCTCGCTTTGCATGCACCGCTTTTCTTTCTCTTCGCATTTTTTGTTGTTGGGCCTATCGTTCACGTCGGTCCAGCACGCTCGCTTTGCAGGCTTAGTCAGGCCCATGCCACAAATGCGAGCTGCAGACCTCGTTTTGGGTGCTAAAGCGTCGCGGCGAACCGCGGAAGCCCCTCGGGCTGCACCTCTACGGTGTCAAAGTGCATCGTTGCATACGGATCCTTTATAAGAATTTAACGCGCTTATGCTGATGGGTGCGATCATACCAACACTAATGCACCGGATCCCATCAGAACTCCGCAGTTAAGCGTGTTTGGGCGAGAGTAGTACTAGGATGGGTGACCTCCTGGGAAGTCCTCGTGTTGCACCCCTTTTTTCGTTTTCTTCGCATTTTTTTTTTTCTTTTTAATTTTAGCCGGGCTTATCGATTGCGTCGGTCCCGCACGCTCGCTTTGCATGCACCGCTTTTCTTTCTCTTCGCATTTTTTGTTGTTGGGCCTATCGTTCACGTCGGTCCAGCACGCTCGCTTTGCAGGCTTAGTCAGGCCCAGGCCACAAATGCGAGCTGCAGACCTCGTTTTGGGTGCTAAAGCGTCGCGGCGAACCGCGGAAGCCCCTCGGGCTGCACCTCTACGGTGTCAAAGTGCATCGTTGCATACGGATCCTTTATAAGAATTTAACGCGCTTATGCTGATGGGTGCGATCATACCAACACTAATGCACCGGATCCCATCAGAACTCCGCAGTTAAGCGTGTTTGGGCGAGAGTAGTACTAGGATGGGTGACCTCCTGGGAAGTCCTCGTGTTGCACCCCTTTTTTCGTTTTCTTCGCATTTTTTTCTTTTTTTTTTTTTTTTTTTAATTTTAGCCGGGCTTATCGATTGCGTCGGTCCAGCACGCTCGCTTTGCATGCACCGCTTTTCTTTCTCTTCGCATTTTTTGTTGTTGGGCCTATCGTTCACGTCGGTCCAGCACGCTCGCTTTGCAGGCTTAGTCAGGCCCAGGCCACAAATGCGAGCTGCAGACCTCGTTTTGGGTGCTAAAGCGTCGCGGTGAACCGCGGAAGCCCCTCGGGCTGCACCTCTACGGTGTCAAAGTGCATCGTTGCATACGGATCCTTTATAAGAATTTAACGCGCTTATGCTGATGGGTGCGATCATACCAACACTAATGCACCGGATCCCATCAGAACTCCGCAGTTAAGCGTGTTTGGGCGAGAGTAGTACTAGGATGGGTGACCTCCTGGGAAGTCCTCGTGTTGCACCCCTTTTTTCGTTTTCTTCGCATTTTTTTTTTTTTTTAATTTTAGCCGGGCTTATCGATTGCGTCGGTCCAGCACGCTCGCTTTGCATGCACCGCTTTTCTTTCTCTTCGCATTTTTTGTTGTTGGGCCTATCGTTCACGTCGGTCCAGCACGCTCGCTTTGCAGGCTTAGTCAGGCCCAGGCCACAAATGCGAGCTGCAGACCTCGTTTTGGGTGCTAAAGCGTCGCGGCGAACCGCGGAAGCCCCTCGGGCTGCACCTCTACGGTGTCAAAGTGCATCGTTGCATACGGATCCTTTATAAGAATTTAACGCGCTTATGCTGATGGGTGCGATCATACCAACACTAATGCACCGGATCCCATCAGAACTCCGCAGTTAAGCGTGTTTGGGCGAGAGTAGTACTAGGATGGGTGACCTCCTGGGAAGTCCTCGTGTTGCACCCCTTTTTTCGTTTTCTTCGCATTTTTTTTTTTTTTTAAATTTTAGCCGGGCTTATCGATTGCGTCGGTCCAGCACGCTCGCTTTGCATGCACCGCTTTTCTTTCTCTTCGCATTTTTTGTTGTTGGGCCTATCGTTCACGTCGGTCCAGCACGCTCGCTTTGCAGGCTTAGTCAGGCCCAGGCCACAAATGCGAGCTGCAGACCTCGTTTTGGGTGCTAAAGCGTCGCGGCGAACCGCGGAAGCCCCTCGGGCTGCACCTCTACGGTGTCAAAGTGCATCGTTGCATACGGATCCTTTATAAGAATTTAACGCGCTTATGCTGATGGGTGCGATCATACCAACCCTAATGCACCGGATCCCATCAGAACTCCGCAGTTAAGCGTGTTTGGGCGAGAGTAGTACTAGGATGGGTGACCTCCTGGGAAGTCCTCGTGTTGCACCCCTTTTTTCGTTTTCTTCGCATTTTTTTTTTTTTTTTTTAATTTTAGCCGGGCTTATCGATTGCGTCGGTCCAGCACGCTCGCTTTGCATGCACCGCTTTTCTTTCTCTTCGCATTTTTTGTTGTTGGGCCTATCGTTCACGTCGTTCCAGCACGCTCGCTTTGCAGGCTTAGTCAGGCCCAGGCCACAAATGCGAGCTGCAGACCTCGTTTTGGGTGCTAAAGCGTCGCGGCGAACCGCGGAAGCCCCTCGGGCTTCACCTCTACGGTGTCAGAGTGCATCGTTGCATACGGATCCTTTATAAGAATTTAACGCGCTTATGCTGATGGCTGCGATCATACCAACACTAATGCACCGGATCCCATCAGAACTCCGCAGTTAAGCGTGTTTGGGCGAGAGTAGTACTAGGATTGGTGACCTCCTGGGAAGTCCTCGTGTTGCACCCCTTTTTTCGTTTTCTTCGCATTTTTTTTTTTTTTTTAATTTTAGCCGGGCTTATCGATTGCGTCGGTCCAGCACGCTCGCTTTGCATGCACCGCTTTTCTTTCTCTTCGCATTTTTTGTTGTTGGGCCTATCGTTCACGTCGGTCCAGCACGCTCGCTTTGCAGGCTTAGTCAGGCCCAGGCCACAAATGCGAGCTGCAGACCTCGTTTTGGGTGCTAAAGCGTCGCGGCGAACCGCGGAAGCCCCTCGGGCTGCACCTCTACGGTGTCAAAGTGCAACGTTGCATACGGATCCTTTATAAGAATTTAACGCGCTTATGCTGATGGGTGCGATCATACCATCACTAATGCACCGGATCCCATCAGAACTCCGCAGTTAAGCGTGTTTGGGCGAGAGTTGTACTAGGATGGGTGACCTCCTGGGAAGTCCTCGTGTTGCACCCCTTTTTTCGTTTTCTTCGCATTTTTTTCTTTTTTTTTTCTTTTTTTTTTTTAATTTTAGCCGGGCTTATCGATTGCGTCGGTCCAGCACGCTCGCTTTGCATGCACCGCTTTTCTTTCTCTTCGCATTTTTTGTTGTTGGGCCTATCGTTCACGTCGGTCCAGCACGCTCGCTTTGCAGGCTTAGTCAGGCCCAGGCCACAAATGCGAGCTGCAGACCTCGTTTTGGGTGCTAAAGCGTCGCGGCGAACCGCGGAAGCCCCTCGGGCTGCACCTCTACGGTGTCAAAGTGCATCGTTGCATACGGATCCTTTATAAGAATTTAACGCGCTTATGCTGATGGGTGCGATCATACCAACACTAATGCACCGGATCCCATCAGAACTCCGCAGTTAAGCGTGTTTGGGCGAGAGTAGTACTAGGATGGGTGACCTCCTGGGAAGTCCTCGTGTTGCACCCCTTTTTTCGTTTTCTTCGCATTTTTTTCTTTTCTTTTTTTTTTTTTTTTAATTTTAGCCGGGCTTATCGATTGCGTCGGTCCAGCACGCTCGCTTTGCATGCACCGCTTTTCTTTCTCTTCGCATTTTTTGTTGTTGGGCCTATCGTTCACGTCGGTCCAGCACGCTCGCTTTGCAGGCTTAGTCAGGCCCAGGCTACAACTGCGAGCTGCAGACCTCGTTTTGGGTGCTAAAGCGTCGCGGCGAACCGCGGAAGCCCCTCGGGCTGCACCTCTACGGTGTCAAAGTGCATCGTTGCATACGGATCCTTTATAAGAATTTAACGCGCTTATGCTGATGGGTGCGATCATACCAACACTAATGCACCGGATCCCATCAGAACTCCGCAGTTAAGCGTGTTTGGGCGAGAGTAGTACTAGGATGGGTGACCTCCTGGGAAGTCCTCGTGTTGCACCCCTTTTTTCGTTTTCTTCGCATTTTTTTCATTTTTTTTTTTTTTTAATTTTAGCCGGGCTTATCGATTGCGTCGGTCCAGCACGCTCGCTTTGCATGCACCGCTTTTCTTTCTCTTCGCATTTTTTGTTGTTGGGCCTATCGTTCACGTCTGTCCAGCACGCTCGCTTTGCAGGCTTAGTCAGGCCCAGGCCACAAATGCGAGCTGCAGACCTCGTTTTGGGTGCTAAAGCGTCGCGGCGAACCGCGGAAGCCCCTCGGGCTGCACCTCTACGGTGTCAAAGTGCATCGTTGCATACGGATCCTTTATAAGAATTTAACGCGCTTATGCTGATGGGTGCGATCATACCAACACTAATGCACCGGATCCCATCAGAACTCCGCAGTTAAGCGTGTTTGGGCGAGAGTAGTACTAGGATGGGTGACCTCCTGGGAAGTCCTCGTGTTGCACCCCTTTTTTCGTTTTCTTCGCATTTTTTTCTTTTTTTTTTTTTTTTTTTTAATTTTAGCCGGGCTTCTCGATTGCGTCGGTCCAGCACGCTCGCTTTGCATGCACCGCTTTTCTTTCTCTTCGCATTTTTTGTTGTTGGGCCTATCGTTCACGTCGGTCCAGCACGCTCGCTTTGCAGGCTTAGTCAGGCCCAGGCCACAAATGCGAGCTGCAGACCTCGTTTTGGGTGCTAAAGCGTCGCGGCGAACCGCGGAAGCCCCTCGGGCTGCACCTCAACGGTGTCAAAGTGCATCGTTGCATACGGATCCTTTATAATTATTTAACGCGCTTATGCTGATGGGTGCGATCATACCAACACTAATGCACCGGATCCCATCAGAACTCCGCAGTTAAGCGTGTTTGGGCGAGAGTAGTACTAGGATGGGTGACCTCCTGGGAAGTCCTCGTGTTGCACCCCTTTTTTCGTTTTCTTCGCATTTTTTTTTTTTTCTTTTTAATTTTAGCCGGGCTTATCTATTGCGTCGGTCCAGCACGCTCGCTTTGCATGCACCGCTTTTCTTTCTCTTCGCATTTTTTGTTGTTGGGCCTATCGTTCACGTCGGTCCAGCACGCTCGCTTTGCAGGCTTAGTCAGGCCCAGGCCACAAATGCAAGCTGCAGACCTCGTTTTGGGTGCTAAAGCGTCGCGGCGAACCGCGGAAGCCCCTCGGGCTGCACCTCTACGGTGTCAAAGTGCATCGTTGCATACGGATCCTTTATAAGAATTTAACGCGCTTATGCTGATGGGTGCGATCATACCATCACTAATGCACCGGATCCCATCAGAACTCCGCAGTTAAGCGTGTTTGGGCGAGAGTAGTACTAGGATGGGTGACCTCCTGGGAAGTCCTCGTGTTGCACCCCTTTTTTCGTTTTCTTCGCATTTTTTTCTTTTTTTTTTTTTTTTTTTAATTTTAGCCGGGCTTATCGATTGCGTCGGTCCAGCACGCTCGCTTTGCATGCACCGCTTTTCTTTCTCTTCGCATTTTTTGTTGTTGGGCCTATCGTTCACGTCGGTCCAGCACGCTCGCTTTGCAGGCTTAGTCAGGCCCAGGCCACAAATGCGAGCTGCAGACCTCGTTTTGGGTGCTAAAGCGTCGCGGCGAACCGCGGAAGCCCCTCGGGCTGCACCTCTACGGTGTCAAAGTGCATCGTTGCATACGGATCCTTTATAAGAATTTAACGCGCTTATGCTGATGGGTGCGATCATACCAACACTAATGCACCGGATCCCATCAGAACTCCGCAGTTAAGCGTGTTTGGGCGAGAGTAGTACTAGGATGGGTGACCTCCTGGGAAGTCCTCGTGTTGCACCCCTTTTTTCGTTTTCTTCGCATTTTTTTCTTTTTTTTTTTTTTTTTTTTTAATTTTAGCCGGGCTTCTCGATTGCGTCGGTCCAGCACGCTCGCTTTGCATGCACCGCTTTTCTTTCTCTTCGCATTTTTTGTTGTTGGGCCTATCGTTCACGTCGGTCCAGCACGCTCGCTTTGCAGGCTTAGTCAGGCCCAGGCCACAAATGCGAGCTGCAGACCTCGTTTTGGGTGCTAAAGCGTCGCGGCGAACCGCGGAAGCCCCTCGGGCTGCACCTCTACGGTGTCAAAGTGCATCGTTGCATACGGATCCTTTATAATTATTTAACGCGCTTATGCTGATGGGTGCGATCATACCAACACTAATGCACCGGATCCCATCAGAACTCCGCAGTTAAGCGTGTTTGGGCGAGAGTAGTACTAGGATGGGTGACCTCCTGGGAAGTCCTCGTGTTGCACCCCTTTTTTCGTTTTCTTCGCATTTTTTTTTTTTTTCTTTTTAATTTTAGCCGGGCTTATCTATTGCGTCGGTCCAGCACGCTCGCTTTGCATGCACCGCTTTTCTTTCTCTTCGCATTTTTTGTTGTTGGGCCTATCGTTCACGTCGGTCCAGCACGCTCGCTTTGCAGGCTTAGTCAGGCCCAGGCCACAAATGCGAGCTGCAGACCTCGTTTTGGGTGCTAAAGCGTCGCGGCGAACCGCGGAAGCCCCTCGGGCTGCACCTCTACGGTGTCAAAGTGCATCGTTGCATACGGATCCTTTATAAGAATTTAACGCGCTTATGCTGATGGGTGCGATCATACCAACCCTAATGCACCGGATCCCATCAGAACTCCGCAGTTAAGCGTGTTTGGGCGAGAGTAGTACTAGGATGGGTGACCTCCTGGGAAGTCCTCGTGTTGCACCCCTTTTTTCGTTTTCTTCGCATTTTTTTTTTTTTTTTTTTTTAATTTTAGCCGGGCTTATCGATTGCGTCGGTCCAGCACGCTCGCTTTGCATGCACCGCTTTTCTTTCTCTTCGCATTTTTTGTTGTTGGGCCTATCGTTCACGTCGGTCCAGCACGCTCGCTTTGCAGGCTTAGTCAGGCCCAGGCCACAAATGCGAGCTGCAGACCTCGTTTTGGGTGCTAAAGCGTCGCGGCGAACCGCGGAAGCCCCTCGGGCTTCACCTCTACGGTGTCAGAGTGCATCGTTGCATACGGATCCTTTATAAGAATTTAACGCGCTTATGCTGATGGCTGCGATCATACCAACACTAATGCACCGGATCCCATCAGAACTCCGCAGTTAAGCGTGTTTGGGCGAGAGTAGTACTAGGATTGGTGACCTCCTGGGAAGTCCTCGTGTTGCACCCCTTTTTTCGTTTTCTTCGCATTTTTTTTTTTTTTTTAATTTTAGCCGGGCTTATCGATTGCGTCGGTCCAGCACGCTCGCTTTGCATGCACCGCTTTTCTTTCTCTTCGCATTTTTTGTTGTTGGGCCTATCGTTCACGTCGGTCCAGCACGCTCGCTTTGCAGGCTTAGTCAGGCCCAGGCCACAAATGCGAGCTGCAGACCTCGTTTTGGGTGCTAAAGCGTCGCGGCGAACCGCGGAAGCCCCTCGGGCTGCACCTCTACGGTGTCAAAGTGCAACGTTGCATACGGATCCTTTATAAGAATTTAACGCGCTTATGCTGATGGGTGCGATCATACCATCACTAATGCACCGGATCCCATCAGAACTCCGCAGTTAAGCGTGTTTGGGCGAGAGTAGTACTAGGATGGGTGACCTCCTGGGAAGTCCTCGTGTTGCACCCCTTTTTTCGTTTTCTTCGCATTTTTTTCTTTTTTTTTTTTTTTTTTTTTTTAATTTTAGCCGGGCTTATCGATTGCGTCGGTCCAGCACGCTCGCTTTGCATGCACCGCTTTTCTTTCTCTTCGCATTTTTTGTTGTTGGGCCTATCGTTCACGTCGGTCCAGCACGCTCGCTTTGCAGGCTTAGTCAGGCCCAGGCCACAAATGCGAGCTGCAGACCTCGTTTTGGGTGCTAAAGCGTCGCGGCGAACCGCGGAAGCCCCTCGGGCTGCACCTCTACGGTGTCAAAGTGCATCGTTGCATACGGATCCTTTATAAGAATTTAACGCGCTTATGCTGATGGGTGCTATCATACCAACACTAATGCACCGGATCCCATCAGAACTCCGCAGTTAAGCGTGTTTGGGCGAGAGTAGTACTAGGATGGGTGACCTCCTGGGAAGTCCTCGTGTTGCACCCCTTTTTTCGTTTTCTTCGCATTTTTTTTTTTTTTTTTTTTTTTAATTTTAGCCGGGCTTATCGATTGCGTCGGTCCAGCACGCTCGCTTTGCATGCACCGCTTTTCTTTCTCTTCGCATTTTTTGTTGTTGGGCCTATCGTTCACGTCGGTCCAGCACGCTCGCTTTGCAGGCTTAGTCAGGCCCAGGCCACAAATGCGAGCTGCAGACCTCGTTTTGGGTGCTAAAGCGTCGCGGCGAACCGCGGAAGCCCCCCGGGCTGCACCTCTACGGTGTCAAAGTGCATCGTTGCATACGGATCCTTTATAAGAATTTAACGCGCTTATGCTGATGGGTGCGATCATACCAACACTAATGCACCGGATCCCATCAGAACTCCGCAGTTAAGCGTGTTTGGGCGAGAGTAGTACTAGGATGGGTGACCTCCTGGGAAGTCCTCGTGTTGCACCCCTTTTTTCGTTTTCTTCGCATTTTTTTCTTTTCTTTTTTTTTTTTTTTAATTTTAGCCGGGCTTATCGATTGCGTCGGTCCAGCACGCTCGCTTTGCATGCACCGCTTTTCTTTCTCTTCGCATTTTTTGTTGTTGGGCCTATCGTTCACGTCCGTCCAGCACGCTCGCTTTGCAGGCTTAGTCAGGCCCAGGCTACAACTGCGAGCTGCAGACCTCGTTTTGGGTGCTAAAGCGTCGCGGCGAACCGCGGAAGCCCCTCGGGCTGCACCTCTACGGTGTCAAAGTGCATCGTTGCATACGGATCCTTTATAAGAATTTAACGCGCTTATGCTGATGGGTGCGATCATACCAACACTAATGCACCGGATCCCATCAGAACTCCGCAGTTAAGCGTGTTTGGGCGAGAGTAGTACTAGGATGGGTGACCTCCTGGGAAGTCCTCGTGTTGCACCCCTTTTTTCGTTTTCTTCGCATTTTTTTTCATTTTTTTTTTTTTTTAATTTTAGCCGGGCTTATCGATTGCGTCGGTCCAGCACGCTCGCTTTGCATGCACCGCTTTTCTTTCTCTTCGCATTTTTTGTTGTTGGGCCTATCGTTCACGTCTGTCCAGCACGCTCGCTTTGCAGGCTTAGTCAGGCCCAGGCCACAAATGCGAGCTGCAGACCTCGTTTTGGGTGCTAAAGCGTCGCGGCGAACCGCGGAAGCCCCTCGGGCTGCACCTCTACGGTGTCAAAGTGCATCGTTGCATACGGATCCTTTATAAGAATTTAACGCGCTTATGCTGATGGGTGCGATCATACCAACACTAATGCACCGGATCCCATCAGAACTCCGCAGTTAAGCGTGTTTGGGCGAGAGTAGTACTAGGATGGGTGACCTCCTGGGAAGTCCTCGTGTTGCACCCCTTTTTTCGTTTTCTTCGCATTTTTTTCTTTTTTTTTTTTTTTTTTTTTAATTTTAGCCGGGCTTCTCGATTGCGTCGGTCCAGCACGCTCGCTTTGCATGCACCGCTTTTCTTTCTCTTCGCATTTTTTGTTGTTGGGCCTATCGTTCACGTCGGTCCAGCACGCTCGCTTTGCAGGCTTAGTCAGGCCCAGGCCACAAATGCGAGCTGCAGACCTCGTTTTGGGTGCTAAAGCGTCGCGGCGAACCGCGGAAGCCCCTCGGGCTGCACCTCTACGGTGTCAAAGTGCATCGTTGCATACGGATCCTTTATAATTATTTAACGCGCTTATGCTGATGGGTGCGATCATACCAACACTAATGCACCGGATCCCATCAGAACTCCGCAGTTAAGCGTGTTTGGGCGAGAGTAGTACTAGGATGGGTGA